>CM056398.1:13190484-13577401 GCA_029718625.1 Synaphobranchus kaupii
GTGAGTTGGTGGACAGCGTTCGCCAACTGACGGTCGCAGCAACACCCCCAGTTCCACAAACACCAGTCCCACTCACTGTGCGGTAGCCCAAGCTCCAACTGCCCCTCCGATACGACGGGGAGTCGGGCAAGTGTCGGGGCTTTTTTTAAAGCCCAGCCCACATGGTTCATATCACAGGATTCCCGGGGTGGCATTCGTTCTGCTTCGTGGGACAACTTTCAGATCCCCTGTCTGTCACGTCTGGTTCTCCGAACCCAACCCCTTACACGTAGCCTATATTATGGATGATAACATGAAAATAAAGTCGTATTCCACCATCTGCAAGATGCTGCCAAATGTTCTATCTTCAATAAAAATAAATTTAATGATTGCAGTACAGTATGTGAAATGCACTCAAAATGCAAAAATAACAATAGGCCTATCAATCATATTGGAAAGACAGTGCTTGAGTGTAAAAAAGGAATGTACATATGTAGCCAGCGAGACCAACCGCATTTTAGATGCAAAAACACTTACATATCGGTAAAGGGAATACTCCCCTCCCTAATGCGTTTTCTATAGAGCTTGCGTAATACCAGACCGTTAAAACAAAAACTGCCATTACGCTGGCCTGCAATTAATTTTTCAAAGCACAAAATAAGATGCAGCTTATACCACTGCTAAGGTTATAATGTACTCTATTGGATAAAATAGCCGACAATTAAACCAGAATGAAATGTAATGAATAAGACGGCTTGCAGGGCATGGGGGTATTACAAGTCAGTGTTTCAGATAGTGTAATAGCGGTATAAAGTTTTGCATATTTCTCAAACGGATTGTACCAGACAATAAATGACCACTGAATTTTGAAAGGAACATCTCTATCTGTAAAACCAATGGTAGGATTGTATATTTATTTCATATTTAGTAGCAGATATTCATTGTAGAATACGTGGTACAATGAGACAATAATTTGACATGTTTATTTTGCATTTGAGTGAGTTTTTGGCGTACGATCAGGCTATTGTTGGGTTTATCTTGTTGCTATGACGGAATTCAAATTTTATATGATGAATAAATATATTTATGAACTCACATATTGTCCACTATGTCACGCATGGGTAGGTATAGACTGGGTGGGGGGGTGCTTGTTAGATGGACTTGCTACAGGAAAATAGTGACACTTAGAAACTCTCTATTCAGCAGAGTTGTCACGAATTGTCTACTAATAAAGTTAAAACACAGAGTTTGTGATTTCCACTAATCGAGCGTAGCGTTAGTTCAGGCAGGCCACGAGAGTGAAACCCGGCCATAGGTGAATCAGCTGACAGCTCAGCTGAGTAGTGACGCTACTTGAATGGATTGATTGGTGAATCAAGGCGGTCTATTTAACCGCCTCGCCCTAACATGGTGGATCCTCTGATGCACTCCTGCTGCACACAAAAAACCCCCCCTCCACCCCAGCTCCATCCTCTTCAGTTCCCCTTTGCGCACTGACACCTAGTCTATATCGCTCCTGCATGGCTCATTAATATGTTCGAGTGCCTACTGATTTCTTTCCTCTCTCCTTCCCTCTTCGGCAACCGCCGGAGCGGTAGCTATAGATCAACAAACATTGTTCTCCAGAAGCAGCCGGTCAGCTCAGCTCCACGCCGTCCCCAGCTGATGATGCCACCTGCTGGCCTTCAATCCGCCTTCCACCAACGGCTCATTATATATTGACATTTTCATATGTTCGGTCTTGCATTTTTCTATTCTGTAATCAGCTATTCAGTTAACCGGTGCCAGTTAGCAGCGGATGGCCCCCCCCCCCCCTCAGAGTCAGGTTCTGCCCAAGGTTTCTTCCTGCTAACAGCAGGGAGTTTTTCCTTGCCACTGTCGCCCTAGGCATGCTCTACGGGGGTTCAGGCCCGGTTCCTTGTAAATTGTTGTGATAATGACACTTAAAAGTGCCATATACATACAACTGATTGAATGGAATCTGTAAAAAACCATTCTCAGTGCCGGTTCTGTTCTAAGTGCAACCCTATTGGGGGTTGTTGCTGCTGCCCTCACCGCCATACCCCCGCTTGCTCGCGTTGATTGGCGGGAGGGTTTTTGAACAGAATCATACCGCCAAACCTAAAATGTATTGTTTTAAGAATGTTAATAAAGCTTTTACTTGAACAACAGTGGTCCTGACTGAAATAGTTTGGCTGCAGGAGCAACGAATGTCTCAGTTGAGCAAAATGGTGACGCCAGTGTCATTATCACTAGGCATTAAAGACAGGGGTTAAAGACAGCGTTTCTGCTAGCGATGGCATCAGCAAAACGCGTTTGATGAGCTCTGCACTCTCTCCATCAGCGCAGAGTGTCTAAGGTGGAGACCAGCAGACTCAGGGGTCACATTGCAGCCTAATTCCATTTTTTTTGCCCGAAATCATTTCGGCATTTCACATCAACTAGCCGATCAAGCTAGCGGCGCTTCGGCCCCTGCTAGGCAAGGACCTGCAGGACGCACACCTGATATGTCCAGTGTGTGCGCTGTGATGTTTACGTCGAAGCTACCACTTCCTCCAGACGTACAGGGCAACTCTTTTGTTTGCTACGGCAAGACCAAAGGGACAGCGCTCTCGCCTCAAAGCCTCTCCCAATGGGTAGTGAAGGCAGTAGCCACAGCCTATGAGGCTAGCGCTAGACCCTCACCTATTGATATCCAGGGCTGATCCACCAGAAGTATGCATGGGCAGCCCTGGAAGGCATACCTCTTAAAGAAATTTGTGAAGCAGCGACATGGGCGTCCCCCTGCACATTCACAAGGTTTTATCACTGTAAAGCACTTTGAGTATCTAGAAAAGCCCTATAAAAATTGAATGTATTATTATTATTATTATTATCACGTCGGGTCGGTCAATGTTGGGCCAGGCTCAACGGTTGGTGCAACCATCTTACCTGCGGCCTTGGAATCCACATAAGGATGATGGTCCCTCATGACACTTTGGGTATTAAGTCATCCATATTGGCGACCCTAATGGTCATAGGAACTAAATAGAACAAAATCTTACAGCCGTAACCACGTTCTATGAGTTCCGGATGACTATTAGGGGTCATGGTCACTCGGGACCTTTTTTATGGGTTAGAAAATTGTCCCGAGGACGTCCGCAGTGACGCTCCCCCTTTTATGGGAGGAATTACATCACTATGCGGAGGTCATGTACCATGACAAATTCTGGTATAAAAGTCTCGATGCATCTGGTCCCATAAGGCCATCCATATTGGCAACCCTAATGGTCATCCAGAACTCATAGAACATGGTTACAGTCGTAACCTTTCATTTTAGAACAACTGTGCTGGAAGTAGTCATCACCTAGAAATGTAAATGTTATGTGAAATTTCTCCAATAACTCACAATGATTTTGTGCTAAAGAATGCTCAATCTTTGTAAAACCATTGACTAGTATGTGTACACAATTGATAAGTCCAGCACTTGGAACTTCAATTTGTTTTTCTTGTTTCATGTTCTTCAGCTAATACTGATTCTCCCCAATACATTCCTTTGGTTGGCTTGACCCTAGTAAAAATGGGCTACTGCTACACTGTCTAGGTGCTGTTTTATTGACGTATTGTACAGATTCTTGGATGCCATGTTGGCTTTTGTATCCCTGTAGTACACCGCTATGCAAGTTGATGACAAATTTAAATTTTATTTGTTTTTGTATTTTGTTTAATGAACAATGATGTATTTCAGTTTCAATTCCTCATAGATGTTTCAATAAGTTTTTTTCCAAAAGGGCTGCATTATCCCTGTCATCTACTTCTATACTGGGTCCTTATTGGAAGGAATCATTCTAAGCCTGTCTACTGTCTCTGAAACCATAAAAAGTCCACTGTTTATTTTTTTCTTGTGACTGTAGCTTTACATTTTTTTTGTGTGTGAGATTTTCGCAAGCAAGGTAATGACTGTGTCTTCCCACACTTTTGTACAGACGTCTTGGGCAGGTCTTGTAAAGTTTTTTTTTTTATAGCACAGATTATTACCATTGTCTGATTCTTGCTGATGTGGTCTGGCAGTGGACAATTTATACTGTGATACCTTCTCTACAGACACTGTGTCCAGTGACTGCCACTGAAGGTGTCCTGCAAACACCTCTCTTTTCTGAACTGTCTTCCAGAGACTCTGTTTTTCTATAACCCAGGGCCGGTTCTAGACTGCTTTGATTGGGGGGGCATGAAGAGATATTGGTGGGGCACAAGGGGGGGGGCTTCCCCCAGAAAAATTTGAGCCTTTTAAAACTCATTTCCTGCATTTCTACACAACCTCACACAGGGCATTTTCGAAAATAAAATGTTTAATTTATGAACAAGTGAACAAGGCAAGTCCCTCGTAAATCCGCAATCACTAAGTGCCGGAAAGAACGGAAACCCCAGCGTGGAACACCGAAAAATCAGATAGATTGCCCCATCGAAAAGAAAAGACCAAACGACCGTAGAACAAAAGAAAGACAGGCGTAAACCATGACAGGACCCCCCTTTAAGGGACGATCCCAGACGATCCCTCAGGACCCTCATGGCAGAACGCGCTAATCAAGTCAGGGTCCATAATATTCCTAGCTCGGCACTTCTGGATGAACGCGCCTGCGGACGGAACTTCCACATTCCTCTCCAGTTCAGGAAAGATAGGGGGCAAATACCCCAACTGCGCCTCGAAAGGAGAGAGGCCAGTGGAGGCATTGCGAAGGTGTTATGTGCATATTGCGCCCAGGCGAGGTGCCGACTCCACGAGGTGGGGTTGGCAGTGGCCAGGCACCAGAAGAGTGTTTTCCAACGTTTGGTTGGTGCGCTCCATCTGTCCGTTAGTCTCCAGGTGGAACCCAGAGGACAAACTGACCGACGCACCTAATTGGGTGCAAAAAGAGCACCAAAACCGAGCGGCAAATTGAGGGCTGCAATCTGACACTATGTCCTGGGGAAGACCGTGCACCATAAATACATGATCTACCATCAGCTGAGTGGTTTCCGGTGCTGACAGTAGTTTAGGTAGGGCGATAAAATGTGCCGCCTTCGAAAACCTGTCCACAACCACTAGGATCACCGTGTTATAAACCCGGTAATAAAATCCAGTGCGATGTGGCTCCAAGGGCGGCTACGGATGGGAACGGGGCATAACAGGCCCGAGGGTGGGCATTGAGAACCCTTGTTGCGGGCGCAGACCGCACAAGTGGCACCAAATTCCTGTACGTCCTTCTCCATATTGGGCCACCAAAAACGTCTGGACAGGAAATCCCTGGTCCTATGAGCCTGGATGGGAAGAATGACCCCATTAGCTGGGAAGAATGACCCCATTGCAATACCTTAGATCTTAAATTATTTGGCGGTGGGCCCCTACCTGGACCTGGGTCACGACGCAGTGCTTTCTGAACCACCACCTCAACCTCCCACAACACTGGGGCCAAGATCTGATTAGTGGGAACAATGGAATCCGGAGTAGGGTCCCTGTCAGACCGGTTGTAAATGCGTGAGAGGGCATCCAGTTTAACATTCTTAGACCTGGGGCGATACGTCAGGAGGAAATTAAAACGTGTGAAAAACAGCGCCCAACGTGCCTGCCGCAAATTACGTCTCTTAGCTTGTTGGACGTACTCAAAGTTTTTTGGTCGGTCCACACTGTAAAAGGATGCTTGGCACCCAATAACCAATGAAGCCACTCTTCAAGAGCCAGCTTAACAGCCAACAGCTCCCGATCCCCTACGTCATAATTTCTCTCGGCAGGTGTCAAAGCATGAGATGTTGGGATAAGATGGCACCTACACCTAACTCCGAGGCATCCACTTCTACCACAAACGGGAGGGAGGGAGTGGGAGTGAATGGGTTCAGAAAAAATGGGTTCAGAGCTAAACCTCCTCTTAAGTTCATTAAAGGAAGCTTTGGCTTTAGGGTTCCACTGAAAACGTGAAACAGGCGTTTTCTTGGTTAGAGCGGTGATAGGTGCGGCTACTTCACTAAAATTGCGGATAAACCGATGATAAAATTTGCAAAGCCCAGAAACTGTTGCACTTGTTTTACCGATGACGGAGTGGGCCAGTTTAATACTGCCGAAACCTTTTCAGGATCCATACGGACCTTTCCTTCCAAAATAATGAACCCAAGAAAGGAAACAGTGTTAGCATGAAATGAACACTTCTCCGCCTTAACAAATAACCGTGCCTTTAAAAGAGCTGTCAAAACCTGCCTGACATGGAAATGTGAGTCGACAGGTTAGAAGAAAAAATTTAAATGTCATCCAGATAAACAAACACAAATCTCTCCAGCATCTCTCGAAGCCCGTCGTTCACCAACGCCTGAAAGACAGAGGGGGCGCTAGTGAGCCCGAACGGTATCACCTGGTACTCGTAGTGGCCACTGTGAGTTTTAAAAGCGGTCTTCCATTCATCGCCCTCACGCACACGCACCAAGTTATAAGCGTTGCGGAGGTCGAGTTTGGTAAAAATAGTTGCCCCTTGAAGGCGCTCAAATGCGGAATTCATAAGGGGCAGTGGGTACCAGTTCTTGATGGTAATCTCATTAAGGCCACGATAGTCTATGCACGGCCTCAACCCTCCATCCTTTTTTTAACAAAAAAAACCCAGTGCCAGCCGGTGAAGTGGAGGGTCTAATAAAATCATTAGCTAAGGCTTCCTCGATATACTCCTTAATGGCAGAGCTCTCAGGAGCCGATAAGGAGTATAGGTGCCCTCTAGGAGGAACAGTGCCCGGGTACAGATCTATAGCACAATCATAAGACCGGTGCGGGGGTAGTGGCTCGTTGCTTGCTGAATACTTCAGTCAGGGTGGTGTATTCCACAGGTACATTGGCTGGCAAAGGAAAATCAAGCACCCCTGCCACTTCAATACTCTCTACCTCAGCAGGCAAATCAGGAACGGAAGACCACATAATGGTGGTCCTCTCCTCGAGAGATGCCTCCTCCCAGGGAGAGTACCCGTCGACCAGGGAATCCCAAGCCAAACTCTCCTCATCTGCCTCAGAGAGAGGTGTAGGATCCTCCAGATCACTGAAAAAACTGGACTCCCTTGACACGAGAGGTGCAGTTAGCTGACAGTGTGAAACACATTGAGGCCCCCATTGAAGAATAACAGCATCGTTATTGCCCCAATCAATAAACGGGCTGTCGAACCAGCCAGGAATGTCCTAAAACTAGAGGGTAGGCTGGAGAATCGACTAAAAGGAACTGATTAAGCTCCGAATTACCTTTTAGTGAAACGCGCATGGTTAAAGAGCCAGAGATCTCTTTTATAGTGCCAGTACCTAATGGGCGGCCGTTGAGAGACGTGACTAGGTGGGGCCGCACGAGGCGGTGGATAGGAACCCTATGTTCCTTAGCCCATTTGGTATCCATAAAGCACTCAACCACTCCGGAATCGATAAAAGCGGCGACATTAGTCAATCGCTGATTCCAGAGCAGTTGAACATGCATTAGCGTCCGATGCACCGGATCATGATGTCTCGCTAAGGACCCCGGTCCCCCTAGCGAGGCCCCCTTTTCACTGCAGCTTGGGACATTGTTCTTTTAAATGCGCCTTTAACCCTTTCCAGCCTAAGCGAATATTGGGTCAACATTCTATTCCATTTTATTTCTTAATGTGCATTGCAAAAATGTTTGTAGTGTGATCATATTACATCAGATACCTAAAATTGATATACCATTGTAAACAGGATAACTGGGACTTTCAATTGATATAAAACATAATAGGATTACTTGATGGCAATATCATCAATTATGGAAATACATTTACCAACTAAATTTATAAAACATTCTAAATGGCAATTTTCTAATGAGAAACCTACTATTTTACCCATTTCATGTTCAAGATAGGGGGAAACTTACAGCATATGATATCTTCACCATTGTGTGAGTCATATAGAATAGTAATCAGAATAGATTTATCTTCTACTGCTCAAAAGTTATAACCACTTCAGTGATGGGTAAGAAAAGGCTAAAATAAACGCTTTAGAATGTTAGGTTCATTGAAAATATGACATGTGTATGCAAAACTGTTTGTGGTGTGATCATATTATGTTACACCCCTAAAGATAATATACCATTTTAAACAGGATAACTGGAGATTTCCATTTATATACAATAATATGCTTACTTTAACAAAAAATCATCAATTATTAAAACAAATCACAAAATAAATAATAATAAAAAAACTTTCTAAATGGCTATTCTCAATGAGAAACCTAGGTTTTTAAACATTTCATGTTCAAGATCAAGGGAGACAAACTGTGTGGTATCTTCACTATTTTGTAAGTGATATAGAGTAGAAATCAGAACAGATTTATCATTTACCTCTCAAAAGTTATAACATCTTAGTGATGTATGGGAAAAGGCAAAAAACATTTTTTAGTAGAATGTTAGGTTCATTGACATTTCACATTACCACTTATCCATACTCCTAATGGGTCACTGTTGAGAATCTGTTGATATAATGCAAAATTGAAAGACACATACACTGAAATATACAATTTATGTGTTCAATGAAACACACACTTTATTTTTTTTAAAAGTATAACATAGTGAATGGATGAACTAAGTAAATGGATAACATTGTAAAACAAATAAAAACAAGATACAACCCATGGCAAATATCAGTTTAGATACCCGTAAAATTAATGCATTGGATTTATTTACAGTAAAATCATTAATGTATTAGTACAGATACAGCAGACAAATCTATGGTCAAGCATAAATAGCTTCAATATATTCAAATATCAAGAAGATAACAGTAAGTGCATGCATGCCCTGATGGTCCTCCGTGTCGTGCTCTGCAATGACCCTCAGCACCTTCCTTCTCTTCAGGGACTGTATCAGATGGCTAATTGTCCATTCTTTGCTGCAATACATAAATATGTAATCATTTACCATTTCATTAATCCATAACATATCATATAAAACAATTTCTGAGTAATTAAAGGGCTATATACTTGCAATAACATCATCTTACAGCAAACGCTTTATGCTTATGTCAGGAGTACATAAAATAGTTCTTCTGGACACAAGCATAATGTCCATCCATCGCTGTAATAGATAAATATATTATCAGTTGCCATTTCATTAATCCATAACATATAAAACCATTTCTGAGTCATTAAAGGGGTGTATAATGAGAATGACATTTTACAGAAAACACTTTATGCTCCAGAATAACATTAGATAAAAAGCACAACAATAACACAATGTTAGACTACTTAACACAATGTTAGACTACTTAGCATAATGTCCATTCATATAAGATATTGTTTTGAATGAACAGACCTAAATCATCAGTGACATTGGCTCAACTGAATGATGTCTTTTTGTCATATTTGTCTAAACAGGCTAATCTTGCTCAAGTCAAAAAGTCAGAAAATAAAACGTGACGCTGACGTTATGTTAGGAAATGTTTGCTGTTTAGTTCTCTACTCCATTCATTTTCGACAGGACTGATCAACAACAACCTTCAAATTTATACATAACGTTATGTTAAAAAACTAGCTAGTTAGTACTTGCTATTGATAAGACTAATAGTTGAGTATAACATTTATAAAGCTAGCAAGACAGACAGCAGAGCTAACGTTTCAAATTAGGAAAACAAAAACGTAGAAAAGAAAATGGCTGTTCGCGCGGCGAGAGGATGACAGCTCACTGTTAGACTAACGTTATTTGTTTTAGCTTTAGTTAGCTATTATTTAGTTATCAAAGTCTACACTAAATACGGAAAATATTCACATCTAACGTTATCACTTCACTTCTTCATTGTATGACAGACTTTTTCACAATTTCATCTCGAAACGAGCTGGGGGAAGAATAACACTGGCATCATTTGAAGCTAGAACCGAACATTAGCTACCTTAGCGAATTTCAAGTGAAAATATGAGAAAGTCTGCGGTACAAAAACAGGATTTTATTCAAAATAAAATCGTTTCTGAAGTAATATCTAGGGCTAATTATTATCTTAAATATTTCTTACCTCAGGGGGTTTACTGGCTTTCCCTCAGTCGCAGTAAAGTCTTCAGACGATAGTCTTCTGTCCGAGGTGATCCACTCCGCCCGCGGTGAGGCAAATGGAGATTTACGAGGTTGACGTGCGGTTTTATTTAGCGGTCTAGAAATAAATCCCCGCCCACTAAGCTCATGAACCAATTATATGCAATTGTAGCTTATTTTGTCATCTGTAACTAGCATGTTTCAAAAAGAAAATCAGTGATTGGACGGCAGAGCTATTATACGTAAAACCATCAGAACAATTGTACTGAAATTAGAACGCTCCGGCTTTAAAGGGTTAAATGGATGGGCGGCAGGGGAGGTGTACCCTCTGGGGCGGATGCTTGTGCACTGGGTGTTTTAGTAGCAAGGGTTAGTTGGCGAACACTCTCCGCCAACTCGCGAAACCAACCCTCCTAAAGCTGGGTCATTAATTAGCCTTGCTGAACCGACAGGTTCTGCTGCGGAGTCTGGAGAGCCCGAAGACCCTCCTCATGAGTGCTCAGTACAGTCAGCGGGGTAGCCCCGTCCTGGTCAGCGGCTATGTGTGTCGCTGGCACCTCCATATGGCTTGGTTGTTCTGTAAGGGGGAGGCGAATGGTTCGGAGGTCTAAATGCAACTAAAGGGATTCTTTAAGTGTCCAATTAAAGGAGCACAGTCACGCTTATGCATGTTTTCTGCATTCTAATCTACTATTTCAATGTTTCATATTTTCCAGAAAATCATAAAGATTGGAATTGTGGTTTTTGAGATATGGGCCCTCAAGAACAGCTCCATCTCCAGAGCAGCTCCAGCCTTATTTACCACATTTCCCATATCTCCCTGCGCACGCTTAGGTTTGGTGTGCATGAATATGTAATAGGGGGCGTACACGCCACTGCTGCGAGCACAGTGACGAGCTAACTGTTCAAGTGAAGATACCGCAGAAAATTATTGCGTGTCTGCCCAAAATGCCATTGTGCGCCGTACGTGGGTGCGATATTAAGTCAGGATACCGTTTGCCCAAAAATGAGACGAGGTGCATCCAGTGGCTGGCAACAATTAACAACCCGATCTATCCGATAAATTTCCCAAAAAAGGATTACGACAAAGTTTGTGTTTGTTCGAAACACTTCAAGCCAGAGGACTTCCAGCGCGACTATAGTGGCGAATTACTGGGAGCTAAATCAAAGAATTTGCTTGTCGAGTCTGTGGTACCTTAAGAAATATTGGAAATTCTGGCATTTTTATTTTTACTTTATTTCATTTTACTTATTTTTAGACATTTCAGTATCTGTTGTTCAACTACTGTACAATAATTTCCCCTTGGGGACAATAAAGACTTACTACTACTATTATTACAATATCACCTTTCTGTATTTTTTTTGTCTTTGTTTACCTTGCCATAATGAAGATAATCTTATGTTGAAGTAACAACCATTCCAAATAATCAATTACAATCCCAGTGATTTTATTGAATGTGATAGAGGTATGCATTTGTCATGGTTTCTGGCAGCCTGCTGTTGTTTCTGCAGTCGTTCTTTTGTTTGACGACATCAGGGTGATCTATCAGATTTTTCTGCATTCGTTTCGGTGTTTGAATCTCGCCCGGCAATTATTCCTTTCACCTGTTTTGGATTTCCTGCTGGTTATAAATAGCACAGGTGTTCCGCATTGCCGACGCTTCGAGATTGTCTTTGCTTTTGACTATCGGAGTCGGTAAGGAAAAGGATAGCGGTCTCTATGTTTCTGGTTGTTACTCGTCAGAAACATAGGTAGTCCGGTTAAGGAGTTAGGGTAAAGATTTATTTAGTCTTTTTGTTTCCTTCTCTCTTTATCCTTTTATTTTCCTCTACCTGTTACCCTTTTGTCAGCTCCGTTTACACCTAGAGCTGTAGGTAACAGGTTATTTTTCTATTACGTTTCTTTCGCCCTTGTTACACGGGCTTTCTTTTGTTTTTCTCTGACCTCTAGTTATACGCCTCTTGTGTGAGTGCGTGAGGTTCCTTTGTTTACTACTCGCTATCGCCGAGTTGCCCTCTTTTGGGGTTGTTTTGCGTTGGCTTACGCCGGGAGGGTTTTATTCCCATTATTTTGTTTTATTTCCCCTGTTACCGCGGAGCTGTCCGCTTAGTGGCGTATTTCTAACAAATTACGCTTTCAGATTCCTTGGTTGTGGCGTTTGGTTCTCCGAATCTTTCACTCCACCTTACAGCATTTTCAAACTTAGACCTTGTAAACCAACAAATATGTTGGAAATTTATACTAAGCCAACTCAACAGGAGAAACAGTAACTATAGCATTGTATGTCTATTATTGAACACTATGGGCTCAATTTTCTGACAGTTATGGCCACATTTTTACTATAATAAAACAAAAGTAGAGTGTGAAGTATCACAAAGTGCAGAGTCTGGTTCAGTCTTCGTCGATGTCCAGAAATCCAACATATTGACCATCGGGAGAAGGGTATCTTTGACGTACTGCAGAGACTACACACGATGGCAGCACAACTCTTACACCTCTCCCCAGTCGTTCTGTTAGGTGTTGGTGGGGGAAGGACCCAAACGCAGGCAGGAGTATGAAAAAAAACGAAGTTTAATAAGGGGCAAGGCAGCAATCCGTGGTGAGACAGGCTGGGTCAAAAACCGGGGAGACAGGGCAACGGTACAAAGCACAGTCCAACAGTTGCTGGTCAGGAGGGTGAAAAGGAATAGGGGTGACAACTGGGAAAGTTTATAATGTCTCAGGAGGGCGGCGGCGCAGGCAGGACCGCTCAGGAGGGCGGTGGCGCAGGCAGGACCCCTCAGGAGGGCGGCGGTGCAGGCAGGACCGCTCAGGAGGGCGGCGGCGCGGGCAGGACCCCTCAGGAGGGCGGCGGCGCGGGCAGGACCCCTCAGGAGGGCGGCGGCACAGGCAGGACCGCTCAGGAGGGCGGCGGCGCAGGCAGGACCGCTCAGGAGGGCGGCGGCACAGGCAGGACCGCTCAGGAGGGCAGTGGCGCAGGCAGGACCGCGCAGGAGGGCGGCACCGCAGGCAGGACCACTCAGGAGGGCGGCGCCGCAGGCAGGACCGCTCAGGAGGGCGGCGCCACAGGCTGCATCGCCCTGGAGGCAGGCGACGAATGAGCGGCTGTAGGCTAGGCGGCCCAGGGACAGGAGGTGGCACCTGGCTCTGCAGCTCCGGACAGGCGGATAGCTGGCTCTGCAGCTCAGGACAGGCGGATAGCTGGCTCTGCAGCTCAGGACAGGCGGATATCTGGCTCTGCAGCTCAGGACAGGCGGATAGCTGGCTCTGCAGCTCAGGACAGGCTGATAGCTGGCTCTGCAGCTCAGGACAGGCGGATAGCTGGCTCTGCAGCTCAGGACAGGCAGACAGCTGGCTCTGCAGCTCAGGACAGGCGGACAGCTGGCTCTGCAGCTCAGGACAGGCGGACAGCTGGCTCTGCAGCTCAGGACAGGCGGACGGGGGGCTGGAGCGGGACCGGACAGGAGGGCTGGAACGGGGCGGGACAGGAGGGCTGGAACGTGGCGGGACAGGAGGGCTGGAACGTGGCGGGACAAGAGGGCTGGAACGTGGCGGGACAGGAGGGCTGGAACGTGGCGGGACAGGAGGGCTGGAGCGGGCCGGGACAGGAGGGCTGGAGCGGGCCGGGACAGGAGGGCTGGAGCGGGCCGGGACAGGAGGGCTGGAGCGGGACGGGACAGGGGCAAACACGGATGGGTGGAAAATGGATCATCCGTCGACGGGTAGCTGAGCCCGTCGACAGAGCCGGGAACCAGGACCCCCTCGTCTTCTCCTGGGCCCATAGTTCCCCGGACACAGGACGAGGCGGGTCCCTTCAAAGGGTGACAGTTGGGGTTGGGTGGTTGAAGGGGTTGTGGGTTCAGGGCTGGCCGGCTGGAGGGTTAGTACTCCAAGCCCAATGGAGTGGGAGGTGGGCTGAAAAAGGGTCCGGGGTGATGGGTGGTGGTCGGCATGCCGACGGGCTAACTCAGGGTTCTGCCCCCAGATACCCATGAGGTATTCTTCGTAGTTGTCGTGGAAGAAGGGGTCAAAAACGTCCATACTCGTCGCCATACTCGGGTGACCGCCCACTGGGTCCTAACTGGCGAGTTCCTTCTGTTAGGTGTTCAATTCAATTTCAATTTTATTTTTTATACAGGGAAAAAAGATATTAGTACATAAAAGTCCTAACATCTTTGGGCCCTACTCAGTACATTACTGTTTTACAGAGGGTTCCCTGTCCTACAGCATAGGGAAAGAAAAAAAGAAAAAGAAAATAAATTGAGATGAACAGAAAATGAGGAAAAAATAACAAAGACAGGGGTAAAAAATCTATAAAATCTATAGACGTACAGTAATTAAAATGTGAGAAATTTCAGAAAGAAATATGTAGAAACAATGAAAAATAATAATAATAATAATAATAATAATAAAGTGAGTGTTTATGGAGCAGACACAGCGTGATCTGAAATTAATTATAGTCTAGTGTTGACAGATTTGGTTATTTATAAGATGAGATTTGAGCTGTTTTTTAAAGTTGTTAGAATGTATATTTGTCCTTATATTTAATGGTAAATTATTCCATGATTCTGTGTTTCTATTGAAAAACGATTTTTGACCAAAATTGTTTTTGTATCTTTGAAGTGGATTTAATGCGTTTGTAATGGAACGGGTTTGTCTTTGTTGTCGGTTATTGGAATGACGTGGCAATAGGTTGTTAATGATCTGAGGAAGAGTATTGTTTTGTATTTTATGGTAAAGTTTTAAGTTCAGTAACATTTGGTAATTTTCAAAAGTGAGTGCGTTTACTTGTTGTAAGGCAGTGCAATGATGTGTGCGAGATGGTAATTTCGCGTGAATTTTGTGCGATCTATTATAAAGACGAATGATTGGGTCTAATGTGTATTTTGTAGCAGATGACCAAATTGGTGGGGGAAGGACCCAAACGCAGGCAGGAGTATGAAAAAAAACGAAGTTTAATAAGGGGCAAGGCAGCAATCCGTGGTGAAACAGGCTGGGTCAAAAACCGGGGAGACAGGGCAATGGTACAAAGCACAGTCCAAAGAATGGTCAAAGAACAGGCAGGGGTCGTAACCAGGAAGGCATAGCAAAGGCACAAAAACAGTATCCAAAAATCAGAGTCGCGAGAACACAGGCAGAGGTCAAAAACCGGGGAGGCAGAGGAGGAACAAAAAGAAAACAAAACAGACTGAAAACAGAAATAAAACAACCACGGGAAACGGACAAGGGATACAAAAAACTCGGAAACAAATAACTAGGAAATGAACAGATAACCTGGAATAAACTCAGAAAACCAGAAAGCAACACAGAAGCAAAAAATCTTATGAAAGGAACTCGCGAAGAAACACTGAAATGACAAGGTATATATACACTCAGAGGGAGACAGACATAATGGGAATCAGGTGTGTAGAAGCAGGGAGGGGAGATTGCTCACAGGTGAGAACAGTGAGGGTTAACAGGGACCAATAAAACAATGACAGGGGAAACGTAAGACACGGACTGGAATACACATAGACACAATGATAACAAACGGCCTGGAGTTAGCAGGTAAACAAGTGCACAGCTCAGAGGGGAGGCACAAAAGTGGACACGTGCAGAGAATGCGAAATCACAGATAGATACAGGGATAGGATAACGAGGAGGGAAATCACAGCTGCAGATAGAAACTCAAGATTAATTAGTAATGTTAGTAGTGAACTCTAAAACCCTAATGTTAGTAGGTTAGCTGGTTAGTATTATATACATGTTAGTTTGTTAGCAGGTTAGTATTAAATCTAATCTAACAGTTAGTATGATTAGTACATTAGTATTATATACAAATATAAATAAAGCCAGAAGGAAGAAAACGAGATATACGAAAAACAGAGGAAACCCGAATGTTCCCAAAATCACCCGAATAGTGCAATGACAAAGACAGGGAATGGAATCTCAGAGAACATGGAACGCGGACTGACAATCGCGAGGGAAAAGAAATCAGGAAAATAATAACAAATAAAGAATAAACAGACAGAATTACAGGATCCTAACACGTTCGCCATGGAGTACCCATTCCAATAGCCAACGATAAGCGGTCAGTCTGAATTGCCTAACGTTAAATAAAGGGGTGACAGAAAAAACTGGTTATAGTAATGTAATATCTGTTGTTGCACAAAGGATGCTAAATGAGCTGCTAGATAGCCATCTAGATATAGCCAACAAGCGACTGATTCGGACAGTAGCCTAACTGACGTTACATGGAATGTCCGAATCTTGGTGTCATGCTGGCAAGCACAACATATCGACTTTAACATAAGTTTAGCAAACGTTAGCTAAATTACAACTTGTAACTAATTACACTGGCACCAATTTATATTCCCACTTCCCTGCTCTCTGTTACCTTCGGCTGCCTCGTCCTCCGCTCTCTGTCTCTCTCACTCACATAATTCTTCCTCTGTAAATTCCGGTTCAAAACTGTATGGTTGTATATCTTCGTCAAAATCGAAAAGCTCATCCTCTAACTCCGCAAACTCAGAGCTGTCCGCCATATATTTGTACGCTAACGTTACCGTATTTTCGTGGGAGTGTCGCCTGGATGGGTGCCCGCCCATAAACCAGTCTCTGCGTTCAAGGGTGGAGTTTGAGTTTGATTTTAAAAAGGCCTACACACATAATTTAAGCATTCAATCCAAATAATCTCAATTTAAACAAACGTGACAGTGCTCCTTTAACTCTATAGGCTTTGGCCCCCTAGTGGTGGGACGCATGCGGTCCAATTTTTTATAGTGTTCATATTTCTCTTAAGTTCTAAATTATAACGTTAGTAAAACACGGAACTTTCGACGCAAAATTGTTAAAAACAGTCACAGCCTGCGAACACATTCGTTTATATGCTTATCAGCTCTCAGGTTACACTACAGAGCCATAAAGCAGCAGGGTGCTAATAGCCCAACCCACTTTTTTTATTTGTTTACAGCCTTCACCTCGCCGCAATCACAGGCAATAAAATGCGTATCACAAAAGCTCTTGGTACCATTTCAACACGCTGAAAAATCAAGATCCGATTCAGGAACAATTGTATATTATTGAAAAGTTGTATAAATAAACATTAGGTGTTTTTTTCCCGTGCTCACTTCAGTATGCATACAACCGATATACTTCCGGTTTTGTATAAATACATTTTATTTTCTACAAATTCTCTTGATAAACATGTTTAAGCAACCAAATACGATACCTGGTTATGCAGTTATAACCCTTTTCTGAAGAATCCTCAACGTTTTTTCGTAACCCATTTATCCATTATCCAGGAAAGTCTCAATTTCCACAGTGCGTACCCTTCGCTTTTGCGTTTGTACTACGTTACTACCGTTGCGTAAAAGCATTACTAGACTGCTACAGGAATGATCTAACGTAAAACACGTAGATTATCTTCTACAGGGGTTCCTGCCCTTTCAAACGAAGTAAAATATGTCATATTCAAGCGACTGTGAACGGCGCTGTATCCACGCGTAAAGACAGCCCATAGGGCAATCGGCTGTGCGCTCCTGACTGTCGACAGCGTCAGATGATGCCTGTGGCCATTTTGACTGAGTTTATCCTGGAAGGGATGGGCTGGATTGCTGTTACAATTACGTTTTCAGTCTATCCCGATGTATTTAGCAATGTGTAGCTTTTTTTGTGAGCTGAAAAAACGTCACAGACCAGTCTTTCTCTGTACGCAGACACGGGCAGCTGTATGATGCAATTGCGCTGGTGATGTCTTTGCTGCTTCAAAGTTTACGATTATTTTATACATTTATACGCGAACGTGGCAATCAACGGTGGAAAGAAGAGCGCTTATTTCACGGTTGCTCAGGTTTTGGAGGTGAAGAAGTGTCCCAGAGGCGAAGAAGTCTGTGTTCTGGCAGAGCAATGACTCTGGCATGGACCCGTGCCTGGACATGTAAGTGTTTTTAAAAATATATAATACAAATTATTATTATTATCATCATAATTATCAACAGTATGGAGCGCTATTATCTAGAGTATTTTTAGTTTGGTGATAAATGGATTCTCGCAGGAGTTCGCTAGTTAGCTTCTATGGCGTCACAGGCTAAGGAGCGCCTGCTCTTTGTTTGTTTTCTAGCGTTCATTCGCAGTTTCTTTGTGCAGCAACCAACACAAGGGCTAGTTGTTGAATTTACGCATGAAACGACATCCATTCTCAGTACTTTATTTCACGGTTCAGTCAAGACATTACAGTATTATTATAATACTGTAATGTCTTTATTTCACGGTTCAGTCAAGACATTACAGTATTATAATAATGTAATTTAGTTTGTGCAAGCTGACAAACGAATTCATAAATCCTAGTTAGCTACGATTGCTAATTATGTTGGAGCTAATATCAGACGTACTGTGGATGTAAGATTTTTTAATGTATATACGTATATATAATATATATATGTGTGTGTGTGTGTGTGTATATATATATATATATATATCTATATATATATATTTTTTTTTTTATAAAATAAATTTTTTTTTCCACTTAATTGTAATACTTGCCATATGTCTTTTTGAGATCATTTGTGTTCTCATTTTTTAGTGATTCTACTTAGTAATGTACTTGAATCTGTCTTTTTCAGGGAGGACAGTGAAGACACCCCTCCCCCACCTAACACCTCTGTCGTAGGAGGTGGTAACAGACAGGTTTGCCAAATAGTGATGTATAATTCATTACTTTTGCTGTAAAAAGTCAAGTTGAAGGCTTGTTATAGATAAACCTGTTTTTCTGCTGGCTTATGGGGCTCTGGTAAATCTAACTTTGAAGTACAGTGCCATTTTAAATGTAAAGCAGATTGGTTGGATAACATTAGGGTAAGTAATCCTTTTCGGAGAGGTATTTGGGCACTTTTGGGCACGCTTTGTAAGAGAATACCCTCATACACATAAACACAAAACATGTGTAGGTTAATTTTCTTCACATTCTGTATTACAAAAAATGTTTTAAAAGAAAAATAAAGTTTTCTGATGATTGACATGCCTAGACAGAAAGATATGCACATGTTTTATATTTGGCGACGTTTGGAAACGTTTCGGGACACCCGGGCCCCGTTTTGGTAAAAATACCAATGCATAAGGAAAGCCTGTAGATATCTTTACCAAATTCTAAACCCAAGTGGACAACATATCAGTGCACTAGTGTAAGGAAGTCTGGCTTGCTCCAGTACTTTGAAGTTGAAATATTCAGTGCTAAACTGTAAAAACACAAGGCGTTTTGTACTTTTTTTTGTTTTTTTATGTGTATTATGTATAAACTGTATGTGACCATTTTTACATAAATTTATTCTGATGCAAATTTCTGAATGGTACAAGCCTCTTCTTTCATTGAAACTTTCAACCATGGATGTGCAGTGAATCGTTTTTGAGATATTGGCACTTAATTGACACTAGTAAAAACTAGGTGAAAATTGTATAAAATAGGCCAAAGTAAATAGGGTTAAGTACAACAATGAGGCAGAACGAATCCGTGAATAAGGGAGAAAAAAACAGAGAAAGAAAAACAGCTCCTACTCTCAAAGCTGGAGAGCAATACAAAGGAGGCTGAAAAAGGGAGAAATAAGAGCGACCCGAAAATAATCGGGTGAGCGAGACTCGTAGGCTCGAGAAAATAAAAATAAAGGAAAATGCCTCTCAAGAAAATAAAGAAAACAAGGAAATAAAGAGAGGAACAGAGAAAACAAATGAAAGCTGTCTCAGAGAGACCAGAGCGAGGGACAGAAAATGCCAAGGAAATGTGTATCCTATGTGTGTCTAACGCACAAAAAGGCAAGTCCCTCGTAACTCCAAAGCAGGGCAATGAAGGAAAGAGGTCTCCTTAGAGTGCCTACCTATACCATACCAGCTTAGTGTCAAAATGAGAAAATAACAACCAAGCACCGGAAGAAGGAAATCCTAGGCTTAAATAGAAGCAGGAAATCCGCAACAGGTGCACTCACTAAGTGCCGGAAAGAACGGAAACCCCGGCGTGGAACAGAAAAATAAAAGAAAAGACCAAACGACCGTAGAACAAAGGAAAGACAGGCGCAAACTATGACATACTGTAATTGGCTCATCATTTCATTTATATACAGTATATATTGTAAGAAAAAAAGGAATGTCTCCGATACAGCAATGCACTCTGGATTCAGCGGAGTCTATCAGAATTCTGTTCTGTGAAATGTATGACTTTTAATACCCTTTTTCGGGCACTGCCTTCTTAAGGCGGGAAACAGAAATGTATATTCAAAATGATGTGATTGATTTAAGGAAGCCACTGTCTGTAGGGGTCTGAAGGTTCAACTTCCTGTGGTCTAACCAGGAACCAGTCTATTATATTTCTAATCTAGTCTCCTTGGTTGGAATAGGCCTTGATCACTCACTCCCAGCTGCTATTCAGTAGCGACGAGTCACTGCTTACACTTACGTTTTAACCTACATTGTATTTATGATAAGTTGGTTGATTCGGCCGGCGGCGTGGTTGATTTGCCAGTGTTTGAGTGGATCATGTCAACTTAGAATCTTACAATCCCCCTTTGATGCTTATCTGCCAGAAAGCATCACTTCACCCAAGTCTGACAAACAACATGAACACCTCATTCCCAAGAAGTGTGCCAGTGGCGGTGCTGTTCTGTCTTAGGTAGCCCTCTTTTGGCTTGGAGAGTCTTACCCGTCATGGGATCCAGCACCACACCCAGCTGGACGTATTGCCATATTCTGCCATGCTCTTACCTGGTGGAACTTATCATAATTACAATTTTCTTGAGAATTTAGACTAGTGATAATAAAAGTCAGCTGCCAGGAGGAGGTAGATCTAAGGACTACTTCATCCAATTTGCCTGTCTTATGATGTCGCTTGAAAACCCAAAATTCTGCCGCTTCAGAAATGAACACATACAATACAACTTGAAACTTTGAAATACAATAAGAACTAGACAAACACATATGGCTGCTTTGAATGTCACTTCCCACAGAAGTCCGGAGTATGCAATTTCTAAGTCACCATCATGCATCTGGTTTAACAGGGCCTTATCCTTTCTCTCCAAACCTTGTTGTGCTTTAATTAAATGAGTGCTTTTCTTTGCATCAAGGTCATGAGTTTTTTGTCTAACTCAGGCATGTCAAACTTAAATTCAGGAATATCCTCTGTAAAACCCAATTCTTCTTCCACCATTAACAAACATAGTCTGTTTTGTCACATTTACATAAGGGAAGCAATAGGGGCCTACAGACCAAGCAGTCCCAGGGGTTATACAGAATGAGGTGTGATTAATAGGACATGCTGTGAAACTATCATTTATGGAAAGGAAAAGTTGTCTATGTGTTGTAGTTACACAAGATTCCTTACCCTGTGTAATAACTCTTGTGAAATTATTGTGTATGTGTGTTAAACTCACAGAACATTTCTCATTCAGAGTGTCCAACATACCACACACTGGTTGTTTACCTACAGCATCACACTGCAGTTTTATCACAGATCTCCATTCCCCTGAATCAAGTTGTGTCAACAATGTTGGGAGGTCCTTACGCTCCTTCAGGACATTTCCTTGTAAAATGCCCAGGTTATCTATTTTTATTTGTTTTGAACACCTGCTCAGTCTGAAAGATAGGAATAGAAACTGTCAAAAGCATGGCATACATCTGTCTCATGAAGCATCCAAACCGAGGAAGGGAGTTTCCTGCTGAACATGCCCATATCTTGTCATGAGGATTATTGACCACAGTCTCATTCCACCACTTTAATATTTGCAATGGTGGAGTTTTATTGTTTGGTTTTGATGTTTTTTCCACCTTGGGGAGAAAAGGGTAAGTAATTTCCTTCCATCATGGGACCATAATCCAATGGGCTGTAAAAACCTGCCATTATGGGATGGGAGGTGACCCTAGCCATCTGTATGATGTAGCTGTATGGGATGGGCAATTTGCATTTTCCCAAATTAGTCATATATTCCTTGAGATTGTTCAAAGAATGTTTTAAGCAGTCCTTTAGTCCAAACCATTTCATGATAACCTATTCTGTGAATAGAGTTGATGGAACTCTGCCTGCTAAAACTTTATGGAGTATGTGGGAAATTTCCTGATATTTAACACTTGCATATTGTGCACAGTATACTTCCTTGTGAATGGCTGAGAAAGCCTTTTTAGCGCTGTCTTTGATTGACAGGGCCGATACAATGGTGTGTATGTTGCTTACGGTGTCCTTTTCTTCTGTAAAAAGCTTTCCTGGAGGTAAGCGTCTGTCTGTACAACCTGATTAGCCACTATTCCCTTCAGCCTTAGTTAATTTCTTCGCAGTTGTTGTGTATCTACCCAGTTAGAGAGACCCAGCCCTGTTCCAGTAGCTCAGAGGAGACCGTCAATAAAGCCCATGAGCTTTCATCCAGTTGGTGTAGATTTGTGTTGTTCTGCCACTGGGTTGGATGCAACAGCGCCCTGGTACTTCAAAAATTTGGTCGTCAGCAGGTCTTTGTACATCCCTGTCATGCTTTCCCGCCTGCAGTGCTCATCCATGTCAGGTGACCAAGCTGTCAGGTTGATGAGGACTGGAACATGGGGGGGGCATCCGTTGCTCTGGACATCCTCCTATCACGACGGCTGCTGGCAGTATCATTATCATGCATATGGTCCACATTTTAAACAGGTGCCTGAATCATACAAAACAATTCATTTTGAACAATAATACAAACAATTAATGACAAACAATAATACAAACAATTAATTTGCCCTCCCCATACATATGATTATCATTCCTTTATATAAGGTTTCAGTTGGTCCAGATGATGCCATTTAACTGTGCGCCGTCCAGTTTTTGCCTTGTATTGGATTTTGTATATGGATTCTCCACATTTGTCAATAACTGAGCTTGGTTCCAGTTAGCCGACCATGGGCCTTCGTGGTGGTAGTTTTTCACCATTACTTCATCCCCTAATTCGAATTTACGTTCCTTAACATCTTTGTCATAATACAATTTATTGTATATCTGAGTGGAGCTAATCTGATTGGCTGCTTGATGATACATTGCAGGTAGGGAAGAACACACATTTTTAAAGAATGTCTCTGTAGTCCACCCCTCCACCAGAGGTCTTGGCATCTCCAGCCATAGATGCTCTGGCATGCACATTTTCCTTCCTGTCATTAACTCATGAGGGCTGAAGCCTGTGCTTTTATGACTAATTCCTCTTAGGGACATTAGAATACTCGGAAGGTTTTGAGCCCAGTTAGAACTGTTTTCTAGGACCATTTTCTTTAAGGATATTTTTAATGTCCTATTAGCCCGTTCTACCCCTCCAGATGCTTGTGGGTGGTGTGAAATGTGTTGGTGATTTTTTTTCTCCAAAAAGTTTAGCTAGGTCTGTGTGTATTTGTCCTGTGAAGTGCGTGCCTCTATCACTCTCCAGGCTAAGAGGTAATCCCCATCTGCAATACAACTGTTCCCATAGTACCCGTGCTGTGGCAAGGGCTGTGTCTGCTTTAATGGGAAAAGCCTCAATCCACTTACTGAATGTGTCCACAATCATCAGTATGTATTTGTAACCTCCATTCGCAGGTGGGAGAGACTACATAGGTCCAATCTGGAGATTCGTCCAAGGACCTTCAGCTAAACATGTGGGCCTTAAGCGTCCTTTCTTTTTGACGTGTGAAGGATTCATTTGAGCACAAACCAAACAGTTCAAACAGTATTTATTTACATCTATCTCAATGTCTGACCACGAAAACATGCCTTTCAAGCGATCTTTGACCTTATCCGCACCTAGATGCCCCCCCTGATTGTGGATGTGATAGAATATCCGACCGCAATCCTGACGGTGGAATCCATGCCATGTCATCTGTTGTTTTGTATAGTAATACATTGTCATGTATCATTAGATGTGCATCAAACTTGGAAAATGTACTCTGAATCTTGTGTCACCTAACGGTTCACCTTCTATGGCTGCCTTCTTAGCCAATTCATCCACCACCAGGTTAGCATCTCCATGCACACAGGTGCCTTTCCTCTGATGTGCCTTCACCTTAAGTAAAGCAATTTTGTGTTTGCGAGATGTTGCAGCTGACCACAAAGCCTGTATTGGACCTACGTGTGTTAGAGGCTGACCATCAGCACTCGTGAAACCACGCTTTTGACAAATAGGCAGATATTCTGTTAAAGAGTTGACCACAAATGCAGAATCCGAATAAATGTTCAAAGGCGAATCAAGAAAAACTTAATGTCTGCAAGACCGAAACAATTTCTGCTTTCTGAGCTGAAAAACATGGAGGACATTGATTCAAAAAATCACCTTTGTAAGAGTGAATTGCAAAACCGGTTCGATACTGACCATCCTGCCAATATTGTGACCCATCAACATAAACATCAGTTGTAAAGGCTACAAATATGGTTCATAGCCTTTATTAAAACAGAGAACTGCACTATTATGACTAAGTAGTCATAATTCATATACACACACTTCTTGCTACTTAACTACAACAATTTATGTGCAGAAATTGTGAAAAAAACTAAAAAACGGGTACCTACATTCAAATTTCTGATTTTCTACCTGATGAGCTACAAGAGCTATGGAGGAAATAACTCCTCTTTGTGATTCCTCAATATGCTGCCTATCTCTACTAAAAATATGGTGTCAATATCTCAAAGCATTCAAATTCTACAGAGCTTTTTTTCAGGTGAACCATTTCGGTTACCAAAGTTGGCACACATTGTGCCAAATTGTGCAAAATGGCAACAAAAAAAAATGTTCCAGAAAAGTCTCAATATGATAATTTTTTTTAAGTTTTACAATAAAATCTGATAATTGGCAATAAAAGTTCATTTTTAGATGTGTTTCATATTACACAACTAACTAGCCTACCCGTGGTCCCCAAAAAGCTCTCCAAACCCATGTAGCACCACAGTGAATCTTGTATTCCACCAGAGCCTCATTAGCCAGAAATTAGTCCAGGTATATGCAAACGGCAAAATTTGATATAAAATCAAATGTCCACCCTACATAAAATAAACCCCTGCATAATAGTCAACAACAACAAACTCATCCTCATGTTATCTCTCCCTCGTCATGTTACGTCATGCATAAATTGCTCATTCGTTTACCTGCACAGCCTGCTGTACTGCATACAGAACAATTTACTCATGTGGAACAAAACAAACCCTTCAGACCATTTCATTCAAAAGAAACTTGGAACAGCTCGTCTCAGACACAAATAGATAGCTAGCTGCTATGTGTAATTTTGCTGGCTAGCTTGCCATTGTTACAATATAGTATCTTCATTCCAATCAGTGCCAAGTTTTAAACAAGAGCACTGGTTTTTACTGGTCATTTTTGCCAGACCTGCGATGGAAAGCGATTAGCAAACGAGAGATTAGTAAGCGACAAATCAGAGAAAGTGTAATATCGGAGAGTTTCGTGTATCTAGAGTGACTGTGTGCGTTTTGATTTTTCATTTTTTTTTCAACATTCATATGCAAGTGTCAATTGAATTTAGCATTTTATTCAGCTGTCATGGCCAGTGCCATCCAACATGGACCTGGATGAAATGGGAGATATTGTGTAACATGGACCTTATTCACACGGCAGCTATCTTGAAATCAAAAGTGAGGCTGAGGTGGGAAAATTCCTTGTGTGAATGTCAAGAGCAATGGCTTGGACTACCAACCTGGGGCTCTTGCCGAAATTCGCTGTCAGTACGATTGAAACTTGAGCTGACAAGGGGTCCCCAAAATATATTTAATTGTGTTAAAATATAGCTAGTTTTATGTACGTATATGTGATGTCTGCTGGTAAAACGGTCCGCAAGACGCACTTCTGCAATTCACAATAGAGCGCAAAATATTTTTTCCAAATAATGACAGTTTAGCCTCTTCCTACCGAGGGCAAAATAGGCCAATTTTTGCCTGTTTTCACTAGTGACAAACAAAGGTGGTTATCTCAAAAACTATAAATGGTACAAATATGATTCATGGCTTTTATTAAAGCAGACACCTGCAGTATTACGACTAAGCAGTGAGAACTCATAGAAATCCAGTTTTTGATACTTAACTACAACAATTTATGTACAGAAAATATAAAAAAACTAAAAAACGGGTACCTACATTCAAGTTTAAGAATTTTTACCTGGGGAGCTACAAATGCTATGGAGGAAATGACTCCTCTATCTGATTCATCAATATGCTGCCTACCTCTGGTAACAATCTGGTGTCAATATCTCAAACCATTCAAATTTTACAGGGTTTTATTCAGGTGAACCTTTTTCGTTATCCAAATGGTGCCAAATGGTGCCAAATGTGCCAAAAATGGCAATGTTCCAGAAAGGTCTCAATATGATTTATTTTTTTAGGTTTTTACAATAAAATTAGATAATTTGTCAATATTGGCAATAAAAGTTCATTTTTAGACGTGTTCTTGGTGCTCTTCATATTACACAACTAACTACCCAAGGTTACAAAAAGCTGTCAAAACCCATGTAGCAGCACAGTGAATCTTGTGTATTTCACCAGAGCCCCATTAGCCAGAAATGAGTCCAGGAATGTGCAAACAGGTTTTCAAATGAATAATGGGAATAGTTTGAAACTTCCCTACACATTACTGCTTGCCAGTCCTGTCCTTTATTCTGTTGCCACCTCCTATGACAGGGACGTTGGGGTTGGGTTTTAGGAGGCAAAACTTTATACATGACAAACATATATCAACTATATACAAGTGCACTAAGGTGTACTACTAAAAGTGCAGTGGATAAAAAATCAAAAGTCCACCAGTTTCCTAGATAAAAAATAAAAACACCCCTGCTGTAACAAATAAAAAGATCCTTGCCCTCTAATTGCTGAAGTTACTGTATTTACACAAAGAAAGTACAAAATGGCAGGGTCCAAAAAGCTAAAAAAAATGAACTAAAAACAAAAAAAGGCAAAGGATCAAAACATGGGGGTGGAGGGTGAGGAGAGATTATTTAACCATTCATACAGAAGCCATTTAGACTACACATTCCCTCAGGAGAGCAACCTGCATCATTACAAACCCCACTAACCCTGTCCATGGAATTGTCCACCATGTTGATATACCCATTAGTCCCCCTTATACAACAACAATCAACAATAATAATAATAAACAAGTACTCCCTCATGTTATCATGTTCTCTCCCTCATACCATGCATAAATTGCCATTTTGTTTACCTGCACAGCTTTCTGTACTGCATACAGAACAATTTACTCATGTGGAACAATGACTTTACTAAACACTTCCAGAAGCCATTTCACACTCAAAAAAATCGATTTAGGAGCTCATCTCAGACACAAATAGACAGCCAGCTGCTTGTTACCTGTAATTTTGCTTGCTAGCTTGCCACTGTAAAGGTAATACTATCTATATAAATTTAGCTGAGAGGGTCAGATTTTATGCATAAGTATATAAGGTTAGTTAGCTTCACAGAAGAAACACAGGGATTCACGCATTGCAGCTAAATTGCACATTTCCTTCGATGCTTACACCAAACTTACCGTTTCCACAAACATCTGTGTTGTTGGCAACGCCACGTAACACGTGCGAGTTTGTCAACACAGACAATACACCCTTCAAGTTTACTTGATAAATTATTTATCATACCGTTGGAATGTGCAATTTGTAATATTAATTGTATGAAAAACAATAAAATACAGTTGACAATGTAATTACGAACCCGCATGGCATTGCGTGAATTCACACTGGTATATCGAAAAATCGGTAATACCACCAGCCCTAACGACGTTACCTGCCATGGCGAAATTCAATGCGTTTATAGCATAACACTGTTAGTATGATAAAACAACTTACATGTCAGCAACATCATCTCGGTCATCAGTGGATTCAGCGTCACTGAGACAGGATGAGTCTCCCTCGGCAAAAACATCTTCTGGCTTATCCAGTTTGTCTAGCACTTGGTGCACGGATACACGCCTCAAAAATCTCGACATAACTACACAAAAACTGTCTGAAAAATACTCTAAAGTAAAAAAATGTAACTGCGGGCCTTACCTAATTAATTGTGCTTTGCTAAACGGAATGTAGCGAGCTACGCTACAAGGTAAAAACACTGCGCCATCTTGGTTCGATAATTACGCGTGGCCGCCACTTCCTTATACGCAGAGCAGTATTTCCTTTTTTTACGACAGCTATTGTGTTCAATGAGGGCTTGTTTCAAAGATAAGAGTTTTGGCTATTGCCTGGAATATTTGACAGACAGTTTTAAAACCCAATGGAAAGCAAATAATACTCAGAGTGGAGGCGGGTGGAAGACAGTTTTTTCCCACTTCAGATAGGCCTATTGTGCTATCAGTCAAAGAAATACACCCAATTGACGACGGTTTTGCATAAATCTCTGCAAGCAAGTTCAAAACAACTCTGGCTAACATATACTAAGCCATGGAATTGGTACTCCAGAAACTGGCTGAGTTTCACAACGCCAAAGTGAACACAGCCGAACAAGTCGTAATCAAGTGCAAAAAAGCACAAGTCGGTTTAAAATTGGAAAAAAATAATGTACAGCCGTATGAAAGTTTTAAAGTATTTTTTCTTGAAGCCTAAAGGTATAATGATTTTTCAAACCAAAGTTTTGTGAAATACAATTAAGCACAACAGTTTACCAGCACATTGTTTATGGTGTGACATCAAGCTGCAATACATGTTTGAGAATTAGGTCAGAGTTTCCAACGTTATTTACAAAGTTTTATCCCGACGTTTTGGGCTTAAAAACCACTTTCCCAGAAGGAATGGATATATCTTAAGGATATTTAATCAAAATATTGAGGTGAGCAGTTTATTATATATTATTAAATTAATGAAATGTATAATTTAATCATTTCCGTAACGCCCGCGTTACCGCTAGGGGGCGTTTGGTATTAAGAGGTTAAAGGTGTTGTTACACGAAGCAATTTTTGTTGCTTGCAACTAAGTTGCAGCTGAGTTGCTCATAGATTGCTTCGTGTAGCATTCCCTGCAATTGCTGTGCAACTTGATTGCAACAAGTTGAGAGCAGTTCAACTTTCATGCAACCGATTGCATGCAATAACCAATCAGAACAGAGATATTGATCACACGCGAACGCAGACCTGTCTGCGCGTAGCCTACTACGATAACGTTACTAGCTAGCTAAATTATCATAAACTATAACTGGCTAACTAACGTTACCTAACCGAATTGGCTAACTAATAAAATGAACGCACATAAGGCTTTGCGTTTCCTTGTTGGCAGCATTTTAGACATCGCGAAAATAAATAAATGTAACTAGCTAGCTAAATGTAAAAAGAGAAAAATTGTAACGATAGCTAAATTTAGTGATCAAGACTTGATATTTGTATCTAACGGAATAAACGGATCCAGCGTAATATCGAATGCTACATACATACTTGATTCTGATTGGTCGTTGCGTGCAATTTAAATTGATTGCGAATTGCGTCGTGTAACAGTTGAATTGCATAAAATGACATCACCAGCAACGAGTTGCCGCAACCAAAGTTGCGCGGAAATTGCATCGTGTAACAACACCTTAAGTGTTTTAGAGGTCCCTTAATATAATATACAACATATTTACAATCTCTAAATACCTGTAATAAGTAACACAAATATGCTTGTTAAACCATGTTTGCCGGGGGCGGGCTTCAATTTCAGGGACAGACTATAATCAGCTGTGCATTAACACCTTCTGTCATAGGGTTTCAGCCTTCCTTTATTTCTGTGGTCGTGCCCCCTCGGAGCAGCTAGATGGGGCCCTTGCTTTATTTTGCCATCCTTCGCTCCAGGTCTTCGCTCTGACTTTCTTAATTGGCTGTACCGGTCGGCCATTTAAAACCTGTGTTGCCCTTTGCTCTATGCTCAGTTGTTGTCTTGCGACCAACTTAGCCGGTAAAGGTATAGGACTTGGGACACTGTGTTTTCTTGTTGTTTCAAATAAGGAAAAGCAGGAAAAACCTTAAGCAAATTTAGTTAAGTTTAGATCTAGGATCTCTTTTTCCTTTCATTTGCTCTTTTCCTTCTGCCTCCCTCCTTTGGAGGGGTACCTTTGTTTACCTCTCTTTTCCCTGCATTCTTTGTTGAAAGCGAGAGGTCTTTTTATTTTATTTTCCTTCCACTCGCTTCTCGAGTCTTTTCGCTCTGTTAGGGTTGTTTTCAGTTATTTTCTGTTTCGTTCACCTCCTTTGTTTTCCTCTCCTATTTTGAGAGCTCGAGGCGAATTCTCCCTTTCCCTCTTCGCGGATTATTTTCTGCTTTTGTGGCTATTTCTATGGGGATAGCTTCTAGACCAGGGGTGGGCAATTCCAGTCCTGGAGGGCCGGTGTGTATGCAGGTTTTTGTTCCCACCAATTACCCAGCTAAATGAGCTAATTGGCTGTTTACACCAACACGGGTAGATTAGATCACATTAAAATGTTTCATATAGGGACACAAGAAGTCTTCGGCTGTCATTCATGCGCTTATTAAGAATTGTAGCTAAAATGTCAGATGGGGTAAATATTAGGGCTAATTAGGTAATTAAGGCCAGAAGTTGGCATGAAACCCCCAAACAGGTCCTTGTTGCCCACCACTGTTCTAGACTTCCTCTGTCGCGTTTGGGTCTCCAAAACCACCCCGTTATAGTACAACTGAGCCAGTTCATTCTGACCAGGGTACTGCCTTCCCACTCACAGAGAGTGGAGGGGAGAGCCTGTCTTGGGGAGGGTTGGGTATCAAGAACCGGTTCCAAGTTGGAACCGCTAACAAGTTTCCAAGAACCGTGGATTCGTTAAGACACGTGCATTTCGATTCTGCTTCTCGGTTACTAACTGTTGCATACATTTCAGTCGCGCTCCTGAGTGAACTGCAGTGAGCTTTTTACAGTCCATAAGTTTCATCTGCCAGGACCTGCTACGTGGACCTAACGTCACATCATTTGTTACGCATTACGTCAGCGACTTAGCAAAGCACATTGCTACTGTTTACATTCTGGATCGACCGTCATGCTGACCGCAGCAAACGTTCGAAAGTTTGGCTTAGCTTCACTAAAAAAGATAGCAACACGGCAAAATGCAACACCTGCAGTAAGGTTATTTCGTGCAAGGGAGGAAGCACCTCCAACATGACGAAGCATTTGTGTCAACACGGCGTGAATCTGAAGGAATACGTTAGCGCTAGCAGTAGCAACGTCTCACGCTCAGGTACAAAACACAGATGAGCTGACATTCGCCTTTTATATTAAACAAATGATGTCTACAAATTATTCTTCTAATATATATTTTTCTTAGATACGAGTTCAGAGAGCAGTCAGAGCACCCCTCCACCTCTGGTTAATCCCCAGCGACCCTCCTGTACAGAAACTCCTTTCACTTTACCCATGAAGGGGAAGATGAGCAAGGAGAAAGTGGATGAATGTCACCGAGCGGTGACAAGATTTGTGGTGAAGGGGTTACATCCCTTTGCTACGGTTGAGTCTACTCCGTTTAGGTATGCAAAATGCATTATTGATATCTGGTTATTCACAGCAATATCCATATACACCTCCCCCTCGATAAGTCACGCGGATAACTCGCGGTTGTGCAGTTGGCTCCCAATTTATCAATGCATTGAATATCTGTACTGTGATATTACTGATGCTATTGAACAGAATAGACGCGACCATAACGTTAACTAGTCTCTCACAAGCTTGGCATGCATGCAGCTTTGAGATCAATAGCACGCAGCGCACGCCGGAAGATTGGTCTCAATAGTAACAGTCACCTGTTTGCATTGTCAATCGATAGTGGATACAGCGTGCTTTCTCGGACAAGAGAACTTCGGACTTTCATTTGACTCATTTGATCAAGTCGGGTTGAGAGAAAAAAAAAACACTGCTCCATTAATTCTGTCAGTTTGATTTATAATACATAATTTGCAAAGAAACAGTGTGTGCTGCATTCCATACATCTTTAAAATAGACTTTTTAATGACGTTTTTATTCCTCAGCCTTTAGGCTAATTTTTGTTCTTGAAATGTGTTCTTTTTTTCTCTCCAAAAAATATTGGAATCGGAACCGAGATTCAATAAGAACCGGATTCGATAAGCAGAATCGGAATCGATAAAATTGAAACGATACCCACCCCTAGTCTTGGGATCCCTTTGCAGAGGGGGGGTTCCATGGAGGATCTCTCTGTTTCCGAGTTTGAATGGGAGATGTCATCTGACATTCCTTCCGAGACCCCGGAGGTAGTAGGGGCGCTCGAATTTCGCCTGCCCCCCAATGTACCGGGGGAATATTCAGACCTTGCAGAGGTTTTTAGTAAGCAATGTGTTGCCTCCGCATCGGCCATACGACTGTGCCATTGAGCTATACCCAGGTACTGTCCCTACCAGGGGGGTCCCTTTATTCTTTGTCGGCACCGGAGAGTGCAGCCATGAAAGCATACATTGAGGAGTCCCTGGCGAATGGCACAGTGCTTCCTTGGCTTTGATAATTTTTATAGGTGGTTTATCCGCAACTTTAGCAGAGTAGCCACTCCTATCATAGCCCTCATGAAGAAAACATCGCCTGCTCGGTTCCAGTGGAACTCTAGGGCTGAGACAGCATTTGTGGAGCTAAAAAGAAGGTTTCGTTCTGAACCAATTCTGATCACCCCCAATCCCTCCCTCCCCTTTGTAGTAGAGGTGGATGCTTCAGAATTGGGAGTAGGAGCCATTCTCTCTCAGCATTCTCCTCTGGACCGCAAACTTCACCCGTGCTTGTATTTCTCGTGCCTTAACACCTGCCGAGAGAAATTGATGTAGGGGACCGGGAGCTGTTGGCGGTCAAGCTGGCGTTAGAGGAGTGGTGCCATTGGCTGGAGGGAGCCGAGCATCCTTTCACGGTCTGGACCGACCATAAAAATTTTGAGTACATCCAACAGGCTAATACACGCAATTCCCGGCAAGCTTGATGGGCTTTATTCTTCGCCCGGTTTAGGTTTTTACTAAGTTACAGACCAGGGTCAAAGAATGTTAAACCGGATGCGCTGTTGCGCATTTTTGATCAGTCCAACAAGGAATCGCGCCCTGAGCCTATTGTTCCCAGTTCCCAGATCGCGGCTCCAGTGATGTGGGAGATTGAGGTGGCTGTTCAGCAGCCGTTACGCTCCGACCCAGGTCCAGGCGGGGATCCGCCTCACTGCCTGTTTGTTCCATCCTGATTACGATCTTGGGTTCTCCAGTGGGGTCACGCCTCACAGCTGGCGGCTCATCCTGGCATCCACCGGACGAAGGAATTCATTTCTCGTCGCTTTTGGTGGCCCAAACTCGAAAGCGATGTGCGAGAATTTGGCACCGCTTGTGCAGTGTGTGCTCGCAACAAGGGCTGGCGGCTCCCACCCTCAAGCCTCCTACGCCCTTTACCCATGCCCAGCCGTCCCTGGAGCCACATCGCACTCGACTTTGTTACCAGCTTGCCACCCTCCCAGGGTAACACTGTTATCCTGGTGTTGGTAAATAGATTTTCAAAGGCGGCCCACTTCATTGCACTAGCCAAACTGCCGTCAGCTCATGGTGGACCACGTTTTTAGGGTTCACAGCCTCCCTCTAGACGTGGTTTCCGACCGCGGCCCCCAATTCGCCGCAAAGTTTTGGCGCTCGTGCGCGCGTCTCTCCTGCGTGCCACCTCTAAGGAGAAAATTGCAGCTGACAGATGTCGTCGCCCGGCCCCTACCTACAGGGTCGGGCAACGAGTTTGGCTTTCCACGCGAAATCTGCCCTTGCGTGTGGAATCCCCGCAAACTCGCTCCTTGGTTTGTGAGTCCATTCAAGATCATTCGCAAAATGAATCCGGTCACAGTGCGCTTACAGCTTCCACGCTCTATGCACATCCATCCCACTTTTCACGTCCCCGGCTTAGAACCTGTGCTGGTGAGCGCCCTCGCTCCTACCGTCAAGCCGCCGCTGCCTCCCCGGTTCGTGGAGGGTGGTCTGGCTTACACCGTTCGGTGCATTTTGGCCGAGAGACGGTGCCCAGTTTTTGGTTGACTGGGAGGGCTATGGCCCTGAGGAGCACTGCTGGGTCCCCTCCAGGAAGATCTTGGACCCAGCACTCATTAGGGATTTCCGTAGGAGGGTTGAGGGATTGTCTGGGGTCATGCCTTAGTGGGGGGGTCCTGTCATGGGGTTTCTTTGTTGAAAGCGAGATGTCTTTTTTTAAAATTTTCCTTCCACTCGCTTCTCGAGTCTTTTCGCTCTGTTAGGGTTGTTTTCAGTTCTTTTCTGTTTCGTTCGCCTCCTTTGTTTTCTTCCATTTTGAGAGCTCGAGGCAAATTCTCCCTTTCCCTCTTCCCGCATTATTTTCCGCTTTTGTGGCTATTCCTTTGGGTCTCCGAAACCACCCCCGTTATACCTTCCTAGTTTCGCTTATGGGCGAGGCATACTGGACCTCAGAGCCAAAGTATGAGGTTTGGTACACCTCGCCCATGCTTCTCTGAATAATGTAGCTGCCGGTAGAAGCATAGAAAACGGATAATTCATGGAATCCTTTATCCTACAAGTGTGTTTGTCGTGATTTTTTGTATCTCTAACAGTCTTTGTTTAGTAACACAAGCCTCTGAAATCTAGTCTGATACTCGAGTGGGGGAGTGGTTGGGGGTGGGGTTCATGCCCATTAAGTTTCACAAATCTTTGAGAGCTGTTTTCTCAGGAAAGTGTTTTAAGGTGTACCAACATTCAAAGAAGCATATCTTCTTCAAATATGTGCATATTGCAATGTATGAGATGTCATTTGAAAGCTCAGGATCTGTACTTTCATAAACAATAAAAAACAGAAAAATGACCCCCGTGCTTCTTGTGGACCGTTTTAACCAGCACCAGCTAGTATCTAACGTATACAGATTTGCAATGCAAATTTATCGCAAAAGGCAACCTGTGTTTCTTGTCAGTCATAGTTTTACGATAAACTAGCCTAACTATGGTTACATTTAATAGTATGGTTGTAAGCCAGTGAAACGCATTGTAGTTGAGAATTACCGGGTTAAAATGTGTTTGTTTAGCATCTGCCAGTTTATTGTTTACTTGTTTAAGCCAATGGCGTAACACAGTTTGTCGGGTTTTTCCACCTTTTCGAAGGTAGCCTATATGGGCGTATAAGGTTAATGATACAGGAAATGTAGTCTTAATACCCCCCCCCCCCCCCCCCAAACATTTCCAACATAATTAATTCAATCGCAGCAATCACATTTTCTTTCTCCCTCTCTCTGCTATTCGAGGCTGTGGGAAAAGCAAGTAGCTGCATCAGGACTGTATGATCTAAAAATGCACTTTATGACAACGAACCACAAAGACGCAGTAGTGTCCTAGTAGGCTATCAAAGCTGTAGGCTAGTAAGATAGCAAAACTGCAAAAGTGCCACAAGCTCATGCAACATGACTCATGCATAATTTAGGAAATTGTGATATGTATCAATGTATCTCTCCTGCACTGGGTTGTGTGTGGGGTGTCTCTGTGACTGTTTAACAGTTTTAACTGAATTTACACAGTCATTATTATGTGAAAAGCTAAATACAGGAATATATTCAATACACTTGAATCAGACAAATAACTGGTGGCTGGTGATTTTAATAGATAACAGATACATAATGTTCCATAGGGTTTTTGGTGAATTTGTACAGTTTTGCCAGCGTGAAAATAAGGGCAGCTCTCTCCAGAGGTTGACACCTATGGGTTCAAGGTAAATAAATTAAATCAGCTTAATGTCACTCCAACTTGAGATTCATGTAGTCCTGTCCTCCTGTCCTGCTATAAAGTATCCTAATGTTAGTAGTACTACTAATTCAACTAAGATACTAGTAGTAGCCTAGCGGCTGCGTTGCCCTGCTTCTAAGGTAGGCTAGTTCTTGATAGGTTTCAGTTTTGAAAATGGTCTTTGCAGCTACAGTCACAGGAATTGTTAAAAAATAGCTTAAATGCCATGGCAGGTGGAAGAAGGGACATGTGCTTTGAAGCAGTTCAGCATGATCTGAGCCTTTTATTCTCCTTAAATTGTAGCCTCAGTGGGTACGTTTACATACACAGCAATATCCGATTACTGGAAACGATCAGCTTACGCCAGTATTAACTTATTGCGTTCACATGGACATAAGAAATGTGATTACTCCAAAAGCCCGCATTTACATGATTCTCTCCATAATCAGCTCTGTGGAAAACGTAGCTACTAACTGCTTCCCGTTGTAAGGACAAAAATGATCCGCCCGTCAAAAATTTACGTTAGTAGGCTATTGTTATTATTATAGCTAGTTAGTAATTATTATAGCTACTTATTTATAGCTAATTGCTAGTAGTGGTTGATTTATATTATTGTACTAGCTAGCTTTACCGATCTCTAAATCTGGCGAATGTCCCGAAAATTTCAGTTATTTAATGTGCTAGCCACAAACTAGCTAGTACAAACACAAGCACGTAACACTGAACAATATATTTTCACCGGTGAAATGCAAATTTAATAATAGAATTCTGGAAGTGAGATGCTGAAGGAACCCCAGGCATAGCAAATGTTGACGGTGGAATCATTTTGACGTTACACCGCCTCTTCTGCCTGGCATGCGTAGTTTTGAAAAGCCGAAAGAAACCGGAGAAAGGTGTTTACATGTTCCAAAAAATCAAAAGTTTGGCCAAAAAACCAGGGGTGTTAATCGGGTTTCGAAAACACGGATTATGACCTTACATTATCGGATAAAGGTGTTTACATGACCATTTCAGTAACCAGAGTATTGCCATAACCGGGGTTTTAGCTTTAACTTGTTTTGATAATGTTTTTGCAGCATTTTTGGGCACTGCTACTACAAGACTTTTCATCTTGAGAAATAAAGCATGTAGGCTAGGCTACTCACTGTTTTTTGCAACGTTTTTGGGCACTATTACAAGACTTCACTTAATCTTGAGAAACAAGCCACATGATTTGTTCACGAACCCAATGTCGAACTGGGTTCATGACTTGAAATTTAAAAACTGCTTGTAACAACTCATTATGTAATAACACCGCATTATGTAATAACTCGCCAAAATGTAATAAATTTTCACTTCATTATGTAATAACACCGCATTATGTAATAATCTGCCGCATTTTGTAATAAACAGCCTGAACGCAATATGTAATAAATTTACCCACATTTTGTAATAAATTATTACATATTGTGGTGGCTATTACAAAATGCGGGAGTTGCACTTCTTTTATGATGAAAATTTAATAATATGGTGCATTATGTAATAACCAACCAAAATGGATATCTTCATCTGTACAATTACACATTTTAACAATAAAGCTAAATTAAACTTCCCAAATATTAAATTAGACCCCTATGACCTGTGGTGCCCCCCTTGGCGTTATAGTTCACTCTGATATTAGTCTAAATAGCCACATAAAAGCTTTTATTTCTAGCAGTGTTGACTATGGTCTTTAGACAGGGCTCCCCAAAAAGACCATCGAAAAGCTTCGGCTTATTCAAAATGCAGCGGCTAGAGTTCTTACAGTGACCAAAAGGTCAGACCACATCACCCCGATTACTGTCAGCCACAGAATTGAATATAAGGCAATGCTGCTTACATGGAGTGGGACCAAAACACATTACGGACATGTTTAAGGAGTACACCCCTGCCAGGCCTCTCAAGTCAAGTGGGAGTGGGTTGCTAGTAGTGCCCAGTGCCAGGGCTAAACTTGGTAAAGCAACCTGCACATCTCTGGACCAGACTCCCTGTCCATCTTAAAAGTAGCCTAGCCCTCAAAACTTTTGAATCAGGACCACACTGTTCATGGATGTTTTTAGTTAAAGGGGCAACATGTAGAATTTCACCAACTGTCGAATCAATCTGCCGAAGCTACCGAATTAGTGCCGCATTTCAGGTATTACAAGCAAAGAGAAGAACTGCCTGAGCCGTTTCTAACTCAATTTTCTCTGTTCCACAATAAGAAACCTCTTTGACATAACGTCAAAACTGTTCTTTCTTAACATACAGTACTTTTGATAATTGTAGTTGATTTGTAATGATTTAACCTAAAAATTCTACCGAAATACTACATGTTGCTAAAGTTATTTGAGTTCTTAAAAAAAAGAAGAAAATCTAGTTTTAATCTACACCACTTTTTATTTATGTATCAATTGCCTATCTTTCATAAACTGTCTTTTAATCTGTGTAAAGCACTTTTAACCTCTTAATGCCAAACGCCCCCTAGCGGTCACGCCGGCGTGACGGAAATTATTACATTATACATTTCATTAATTTAATAATATATAATAAACTGCTCACCTCAATATTTTGATTAAATATCCTTAAGATATATCCATTCCTTCTGGGAAAGTGGTTTTTAAGCCCAAAACGTCGGGATGAAACTTCGTAAATAACGTTGGAAACTCGGACCTAATTCTCAAACATATATTGCAGCTTGATGTCACACCATAAACAATGTGCTGGTAAACTGTTCTGCTTAATGGTATTTCACAAAACTTTGGTTTGAAAAATCATTATACCTTTAGGCTTCAAGAAAAAATACTTTAAAACTTTCATACGGCTGTACATTATTTTTTTCCAATTTTAAACCGACTTTTTGCACTTGATTACGACTCGTTCGGCTGTGTTCACTTTGGCGTTGTGAAACTCAGCCAGTTTCTGGAGTACCAATCCCATGGCTTAGTATATGTTAGCCAGAGTAGTTTTGAACATGCTTGCAGAGATTTATGCAAAACCGTCGTCAATTGGGTGTATTTCTTTGACTGATAGCACAATAGGCCTATCTGAAGTGGGAAAAACCGTCTTCCACCCGCCTCCACTCTGAGTATTATTTGCTTTCCATTGGGTTTTAAAACTGTAATTTATGAAGTAAACTTAGGGTGTATTGTCTGTGTTGACAAAACTCGCACGTGTTACGTGGCGTTGCCAACAACACAGATGTTTGGTGTAAGCATCGAAGGAAATTTAGCTGCAATGCGTGAATCCCTGTGTTTCTTCTGTGAAGCTAACTAACCTTATATACTTATGCATAAAATCGGTCCCTCTCAGCTAAATTAATATAGATAGTATTGCCTTTACAGTGGCAAGCTAGCAAGCATCCCTGTGTTTTCCTGTCTGTTTATTATAGTTTATACGAGTATTAGGAATGGAAGTGTGGTGTTGCTGATTTGCCCACAGCTTACTGTGAACTACAGTCGACGTTCATTGCTAGGGATAGCTGCTACATTATGCGAAGGATGTGCTTTGCCTTGTCTGTTCTGTAGTGATCTTGATGTCTCTGTGCGCACTTACTGTACGTCGCTTTGGATAAAAGCGTCTGCTAAATAAATGTAATGTAATGTAATGCAAGCAAAATTACAGGTAACAAGCAGCTAGCTATCTATTTGTGTCTGAGATGAGCTACTAAAACGATTTTTTTGAGTGTGAAATGGCTTCTGGAAGTGTTTATGTAAAGAGTCATTGTTCCACCTGAGTAAATTGTTCTGTATGCAGTACAGAAGGCTGTGCAGGTAAACAAAATGGTAATTTATGCATGGTATGAGGGAGAGAACATGATAACATGAGGGAGTACTTGTTGATTATTATTATTGTTGATTGATGTTGTATAAGGGGGACTAATGGGTATATCAACATGGTGGACAATTCCATGGACAGGGTTAGTGGGATTTGTAATGATGCAGATTGCTCTCCTGAGGGAATGTGTAGTCTAAATGGCTTCTGTATGAATGGTTAAATAATCTCTCCTCAACCTCCACCCCCATGTTTTGATCCTTTACCTTTTTTTGTTTTTAGTTCATTTTTTTTAGCTTTTTGGACCCTGCCATTTTGTACTTTCTTTGTGTAAATACGGTAACTTCAGCAATTAGAGGCAAGGATCTTTTTATTTGTTACAGCAGGGGTGTTTTTTATTTTTTATCTAGGAAACTGGTGGACTTTTGATTTTTTATCCACTGCACTTTTAGTAGTACACCTTAGTGCACTTGTATATAGTTGATATATGTTTGTCATGTATAAAGTTTTGCCTCCTAAAACCCAACCCCAACGTCCCTGTCATAGGAGGTGGCAACAGAATAAAGGACAGGACTGGCAAGCATTAATGTGTAGGGAAGTTTTCATACTATTCCCATTATTCATTTGAAAACCTGTTTGCACATTCCTGGACTCATTTCTGGCTAATGGGGCTCTGGTGAAATACACAAGATTCACTGTGCTGCTACATGGGTTTTGACAGCTTTTTGTAACCTTGGGTAGTTAGTTGTGTAATATGCAGAACACCAAGAACACGTCTAAAAATGAACTTTTATTGCCAATATTGACAAATTATCTCATTTTATTGTAAAAACCTAAAAAATAAATCATATTGAGACCTTTCTGGAACATTGCCATTTTTGGCACATTTGGCACCATTTGGATAACGAAAAAGGTTCACCTGAAAAAAAACCCTGTAAAATTTGAATGGTTTGAGATATTGACACCAGATTGTTACCAGAGGTAGGCAGCATATTGATGAATCAGATAGAGGAGTCATTTCCTTGATTGCATTTGTAGCTCCCCAGGTAAAAATTCTTAAACTTGAATGTAGGTACCCGTTTTTTTAGTTTTTTTTATATTTTCTGTACATAAATTGTTGTAGTTAAGTATCAAAAACTGGAGTTCTCACTGCTTAGTCGTAATACTGCAGGTGTCTGCTTTAATAAAAGCCATGAACCATATTTGTACCATTTATAGTTTTTGAGATAACCACCTTTGTTTGTCACTAGTGAAAACAGGCAAAATTTGGCCTATTTTGCCCTCGGTAGGAAGAGGTTAATTGCCACCGTGTATGAAAAATGTGGGAGGGAGAATAAGGGCCTGTGTCCATATAGAGTTTTTTCTTTTTGAGCACCAGCATCTGGGTCTATTTTATTTTGAAACATTATTATTTATTAATAAAAACTATTTAAATTGGAGTGTCTATTTCTTTCATATTGCCATAATTGGTGACTGCTTTATAAAAGTAATTGCTCACGTCAGGCCGTTTATTTGAATGCCACCAATTACCTCAACGCTGGCCTCCGCTTTGTGTCGGTCCGAACAACGCCCCTTAGCTGTGATATAATAACCATACACGGCCTGTGAGCTATTGTGTGAGCCTGTGTGAGCTACTGCTTAAGTGTCACTGGCCACCATGAAAGGCAACATGTTGAAAGGTATGTTGATATTGAGTGTGAATAATGTTATTTCTCTGCAAAGCATTGGATTTAGAGTTTTTCTCATTTAGAGTTTACTGTAAAGTAACTTCTCAACTAATCTGAAAAGTGTAAAAATAAAAGCTCAAACCTTTATGCTAATAATCATGTGCTGGTTAGCAATGACAACGCTCGCTAGCCTAGCAGATAATATTGGTCTTCTGACAGGAAAATTGTTTTCCTTCACTCTGTTTAAGTCATAGGAATGTATTCATATGAATAGTTAAAATATTTTACAAATTTCCAAGCACTGAATTAACTCTATAAACTTCACCCCTAGTGGTTGAGATGTACCCGTCTCAATTACAGTATTCATGTTCGTCTGAAATTATAAAATACAGCTTTAAGAAAACCCTGTAAATTTTGACGCAGTATTTTTTAAAAGGGTAGCCTCTTGCGAAAAACTCAGCTTCTCCAGTTACACTGCAGTGCAATAAATTAGGAGGGCGCTATTAATAGCCCAAAGCACTTACGACCCTCCTCTGGCTACAGCCACAGACTGTAAAATGCACCGTTTATACATGCTAAGAAAATAATATTTTTTTAAAACGTTGTACAAATGAGCATTCGCCGTTTTCCCTTGCGTACTGTACTATATACAGTACCTGATGCACTTTCGGTTTAGAAGACCTCATTTTTTTCTCCAAAATCTCTCGTATAAATATGTTTAAGAAACCAAGTACTTACCAGTATATTCAGCTACAACTGTTTTCTGATGAACCCTGAAGAGTTTATCTTGTTATATTTCGCCAAAGTCCCGTACAGTCGACATTTCTGCTGCGACCACCCCTTGCACTTAAGGCTGAAATACGTTGCTGTACTTGTGTGAATACACACGCGCTTTCGTATGTTCTTTTTAAAACGTATTTAAATACATTAGGCAACGTATGTTATGGTTATTATATATATATACTGTATGTGACTATTCTGAAATAAATGTATTTTGTAGCAAATTTCTGAATGATACAGCTTCTTCTTCAGTTCGAACTTAAAACCATGGATGTGCAGGGAATATTTATTTTGATATTGACATTTAAATAAAACTAGTAGAAACCAGGTGTAAATTGCCTCTGAAGGGCCAAAGTAAATAGTTAAATACATGAATTTCTCAAAATCGCCAACAGATTCCGACAAACTAGATCAACATGAAAGCACCAAACGCCCTCCCCCCCTCGTTTTTTTTCACAAATCGCACCCTGATTATTACATTAATTTACAATGTGAATGAGGGAAATTAATAATAACAATCAGCAGTCTTGATGCATTATGCTGTCATTTAACCAGCCAATGTAAACAAAGTGGAAGGGTAGGCTATTTATTCACAAAAACGAAAATATTAAGTGAATAGAACACATTTTCACAATATTAATGTCTTAAGTTACCACATGTTAGAACTTATTAAGCATGAGCATCATCATGCAGTATATTTAAAAGATATTAATTTAGCAATTAATTTTTTCGACAGGTCTGCAATTAACCCTTATTGTGACCTGTACCCTTTGGGTCGTATGTATGGCATATGGACAACAGCAATCAATGCATGAGGATGTCTACGATGTCATTGTTAAGAAACTAAAGGGAGAGTTCAATGTTCCTGTAGCTGATCGAACGAGAACGCAACAAAATGCTCTAGTGAGGCTGTGGAGGAATAGAAATCTCTATTCTCTAAGCCAGGATGGAGAGACATTATTGTGTGCCGGGAAACCTATCGCTTTGAAGTCTAGAGTTGATGGCATGGTAGGAAAATGTCTGAATGATACCAAGGGATCAGGTGCAAGGAAGCTGAATAAGCGACCAAATGAGCAATACTCTGGAATTAGTGAAAGAAAGGTTCAAGGAATCCTGGACTGCTCCAAACGCTACCAACTCCACAAGGCAAGATTTGGAAATAAACCCATTCCGAGGCCCATCAGGGCCAAAGAAGTACAGGACCAGCATCAGATTGACCTCTTGGATATGGGGAAATGGAAGATTAGACATGGCCCGTTTACATACTCACTGTACTTGATGTCTTTAGTCGATACACGTGGCTGAGACCATTAAAAGGTAAATATAGCTCAAAGATTTCACAGCATCTTGATGATATCTATTCTGAACATGGCCCACCTCAAGTGTTGCAGCATGATCAAGGAAGAGAATTTAAAGGATCAGTGCGAAGGCTGATGGAATCAATGCAAGTCAGAATAATTGAGAGTTCACCGTACCATCCCCAAAGCCAAGGAAAGGTAGAGAGGAGCCACAGGGTGCTAAGGAAAAAGATCATGTATGATCTTGTGAATTTTCAGCAGAGAGTTGTTAACTGGGTTAAGAATTTGGCTGATTATTCCAGAGTGCTAAATGAGGACTCCAAGGAGGTTTTAAACTGGAAGTCTCCATTTGAAGTATACTGTGGGAGAAAAAGTAATAGGGTAATACATCCCTTGGCAGGGTCTCCATCCAATGTCCGTAAAGAATCTGTGAAAAATCCACAAGCAAATTTACCCTCCCTGAAACAGCGGCTTAAGTTTGATGAGAAACGAAGGAGACTGAGAAAAATGGCACAGAAAGCCACAGAGCGCTGTAGTAAGCGGATGATCCGGGATGCATCTAAACAAAGTCCCCCATCTGTGTATAATGTTAATGATGCTGTTTTGGTCAAGGTGAAAGATAGTACCCATCGAGTTTCAACAAGGTATCGGGTATTGCCTGGTAGAATCTTAAACGAAATGTAAAGCTTTCAAAATACAAAGTCCAGTTTCAGATTCCTGGAGACCCCAACATGCAAGAAAAATGGTTCTTTGTGTCTGATGTGACAAGTACAACACGACAGCAAGAAAAGATGCGTTCTAAATCTTCAAAGTCATTACATCCACTTTTGATGCGGTACACACATAAAGAAAGACTGAAGGACTATAAATCTTTGCTGTTGAGTGTACGGCTTGACCCAACACCAGATGGAAATTGCCAGTTCACTGCCATGGCTGATCAGCTGGCCACGCTAGGAATATTCAGATCAGCAGCATCTCTAAGGGATGAAATTGTTGAAGATCTCAGGTCTAATCCATTTACCAGTAATGGAGCACCTTTGTCACACTATGTAGAAGGAAATGACTGGGATGCATACTTGGATAGTATGTCACAATGTGGGACCTATGGTGATCACATAACACTACAAAGGGCTGCTGAGATTTTCAATGTTCAATTCCTCATCGTCTCCACACTGGGAATTGATGCATCTTCTATTATATCTCAGTCTAATACATACTGTGAGAGTTTGTCGCTGTTGGTTCTTGGACACATTGCTGAGGGGCATGGAGAACATTACTTAAGTCTGGAAGGGTCAGTCTCTTCATTCATCCAAAACATCCAGGAAGCTGAGAGAGAAAGGATATTTCAAAGCTATGAACCCCTCACTGATGGACCCCAAGATAATGCCCTGCTGGATGGACCCCAAGATGATGCCCTGCTGGATGGACCCCAAGATGATGATGGACCCCAAGATGACGCCCTGCTGGATGGACCCAAAGATGATGATGGACCCCAAGATGATGCCCTGCTGGGTGGACCCCAAGATGATGCCCTGCTGGATGGACCCCAAGATGATAATGGACCCCAAGATGATGCCCTGCTGGGTGGACCCCAAGATGATGCCCTGCTGGGTGGACCCCAAGATGATGATGGACCCCAAGATGATGCCCTGCTGGATGGACCCCAAGATGATGCCCTGCTGGATGGACCCCAAGATGATGATGGACCCCAAGATGATGCCCTGCTGGATGGGCCCCAAGATGATGATGGAGATGGAAAACAGGACATGCCTTTCCTGCTGACAGAATTGCTGTCATTTATCGTGCAGTTGACCCTTGACATAGACATGTCAATGCTTGGGGTATTCAACCGAGTTTCTCAACTTTTTCGAGACCTTGCATCACTGTTCCATCCTCAAATCTACCTCAGGGAATCTTTAGCTGAAGGACTTGACTTGGACTGGGACCATGGCCATGACAGTGTCATTAGTATGATGAGGCTCTACAAATCTGCTGGACGCAATAGTGGTCTTGCAATGAGACTAAGGGAGCTATTCAGCAAAAATAGCAAGTGGATGATGGCCTGGCTCCTGCTCATGTATGTAGGCTATGGTCAATTTAAAATCAAGGACATTTTTTGGAAGAGATAGTCTTATCTCTGTTTTTTGTACTGTAGGTACAGTAGATTTTCTTTCTTAAAGCAGCTTCACGTGTTTGTAGTTCAGATGTAGTTTAGTAGTTTCCCGATAGTGTGGGCTATATGTGTGTCTAACATGTTATGTAAGCTATGGCCTAATATAAGGGCATGTTGGATGGGAAAAGTTATTTCTGTCGTGGCTACTTGATAAGTAGTTTTTGCAAGTTAAAACTGCACTGTTTGTACTGCAAATTGTTGTGTTGTTAGGTTATATGCTGTGGTTGTTTTTCTGCTTTATCTAAATATACTATAATTGGGCATAATAAAGAGTTTGAAAGAAATTACTGTTCCATATTGGTCTTTTGTTGTGCAACCATTTTTGTCTCTTTTTCTGTAGTCAGAATTTGCATAATCCTGACTGCTTAATGGCAGAGCTGTGTGTGCACACATGCGTGTGCATGTATGCACGTGTGTGTGTGTGTGTGTGTGTGTCCTGACATTTGTGTGTACCAATACTTAGTTTGTGTCAGAACACTGTGTTGTGCAGTTTCTATGTCTCTATGAACCCTCAAGTACAGTTTCTATTAAGCTAAGGAATACAGTGACACTTGATGTACAAAGTAGTTTTGGCCAGTGAAAGATACTACTAATCTACTGAACTAATAGTATCTTTTAAAATGAATTTTGAGTCAGTATGATTCATCCTAGAATGCATAAAAATAACAATTACGCCAAGGGGGGCACCACAGGTCATAGGGGTCTAATTTAATATTTGGGAAGTTTAATTTAGCTTAATTGTTAAAATGTGTAATTGTACAGATGAAGACATCCATTTTGGTTGGTTATTACATAATGCACCATATTATTACATTTTCATCATAAAAGAAGTGCAACTCCCGCATTTTGTAATAGCCACCACAATATGTAATAATTTATTACAAAATGTGGGTAAATTTATTACATATTGCGTTCAGGCTGTTTATTACAAAATGCGGCAGATTATTACATAATGCGGTGTTATTACATAATGAAGTGAAAATTTATTACATTTTGGCGAGTTATTACATAATGCGGTGTTATTACATAATGAGTTGTTACACTGCTCTTTGTAGGTGAATTCCTAAAATAGCCTAGCATCCACTGTTATTATGTTATTCACAGATCTTTTCAAAATATTTAGCCTACATTTAAAATGAAATACATCGGGTTTCTTTTTGTGCAATTTAGGCTACTGGTAGTTCGTAAATAGGTGGCCTGGCGCGAGTTAGTCTAGGCTACTAAAGGCTTTATTCTATAGTCTATTTTATTTAAAAAAGAGCATAGCCTAATATTTATCAACTTATTATGAATGTGTATCTTCTAGATGTTAGGCTCAATTTAGTGGATAAAGCATATTGTAATACAGCCACAACTGTGATCTTTTCTACACGTTTGAGTTTTACACTCTTTATTGTAGTAACTACTGTCATAATTTTATGACCCGTAATAAATCCATAGTAATAAAATCAAATCCTGATCATCTCCTCCTTCAGCTCACAGCAGCACCCTACACCCCTTCTCTCCTTCCTTTCTTCAACATATTATTCACATTTTTTCAAGCATCTAGTTTGAACTGTCTCAAAAGTTCTAATAGCCAGCGGCTTCAAATGCTTCAAAGCGTCCGTAAATAGTAAATAAAAAGTTACTCACAGGAGAAGAATATGAATGTGGCTGGATCATGTAGAATATAATAAGCCTCTATATATATGCTAGTAGGCTATACAGGACACAGTAGCTATATAGGTTACAGGACACAGGCGATTCGGAGCCATGACCTAATTTGCGACTCTGTCTTACTTCACGCAAAGAGCTATAACGTTTCTCAGATGTAGCTGGGCGCTTAGAAAGTTAAATTCTTTTAATTATACTCAGGCAAGTGTTCAGTGCAATACAAAGATTAGGGAGAGGAAGCTCAGAGCTGCAGCAACTGCGTATTATAGTTCCAAACTCGAGAGAATCCGGACCTAGTGAACGTCACGACAGCATGTATGGTTCCTTAAAGGTTGTATCAGCGATTTTGGGTGGAAACATAAATGATCACATTCATCTGATTTTTCCTCACGATCCGCTAGCTGCCCGCCCCATAAGCAGGCCGTCAAAAAACCGCGTCTCTGTAGGCAGCCTATGCTCCGAGATCGTACACAAAAACAAATGGTACTACCAACTACTCAAAACCAAAATAAACAGTATTCCAACCAATCACAATGATCTGCACAAACGCTAATACTCTTATCTCGCTGAAATCTTGACGGATTTACAAACGGTTTGGTTTCTTACAAACGTTATTAACGTGGTTATAATTCTGGATGCTTGAACACTATTTTTTAAAACATAACATAATTATTCATAAGTATGTTTGTTTGGGATTTCGCTTCAGAAATGACGTCACGTTTGTGCAGATCATTGTGATTGGTTGGAATACTGTTTATTTTGGTTTTGAGTAGTTGGTAGTACCATTGTTTTTGTGTACGATCTCGGAGCATAGGCTGCCTACAGAGACGCGGTTTTTTGACGGCCTGCTTATGGGGCGGGCAGCTAGCGGATCGTGAGGAAAAATCAGATGAATGTGATCATTTATGTTTCCACCCAAAATCGCTGATACAACCTTTAAGTTCCTTCATGGATTCGTTCCTCTCATTCACATAACATTCCACCGCTCAAGCAGATCAATGCTGTCACTGGCTAACGGCTTGTTAAATAGGAGTAGCTGCAACTTCTGTGAATGGGAAGCTCGCAATTCAAAGACAAACCAACGGAACGAAACCGGACACAGAGGTGAGTCAGTTCCTTTCGTTCACCAAACGGATTTATTCCAATCATTCACGAACGACACACCACTAAACCATGTAGGCTACTCACTCTCCAATTTGATTCAGCAGTGACCACAGTGATATTTTCGGTAGCTTTATTCAGCTGTGCATTTTGTGTTAGACTAACGTTAGTCGTCTTTTCACCTTGTAGCCCCTTGTCTATCAACACTACAGTCAAATATTTGAATCTCAGATGAATAAATCAGACTATGGCCCTCTGTGCCCGGGAGAATCCCCGCACCGCGGGGGCTGCGGGAGGGTCCGTATTCGCCACTGGTCTTAGTTTGTTAGCTAGGTAGGTACCCAGCTAACATAGGACGTTGCGACGACGTCGCAGGAACGTACATTTTGGTCACCTGTGACATTACCTTGTGACGACGTTGTGACAACGTCATGGGACGGTTGCAATATCTCTGGACCATACGTGATGTTGTGAGGACGTTGTGGTTACGTTATTTAATAATGTCGCCGAAATGTAATTTCCCAGCTAACACAGGACGTCGTGACAACATCGCAGGAACGGTGTATTTTGGTAACCGGTAACTGGGAAAGTTTCGATTTATCTGGACCACACGTGACGTTGTGAGGATGTCGTGGTTACGTTATTTAATAATGTTGCCTAAAGGTAATTTCCCAGCTGGCACACGACGTTGTGACAACGTCGCAGTAACGGTGTATTCTATTTCTCTGGACCACACGTGATGTTGTGAGGACGTCGTGGTTACGTTCTGTAATAAAGTTGCCTAAAGGTCATTTGATTTGGCATGTACAATTTCAGAAATGCTTTTCTGGAAAATAACGATTTGCAGCCCGTTTACCTTTGTGGGTAGCCTAGGCTAGAGATGGTAGCTAATTCTCTGGATAATATCGTCGACTAACATTAAATGTAGGCTACCGCTTTCGTAGCCTCTCAATTAGTCTTGATAACCTACGTCAATTTATCAGTAGGCTAAATAATAAAATAGACTATTAAGGCAAGTTTATGATTATGTTTTCAGAAATGTTTAGAAATGTATATTCCATTTATCATGAGGTGCACGTCTTTTGGTTTTATAATCTTAAAATCTTCCATATTAATAAGGAAGTCCTACTCTACAATTTACATTAAATCAGAACTGATAAAGTGATAGACCCTCCACTAGATGGCACCACCAAACACAACATTAGCACATTTCTGAAAAACCTGTGTAATCCACGAGCAATTGTGCTGATTCATATTGACGCTGCAAAGTGTAAATTTCATTAATTTTTTGGCATTTACCACAAGTAGGCTACACACTAAAATATATACAGTTGAAGTCGGAAGTTTACATACACTTAGGTTGAAGTCATTAAAGGAGCACAGTCAGGCATATGCATGTTTTCTGCATTCTAATCTACTATTTAATGTTTCATATTTTCCAGAAAATCATAAAGATTGGATTTGTGGTTTTTGAGATATGGGCCCTCAAGAACAGCTCCACCTCCAGAGCAGCTCCAGCCTTATTTACCACATTTCCCATATCTCCCTGCGCACGCTTAGGTTTGGTGTACATGAATATGTAATAGGGGGCGTACATGCCACTGCTGCGAGCACGGTAACGAGCTAACTGTTCAAGTCAAGATACCGCAGAAAATTCTTGCGTGTCTGCCCAAAATGCCATCTTGCGCCGTACGTGGGTGCGATATTAAGTCAGGATACCGTTTGCCCAAAAATGAGACGAGGTGCATCCAGTGGCTGGCAGCAATTAACAACCCGATCTATCTGTTAAATTTGCCAAAAAAAGATTACGACAAAGTTTGTGTTCGAAATACTTCAAGCCAGAGGACTTCCAATGCGACTATAGTGCCGAATTACTGGGAACTAAATCAAAGAATTTGCTTGTCCAGAAATCCAACATATTGACCATCGGGAGAAGGGTATCTTTGACGTACTGCAGAGACTACACATGAGGGCAGCACAACTCTTACACCTCTCCCCAGTCGTTCGCCATGGAGTACCCATTCCAATAGCCAATGATAAGCAGTCAGTCTGAATTGCCTAACGTTAAATAAAGGGATGACAGAAAAAACTGGTTATAGTAATGTAATATCTGTTGTTGCACAAAGGATGCTAAATGAGCTGCTAGATAGCCATCTAGGTATAGCCAACAAGCGACTGATTCCGACAGTAGCCTAACTGACGTTACATGGAATCGTTACATGACGAATCTTGGTGTCATGCTGGCAAGCACAACATATCGACTTGAACATAAGTTTAGCAAACGTTAGCTAAATTACAAGATTTTGATACAGCTTGTTAGCTACTCACTCGTCGCTTAGTTGCCCTCCTGGACCCTTGGTTTTGGATACTTCTTCCAATTAATCCTCCTATTGCTGCATAAGAAGTTGGTAAGTACTGCAGGATGTAGCAAGGGTTCAAAGTTATTATTGGCAGTGATGCAAACTCCGTGTTAGGTTTCTGCAAACAGCCGTTGCCCTCGATCCCATTCGCGGCAGCAAAGGCTCTCCGTCTCGGTAGGCATGGGTTCACAGTTCCCACACTGGCACCAATTTATGTTCCCACTTCTCTGCTCTCTGTTAGCTTCGGCTGCCTCGTCCTCCGCTCTCTGTCTCTCTCGCTCACGCAATTCTTCCTCTGTAAATTCCGGTTCAAAACTGTAAGGTTGTATTTCTTCGTCAAAATCGAAAAGCTCGTCCTCTAACTCGGCGAACTCAGAGCTGTCTGCCATATCTCTCAGGCTATCGTTGTCGGCCAAGATAGGCCAAGTGATATTTGTACGCTAACGTTACCGTATTTTTGTGGGAGTGTCATGTGATCGCCTGGATGGGTGCCCGCCCATAAACCAGTCTCTGCGTTCAAGGGTGGAGTTTGAGCGCCCGTTACCTTCTGGGAAACACTGGCTGGAGATTCAAGCCAAACACGTCCAGTGACGTCACTAGACGTGTTTGCCCTTTGAAGTTTTGCCGCTGTATTTCCCATAAATAGGAAACGGCTGCACTGACGGTGATTTTAAAAAGGCCTAAACACAGAATTTAAGCATTTAATCCAAATATTCTCAACTGAAACAAGCGTGACTATGCTCCTTTAAAACTAATTTTTAAGCACTCCACAGATTTCATGTTAGCAAACTATAGTGTTGGCAAGTCAGTTAGGACATCTACTTTGTTCATGACACAAGTCATTTTTCAGTTATTTTTTTGTGTACAGATTTCACTTTTAATTCACTATATCACAATTCCAGTGGGTCAGAAGTTTACATACACTAAGTTGACTGTGCCTTAAAATATTTAATATTTGGTTGCATATACTTTGCATGCCATGACTTCCTGATGTCTGTGACCCAACATCAAAAGACACTTGATATCTTATTTTCTGGTACTCTTACAAGCGATACTATAACGTCTCTGCATTTGAATGGATCTCTATGGGAATTGGGGGGTGGGACTAGATTTAGCTGTAAACTATGCTGGAACAGTAAGGAATACATGATTGCTAAAATGGCTGTAAGTCATCAAGGGTCTGAGGTATCAAACAAGCCTCAAACCATCACTCTGCTGCCAGATATGCAGTAGATATGGATGTATCACTTTAAGGGTTGTTTCCCCTGACAAAGTTTCCTATTGAACTCTATGGAAAAATAAGTCAGGAGAAGAAACCCTTCAAGTTATCCATCCATATCTACTGTATTTCTGGCAGCAGAGTGATGATTTAAGGCTTGTTTGATACGTCAGACCCTTGATGACTTAGAGCCATTTAGCCAACCATGTGTTTCCATACAGTTCCAGTGTAATATACAGCTAAATTTAGTCCCACCCCCAATTCCCATAGATATCCATTCAAATGCAGAGACGTTATAGTATCGGTTGTAAGAGTACCAGAAAATAAAATATCAAGAGTTTGATGTTGTTGGGTCACAGACATCAGGAAGTCATGGCATGCAAAGGGTATGCGACCAAATATTAAAAATTTAAAGACAGTCAACTCAGTGTATGTAAACTTCTGACCCACTGGAATTGTGATATAGTGAATTTAAAGTGAAATAATCTGTCTGTAAACAATTGTTGGAAATTGTAGATGTCCTAACTGACTTGCCAACACTATAGTTTACTAACATGAAATCTGTGGAGCGGTTAAAAATTAGTTTTAATGATTTCAACCTAAGTGTATGTGTGAGGGTAGGAGGGAAACAGGACCCAATAGCAGACGGGAAGTAGGAAAACCGATGTTTAATACAGGGGCAGGGCAGCAATCCGTAGTACAAAACAGGCAGGGTCGTAATCCGGGAAGACAGGGCAATGGTACAAAAACAGGGTCCAAAGCGTAGTCACAGAACAGGCTGGGGTCGGAACTGGGAAGGCACAGCAGAAGTCCAAAATCAGGGTCGCGAGAACACAGGCAGAATTCCAAAATCAGGGAGGTGTAAAGAGAAACAAAAATAAAACAAATCAAAGACAGAATACAAAAATAAAATAAAGTCAGGAGAAGGACTCGGGATAACAAAAACTAAGAAACAGATACTCAGAAAACAAACAGACAACTCGGGAAGGTACTCAGAAAAATCGTAAGAACACAGAAGCAAAAACCAACAGTGACGAACTCGCGAAGAAAAGACTTAAATCACAGGGTTATCTACACTGAGGAAGACAGACAAACTGGGAAACAGGTGTGCAGAGGCGGCGAGGGGAGATTGCTCACAGGTGAGCACAATGAAATGATAAGGGAAGCTGATAATGCAATTACAAGGGAACACATAAGACGCGGACCAGACTAGCACATAACATATAGACTATACATGACCTGGGTCAAAGAAGACCTGTGCACACAACGAGGTAGAGGAATGCGGAAATCAGATGCAGGTGAAACGAGTAGAGACTCACTAAGATATTCAGAGACAGGACAGAAGAAATGAAAGACAGGTGCAGATGGAAACTGAGATTGCATTAGTAAATTAGTAGGTTAGTAGAAACTCTAATTCCCTGACGTTAGTAAATTAGTTGATTAGTATTATTTACAAGTTAGTCGTTAGTGTATTAGTAAGAAACCTAATTCTAAGCAGTTAGTAGTGATTAGTAGATTAGTATTATAAACAAGGGCAATTAGTAAAGAAGGAAGTAAACGAGAGTGGAAATACAGCGAAACCCCAAATCACCAAAGGCTCCCGAATAGTGTGACGACGACAGGGAGTGACAGTAATACAAAACATGGAACAGTGAAACCACAAAATAATCAGAATAAATAAACAAGGTAAAAATCAGAAACATAAATGAAACAAACAGGAAAAAATCTGAGTCCTGACAATATGTAAACTTCCGACTTCAACTGTAGCCTACGTTACCCAATTGTTGAGTTAGTCATTAAAAAATAACCCAGTGCACTGGGTTAAGTGATATTTGCATCTATTGGGCACTCCAGGTAGCTCAAGACAAAAGATAGTGACAGAAATGTTAAATCTGAGGGAACGTTAATTTGCCATTTCTATCTGACAAGGGGCAGAGATATTAAACAAAACATCCCAGGTAACGTAACGTAGGCTAATTGTTGTTATCACCAAAAATTATATTACGTTACTGACATTACACCTGACATATTCTAAATAATTAACCAGCTAGCTACCAAAATCACAGGATTATCGCAACGTTGTGGAAAGAACTGTTGCTATATCTAGCTAGGCTATCTTACGGTAACTTTAGATTTCCTAACGTACATTCATTGACGGCAGTTGGCTAACTTTGCTAATGTTAGTTAACGTTAAATAACCTAGAAAACTACCATTAGCCAACTCTTAAGGACGTCAGTGTTTAGTAAAGTTAGCTATCTGTTAATTAGTTAAATAACTGTTAATTAGGTATTTGGATAACGTTAGTTTAACTTGCTAGCACCGCTGCGTTTAATCATCTTTGTTAATTTGAGAGATAACGTATAGGCCTAACGTTACATAGGCCTAGAAGATTAGCTATACGTAATTCAGAAGACACATTGTAGTCTTTTTTTATTTTTGAATTACCCTATTGCTTAAGTGGCGTCAGATTACCAAGCGATGTGATGTTGGTCACCTGTGTGTTCTGTCCTTCAAGGAATAGACCGCTGTCAAGATTTTTATACAATATTACCTTTCTTGGATGACGATGAACATTCTCTGTTGGTATCATTGATAAAGGCTGACACCTTAAGTCTGAATATTGTGCAAATATTCCAAAGTAATTGAAATTAAAATCCATAGTTCATGGCGATGGAGCTCTCGGGGCTGCATTTGAAGTTTCAACCATATCCATGACGATTTAACCTGTTTTTGTATCCGTTTGATTTGCAACTGGTGAGATGCAAGCTCTTGTTAGGATAGGGCATATGTGACGCTTCATTTGACACAGTGCACATCAGTAGTGCTTACAAACAAATTCAAACTCATGTAGCTTGTACACCGTGAACCTTTGCTAAACACGATGCATGGTTTTGTGAACATTTTGTACTTTTTGTTGAAACTGTTCAGCTTTCTAGAAGTGTTAAATATGTAGGGAATTTTGCTGAATTTGACCGCACCTCTGCTGTATAGCTGTCGTGTTACTTGAAACCAAATGAGATGGCAAAGGGGTGAAATCGTCATGGATATGGTCAAAACTGGCCGCCAAAAGTCCCATTGTCATGAACTATGGATTTGGAATATTTGAGCAATATTCTGACTTAAGCTTAAGTGGTGACAGGCTTTATCAATGATACCCGGATCTCATTACATGAACAGAGAATGGCCATTGTCTAGCCAAAAGTAATCTAAAAAAGGTAATATATAAGAAGTTTGACAGTGGTCTATCCATGTAATTTGGTTATACATGCATTTTGGGATGCTTTGTGTAAAAAAATCTTCAAAGATTCTTCTGGTTATTCTACATTAAATGGAAGCTGCTACACTAGTCCTTTCTGTGTTGAGATGCAGAAGTTTCACATTTGTTTTACATTCCAGCATTGAGCGATTATGGAGAGATGTGTGGGCTGCAGTGACCAGTGTGTATTATGATGTCCTCCACTACCTTGAGGAAGGCAACTACCTGGACATTGCAGACCAAACGCATCTCTTCTGTTGCCATTACACCTTTTTACCGAGACTGCAAGATGACCTGAACCTTTTCCGGGATGGTTGGGACGATCATCCTTTAAGAACAGAAGGCAACATGACCCCTAACCAGCTGTGGGCAATGGGGCAAGTTTATCATCCGGCTGCTGATCCCCAAAATGTGGAGGTACAAATTTTATCATTAATATTCATGTATGTTAGGCTGTCTTTAATACTACACCCAGTGCACTATAAGCACAGAATCATAAGTGATTTATATACACTTTATGGCCAAAAGTATGTGGACACCCCTTGGTCTGGGGCTGTTTTTCATGGTTCAGGCTCGGTTCCTTAGTTCCAGTGAAGGCAAATCTTAACACTACAGCATACAATGACATTCTACACGATTCTGGATTTCCAACTTTGTGGCAACAGTCTGAGGAAGGCCCTTTCCTGTTTCAGAATGACAATGCCCCCATACACAAGGAGGTCCATACAGAAATGGTTTGTTGAGATCGGTATGGAAGAACTTGACTGGCCTGCACAGAGCCCTGACCTCAACCCCATCAAACGCCATTGGGATCAATTGGAAAGCTGACTGCAAGCCAGGCCTAATAGCCCCACATCAGCGCCCGACTTCACTAATGCTCTTCTGACTGAATGGAAACAAATCCACGCAGCAATGTTCCAAGATCTAGTGCAGGGGTCTTCAACCTTATGGGTGCGGGCTTTTGTTCCAACCAAGCAGTTACACACCTGATTCTACTAATCAAGGTCCTTAGCAAAGTCTCTAGTGATTGTTAGTAGAATCAGGTGTGTAACTGCTTGGTTGGAACAAAAGCCTGCACCAACACCGGCCCTTGCAGGATAAAGTTGAAGACCCCTGATCTAGTGGAAAGCCTTCCCAGGAGAGTGGATGCTGTTATAGCACCAAATGGGAACCAACTCCATATTAATGCCCATGATTTTGGAATGAGATGTTGGATGAGCAGGTGTCCATATACTTTTGGCCATGTCGTATATATCAAGAACTGTGGTCACCCGTGCACAGCCATCAGTAGTCCATCAGGTGCAGGCTCGTTGTGGGAAAATAAACTGTAGAAATCAAAGTGATCCACCGCACACTTAAACTTTGCTGTTTTACATTATGATGGTTCCCATGTTTATCTAAAGTGATTTGCCACACACTGTAACCTAATGTAAAATATTAAAAAGTAAATCCACAAAGTTTGAGTGTGCACTGGATCCTCCCGGAGATTGGATTTTATTTCTTGGTGCATCTACTGTAGTGATAGCTGTCGGGATATGAGAAGAATTTTGCAAATATTTCAAAGTGTTCAAAATGCTAACTTCAGCCCAATCTCATACAGAAGCTTAAAATGCTAGAAATATAACGCGTTAGAACACTGGCCTGTAAAGTTTCTTTAGTAGATATATCATCAGACTTCATTAGCATGGTACCAAATAAACATTTTATCACAAATTGTTGACAGGTGAGAATCCATGATTACTTTATTTCTGGTAGCTAAGGTGCAATTTTGTCATTCCTGGAAGCATAAAATGACAAAATATTCCTGGTTAATTAAAGAACAGACATGTTATCGCTTAAAGAATTCAGTCAGTCTTTCAGGGAAGGAAATAAAGATCATTCTAAATATTTGTAACTGCTGTGGCCAAGATAAACAAGTTGAATAAATTGCCACACATGAACACTGAACAAGGCCAGAGTTAAAACATTACCATTATAAGTTCATGGATCCTCACCTGTTAACGACAATTTGTGACAAAATATGAATAGGCTAGTCATTTCAGAGAACATTTAAAACTTTTATACTTAGTTCTGTGTTTTAACACAGTGTTAAAACACATTTCAGGCCTATTGGACCATTTTCTGAAATTTACAAGGTTTTCATTTCCAACAGTAAATCTATGACGGCATTCACTTATGATTATGTGCTTATGTACAGTGGTGGGGTCCAAAAGTCAGTCCACTACCAAGATCTGTTTTTATAATGCATGGAAAATGCAATACTTTTACTCATGAGGGTGAAGTGCAGATGGCCAGCTATAATTTGAGGGTATTTTCAAACATATCGGATGAGCCATTTAGAAATTAATTTAGAGTGAAAATGCTGTGTTAGTTTTCAATGAATGATAAAAACTGATTTTGGTAGTGGACTGACTTTTGGGCCCCACTATAAGTGTATATCATATAAAAGAAGAGTTAGACAAGTGAGTGAAGTGTAAAGCATAGATAATCATGAGAACTCTGTTTCAAACAGGTTGACTCAAACTTTTGACTGGTACTATGCATTTCCTATATTTAAGTTGTGCTTTTCCTATCTATGAACTGGACATCCCTGAGATTGATTGGGAGAGTAGTGGGCTGCCTCTTGATGGAAACACCGGAGTTCATGTTCCTGCCATACAATGTCCACTTACCGCTGAGCAGTTTTCAGCACTCAGAGATACTGTGGACCCCAGAGCACAGTATGGCAGTCCTACAGATCTGACATATATGGCTGCTGTGCAGTTTTGCCAGGCTCTCATAGAGTGAGAAACTTCAGGATGTGAAGTGGAAAATAATAGTGAGACATGAAAGGCTAAAGGAGGTAAATATTATTGTATGCACCTGACCCGTTAAGGATTGGATTTTGCTATAAAATGCCAATGGAACCGTTAAGCCACCGCTTGAGAATTGATCTCACATTTCCTAATTTTAAGTTTAAGTTCCATTAATGCAACATAAAACCTGTGAGTATTTTCTTTGTTTATGTGGAATACAAAGTAGCCCATATTGCTCATTAAATGCACAAACTGTTCCTTAAATGGAAAAATGATTTCTGTTTCACAATGTAAAATAGAACACTTACAAATAAAAAAATTGATACTACAAGCAGATCTCTCAACATTTGTCACTCATGTCTGAGATTTTATACAATGAAGAATACACATACGATGCACACCTGGTAACAATGGTGCACAGATATGAACACGAAGGTACATGTTTACAAAACATTTCAAAAGTGGTGTACTTTGTAAACCTGAGTACATAACAATGGTGTGCACATGTTGAAACACCTTGCACACCTGATAATACTTGTAACATGTACAGATGTTAACACATTTTGGGGGGGTAAAGGGTACATGTTTACAAAACATGTACCCTTTACAAAACTACAATGTTTGGCTAAAAGAGCCCAAAACCAATATCTGTGGTGCCAATGCACCTCAACAAATCCTGCTAGAATTGGCTGAAATTGGTGTAGTGACCTGGCAAACATAGTGTGCAGAAGCAAGTGGAGGACTTTGGCAGTTGACCATTCACGATTTCCACCACCATGTCTTCGCCTGGCACTTCCCAGCCCACCCAGAACTTCACCAATTCCTTGAGGTCGGTGCTGGATGCAAAAACTTTTTTTTAAAAATATCATGGTAAGGATGTGCTGTAAATACCCAGTTTCATTTCATGAAGTAGTAAGGGGACAAAACTCATACCTGTGAGGTCATGATACACACCTCTGATAACATAGCATTTTGCCAATGTTGATTACTTCATTAAAATATAAAGGGTAGACTAATGTCTGGCTGGGTTAAGTAGTCCAGGACTACCACCCTATACATCGACAATCTCCATTCAGACAAGGCTTAATCCAAGTCAAAGAAACAAACCAAATAGTGTAAAACTAGCAAAATGTCAAGAGTACAATACATGTAGTACAACAGCAAATGCTACATAACCACAATCAAACCATAACAAACTGAAAAACTACATACCTGTCTCAATGAACTGACGCAAATACCCTGAGATGCGACACTTTGTTTCCAGTGTAACATCATCGTCATCTTCATCCTCATCCTCACAGCTTTCATTTGGCCAGCGGATGTAGGGAAGCACCATCTGAAAAAGAAATTCCTTAAAGATCAAGTCTGTTTGTATACGACAGGGCTGTGTATGTCTCACTGAAATCTTTATGTAATAGAATTTCAAAAACACAATTTATCTGATTTAACAGAATCTATTAGTATTATTTGTTGAAACCCCACACATTATTATCATTATTTTTGTAAAAACTATTTATTGACCCCAATGGATCCAAATTTACCTGAGGGGTAAGTGAATATTCACATTCCCTTGGGAAGAGCTCCACATCTTTCCTTGCGATCAACAGTGGCCACACCTTGGTTTCCTTCAGCCCTTTCCGGATTTGTTTCAGAAACGCATACGTCCTGCTACCAGGAACAGGTCACCCTCTATAAAGAATTGTGATGATGAAGGGACCAGATGATCTGGTTCACCTTCAAAGACACAAGTGCTTCCAGTATTTCCTGTTTAAGAAAAAGGACGGTAATGAACATCGACACGTCTGCTTGAAAGAAAAGTTAATAAACATTCACAACATGTAAGCTGAATTATCTGTGAATAATAATTAATAATGTATCCAGGTTAATACTGAAACCAGATTTAAGCCTCTGAAGAACTGTTGAGAAGAAGTGTCTCGTCACTCCTTCACCAATAGCAACATCTAAAGGAAACAGCAATTCAAATTTACATGAACAGACAAGGAAAAAACACTAAGCACACTAAATTAAATGGGAAAAAATACTGACATTTCTATGACCTATAACACTATCATATTGTGCCAAGATCTTGATGATATAGGACTATCCTAATTAAGACAGGTTATGCTATATTAATTGAAATGTACATTTTCCAACCACTCAATGCAACCAGCATGTGAAAACCTTATGCTGACCTTTACCTCCTAAATATGCTCTCTGACTCCCGACATTTTCACAAAGTATTGTTTAATTCCATCTGAAATTCCCTGATGTTCCTTGACTTTGCATAAAAAGGTATTACATTTTTAGATCTCCCCGGTATTTGAATAGACAGAAATTCCATGATTTCCAGAAATTTCATGTCCCAGTATATAGGTGAATAAAATGGTTCTACATATGACAGCACCTTGGAGTCTGCACCTCAATGGACATGCCCATTCCACACTTGATTGTTTGTACAATGCAATGAGCTCCTTATCTTGATCCTCCCTGCTCATTCCCAAATCCATGGTCATCAAGAATGGCTTTCCAGTCTCATGCAAGTGGAGAATTCCCTTAGTGTAAAGGGATGCCGCTATTTTAGGGTCTGGATCGGTTTTCCAATCTGATATGCAAACGACACTTTAATATTTCTGCCCAGTGAAATTTCTACCAAATATCAGTGCCTCACCTCATATATTGTCTTTTGAACAGTTAAATTTTGACTTTGACAAATTTACAGACATAACCACATACCATTATCATTCACACATGCGTCTTCAGATGCGTTTGAGTGTTCAGCATCACATTCCAAGGGGATAACATCTCCTGGAGCAGAGCTGGATGTGGATGGTCCTTCCAGGTACATGCTCTTTTCCAGAGGTGGTGTTCTTAAACACACAAATACACAAAATAAATAGCAACAGGTAAAGAATGTGACACCATGATGCAATGACAAGATGTTCACTCATCTCAAAAGCAAGTAGGGCTGGGCAATATAGATTAAAATTGATAAAATATTAGAATTGATATTGCAATAATTTTGACACAAAATGCAATATGCAATTCATGACATTTTTTCAAGAACACCTTAATGACTTAAGAAAAGTTCAGTACCAAATCTAATGTTCTGCAAGTCTTCAATACTGAGGTAGCATTAGGCATTTTGGGGACTAAGGGCCTGAATTAATCAACCCTTTGTGAGGGGAAGTGTAAGGTTCGGAGAATCAAACGCGACCAAAAAGGATTTCTAAAAGCGTATCTAGAGAAAGATACGCCACAAAACGCAGAATAATCCGCACCAGGACTGGGTTAACACAGGATAGGGAGCAAAACTTCCCTAGCACAAAGCAAAACAAAACAACCTCCAAAAACTGAGGCGATCTCGATAAACAGCGAGAATAACTAACATAAGAACCTCACGCACTAAAATAATTAGGCGTAACAAGAGGTAATGAAACAAAACCAAACTCAAAACAAAAACGAGTGAAGGAAAGGAATAGAAAAGAAAACCTGTTAGCCAAAGCTCTTGTGGAAAAAGAGCTGAACACAACTGGCAACAGGTAAAAAGAATAAATTATAAAGATTGGAAAGGAACGACAAAACCAATCTAATCCTAAATCTTTATAACCGGACTTGCTGCGTTTCCTATAAGTAACAACCAGAAATGCAGCGACCGAAATTTCTATACCTTTACCGACTTCGTATGTCTACATAGCAAAGACAATCTCGAAGTGCGGAAATGCGGAAGTCCTGAGGTATTTATAGCCCGCAGGAAACGCGAAACAGTTGAAGGGAATAATTGTCGGGCAAGACGCGAAAACCGGAATGGAGGCGGAAAAAAATCCGATAGTGTCTTGACGACGCCAAACAGGAAACTAAAAACGTTGAAAAGCAAAGGCTGCAAATAACCATGACACCCGTAGGGCCAAAACATATCTCACGCAAATACGCGGACGTGGACGCTTCGAGCTGCGCAAACAGTTTTTCTTTTCCAATAACATTTGTGAAAGACAAACCAGAGGAAAGCACAGATCGAACAAGAAAGTTGTTTACTGTTGTTGCCTGCTATATCCCTCGCTGCAATGCTCTGGTTTGTCTTTCACAGATGTCATGGCAAAAGAAAAACTGTTTGCATAGCTCGAAGCGTCCATGTTCGCGTATTTGCGTGAGGTATGTTTCGGCCCTTCAGGTTAGCTAACGTTAGCTTAGCTATACACTGACGCGCTGCACATGTCACTCTGGGTAACCCGGATCACGCGCTGCACACGTCATTCTGGGTAACCCGGGTCACGTGCTGCACACGTCACTCTGGGTAACCCGGATCAAGCTTACTACAAAGCAGCAGACAAAATTCGAACAGAGACACCGACCGACCGACCGACTAATAGATCAACCACAGAGTGACTTATACTAGCTGCTGGGCACAGCTAAAAAAATATTGAACATATTGGAAAATGCAACATATTGCCCAGCCCTAAAAGAAAACAGGAAATCCTATAGATCTACCAACAGAATGACCTATTATTTTTATTACTTGAGTAAGCACAAAGGTCATTCAATATCAAATCACCCAGGCTCAACGCTCAATCAATTTTGGAGCATTAGACAGTGTGGAGTCTGGGTGATTTGACATGGAATGTTTCAGACTTGTGTACTGTTACTAATTTATGTTTAAAACAAAACAAAGCCATTTTCCCCTACCGTTCCCTGCAAGAACTTGCATGTATTTCCAGAACATCAAGTGGTATTTCCTCTTGACATATGGGGCAGGTTGCCTAAAATAGGTGCAATAATATTTTCTTCCAAAGCAAGTTGATAATATGCACAGAAGAACAAACACCTTTGCGCAGAAGGTGGCGCCGGCGTCACCTTTTTGCTCAACTGAGACATTCGTTGCTACTGCAGCCAAACTATTATTGGAAATCACAAACTCTGTGTTTTAAATTTATTGGACGGTTTGTGACGATTTCTGCCGAATACGTAGTTTCTAAGTGCCACTATTTCCCTGTAGCAAGTCCATTTATCAAGCAACCCCCCACCTAGTCTATACCTACCTATGCGTGACATAGTGGATAATAGCGTCTATGTTTGAGTTCATAAATATATTTATTCATCATATAAAATTAGAATAACGTCATAGCAACGAGATAAACCCAACAATAGCCTGATCGTATGCCAGAAAAGCCGTGAAAAGCCCTGCTCACTCAAATGCTAAATAAACTGTGAAAGTACTATCTCATTCTACCATGTATTCTACTAGCAATATATGCTACTAAATATGAAATAAATATACAATCCTACCATTGGTTTTACACATCGAGATGTTCCTTTCAAAATTCAGTTGTCATTTATTGTCTGGTACAATCGGTTTGAGAAATATACAACACTTTATACCGCTATTACACTATCTGAAACGTCGCCGCGTAATAGCCCCATGCCCTGTAAGCATGTCTCATGCATTACAGTTCATTCTGGTTTAATTGTCGGCTTTTTTATCCAATAGAGTACATTATAACCTTTGCAACGGTATATGCCAAGTCTTTTTGGGTGCTTTGAGCAATTTACTACAGCTCAGCGTAACGGCAGTTTTCGTTTTAACTGTCTAGTATTACGCAAGCGCTATAGAATACGCATTATGCAGGGGAATTTCCCTTTTGCGATATGTAAGTATTTTTGCGTCTAAAATACCGTTGGTCTCGCTGGCTACATACGTACATTCGTGTTTCCACTCGAGCACTGTCTTCATTGAAGATAGAACATTTGGCAGCATTTTGCAGATGGTGGAAAGCTATTTTATGTTCATGTTATCATACATAATAAAGACTATGGCATATACTTGTCTCTTAGGGCATGAGAAATGCTCATTCCAATTTACTGTGCGCTGATATGTGGTAGATTAAGGTAAAAATTTCCTTGGAGTCATTATGAATAGGAACATTTAAAAGATTAAAAGAATACAGAAAAATGCAATCCCAGGACAAAAGTATACATACTGTAGAGTACAGTGTAGGATATCTAATATTTCCCCCCTTCTCTCTATCTCTGTCTCTCTCTCTCATTCTCAACCCCCCATCAAAGATAAGCCAGTCTTTGTCATAAATGACCCCTCCCCCACACCTTAACCCAATCAGGACAGGGATGGTCTTCCTGTGGAGGTATTTTATGAGTGTACCGCAGAAAAAGAAGTTAGTCAATTGTGGAGTTTGTTTGGAGAAGTCATTCTTTTTGGTTCCTCGTGCGTTTCCTTTTGTTCCTGTTCAGCTGGAGGGTAAATAATTTGGCAATTTTTGGCTTATCTCTCTCTTTACTGGTATTTCCTAATTAATGTCTGGTTTAATGCCTTCACTTTTGTAAATTATAAGTAGTCAGCCTACATTCCTTAGTGAATGTATGATTTCAATTCATTATTCCAATTGACTGTTTTCGCTTAATAAAATTACTTAATCTCAAGACCTGATTTAGATTTTGTTTTGGCTTGTTGGTTGATCCACCAGGTTACTGTTCGACTTACCTATCAAAGAATTCGGCGATTTAATTGATGATTGTCATTTTTAATAATAATTATTAAATTAAATCACGTAAAGCTTATTTTGAATGTAGGTTAAGTGAGGGGTTCTAGCACGCAATATCGCTTGTGTTCAGTATTCAGAGTGCTGAACGTTTTAACAAGGGCATTGACTGTTGGAACCGCTGGATTCAGAAAATACACATTTTACCTAGTCCTCACTTACCCGACAACAGGGACAAGTGATGTTTTATTGAGGTACAAGAGTGAATGATTAGGCAACATATTTAGGTGTATGTAACACTGTGATATCAATGTTTTTCATCTTAGGCCATCAGAAGGAGCAAATGTATTTGTTTTGTAATGGACAAAACTAATTAATTCATTTTATGACATGTTTTGCAAAGGGGTTTTGGACCCATAGATATCTACCCCCCTATACTGATGAAAATATAGTAATTCCCACTTGAAAATTATGCAAAAGTGAGTTTTATGAGCCAAAACTGTTGATTTGTAGTTAAATATATCATCTTTTTTTTTATTTAGAGCAGTGCACAATTTAGCCATTTGGAGACACTAATGGACAACAGGGTACACTGCTATATTTTGCATCATAGACTTTTAGTAGTTCTGCATATCATCCTCAGATTTTTGCTAAACTTGTGGACATGGAGTTTATGATCCAGGAAATGTATATATATTACCGATTTCACTTATGTAGCTCTCAGCAAAATTTAAAAAAAACTATTTTAAAATTTTTTCCCCGAAAGTTTCTTTGCATTTGTGGCACTTTATTTTGAATTAAATTATGAAAATAAACAAATCTAACTCTGTATTGTAAATGGTACACCTGTCTTCTTTCATTTAAGCCATTTACCAAGTTTATGTGATGCTCACACCTTAAACAGAGCACCCCCTATATGGGGGTAATATTACATATTCAAGATGACCCCCTCTTTTTTGTGGGCTAAATTGCCTCTTTCAGAGGGTTAGAATGAAAATTAGTTGTAAATCAAAGTTAGTTGTAAATAATGTTATCAGTCTGATATTATTATTAATTGACGCTGACTTCTCAGCTAACATTGAAGTAATTAACTTATTCCAAGCAAATAAAAAAAAACATAACTATATACATTTCTCTTCCATCAAGGACTGGAAGGTGTGAATTCAACAAGACTGCATGTAGAGACATCATGATTCATGGACATTCTGCCACTCTGTTTTTAAAAATAAATTTAATTCCTCATTTACATTCGAAGGAGTAAAAAGAGTTAAAACTGTTGGATAATGTAGCATGCAATCAATGCAACATTCACATGTGTAAAAAAGAAATGACTGACTTGTTCATTCTGGCCATCATCTAGATCATCTAGATCAATGGTCTCACAGGTCTTTATGTGAGCAGTCAGGACAACTAGTGGGTAAAACATACCACATCTCTGGCATTTTTTCTTTTGGCATACTATTGAAGCTTTCCGAGGTCGATGGCATAGGAGTAGTGTTGAGTTCCATCTGGAGAGGCGCTATAAACAGAATACGTTTTCCCCCCTGACTTGCTGTTCTCAAAAGTTTGCCTGTGTAGCCACAGTCATCAGGTGGTACAAGGGTGAGCTTTCGGGTGCCCCATCCTCCTTAAAGCCAAACCGATTATTTAGCAAAATAAATTGTACTGACAATATTTCTAAAGTATGATTGAGTGCCTAATGAGTACCTGATGATTTGTAGATGAGCCAACCACCTGATAAGCCCTCCAATTTTGGGTAGAGCTCCTTGAGTTTTGCAGATAACTAAAAATAAGTGAAAACACAAAACCAATGTAGAAAATGTGAAGACCTTCCTATCAGTTTGACAGAAGCACTTATCAAATATAAAGAAAAAAAAATAAACGTCTTTTTGAGCTACAACTGTAAACTTGGTACCAACAGTCTTAATATAACTACAGTGAAGTGGCTCAGGGTTTTCCCCAGAAAAGGCAAATGCCTTCGAGGGGTGGCCAGTGTGGGCTGGTGGTAGACTCATAGCAGCAATTATAGTTTACGTGACACCATCGCGGACAGAAATGTGGAACTGAGAATTGAAAAAAGCTAAATAATAACACGGATTCCAGTGTTTACCCTATAATTTTTTTCAGTCAGGGTGGTAGGCCCCTCGAAGCCAACAGTGCTGTTGAGTGTTGTCTTCAAACGCATGTGCAGGGCCTCTGTCAAACATTGTGGAATGTTGACATTTCTGAATCAGAACACTCAGTCAGAACATACCAGAATGTTTGACAGAGGTAACCAAATTCAATTCAACACTTTTATTGTCCCTGAAGGGAAATTTGCTTCCCAAAGCAACCATGGAAAGGTCAATTTGTTGGGTGTTTTAAAAGAAACATCCACCACACTTACCTCATCATGAGTTGCGGTTTCATCCACGTCGGCTGTCCTGCGACCCAACCCTGCTTGCATGTGCGATAGCTGTTCAATTTCTTTAGGGCTTTTCTCAAATTGGCGAGGTAGCAGGTAAAAGGTAAATGGAAACATTTTTGCTGGTTTGCAAGGGGCAGGGTTAGCTGCAGGAAATTGCTTTTTCCCCTTCCCCTTGCTAAATAAACCTGGAAAGGACCTGTTGGGAAATAGGTACAATTATAAACCATAATAATCAAAAGTATACAAAGGTCAACATAATTCTACTTGATGGTATATAATCAAATTTTAAAAAATCTAGAAAAACCTGGCCATCTCAGTTTGAACGGTTGCCCTCTGCTCTGTATGCTGAACTGTATGCTGCCTGAGGAGGTGGAACCATGAAAAGCATTGGAAGATATCCAAAAATGTTTGACGAATAGTAAATGGAAAAATATACATCTCAAAATTCATTGACGTTGACTTAAGTTGACAATGTGCTGTTGTATTACAGTTAGGACACAATGATTAGCCTATTTATAACATTGACCTGGCATTATCCTGACTAGGGCCAGCTGCACTTCCTGAGGTCAACAAGGATATCAAGTGCCTGGCTGACCTGATCACCTCTGCATTATCCTGTCAACACAAACACGGGAGAAAAACAGCATGTGTTTTGTTGCCTATAACAGCACAATTTAAATTCACTTCCAAATTTTCATGGACACATAAATAGATTTAGCATATAGCCATGATGGCAACTAACATACTTTCATAATGCTGGGAATTGCAATGCTGATAGACCTTACTACAGTGTTTCTCAACCTTTTTTGGCCAGTGACCCCATTTGTAATTCATGGGATACTACAAATAGGGGGGGGGGCAACGATACTCATAGTTAGGTTACCTAGCTAAATTAGTAGACTCTGATATTTATGCTAATGTAGCCTGCTTACTAACTAGTGCAAAAATGCAAAAAAAAGTTTCACACAGAAACGGACACGACGGCATAAACGCCACTGCACTGGTTCAAAATTTTATGAAACATTATGAAACGATATAAGGTGAATAACGTTAGTCACACGAGCCTAACGAGCCTAACAAGTTGACTAAGCTGTATACTTAAAACGTGAGTTCGAGTTTATCAACCGTGTATATAACTAATGATACCCAGCTAGGTAAATCATAAAACATTTGGATGTAATGTAATTACTTACCTCGTTAACGTTGCTGCACTTGCCGCCACTACTAACGTTAGCTGAAGTCTAGCAGGTAGCTCTGCGATGTGATTAACTTTAGCTATATGCGAGTTCGACAGTTCCGAAAGCTTCTACTTTTCCTGGGAAGCCCGGATACTTCACCTTTGGCCTAGTTAAAATAAAATCTGAATTTTTGGATCTGAATTTTTAAAACCTGAATTTCAGAAATTTGAATCCGAGAGATTTGTATTTATGGATCTGAATTTTTAAAACCTGAATTTCAGAAATTTGAATCCGAGAGATTTGTATTTATGGATCTGAATTTTTAAAACCTGAATTTCAGAAATTTGAATGCGAGAGATTTGTATTTATGGATCTGAATTTTGAAAATCTGAATTTCAGAAATTTGAATCAGAGAGATTTGTATTTATGAATCTGAATTTTGAAAATCTGAATTTCAATCTACGTTTAAATGCAAATTTATGAAATACACCACAACAAAAATTCAAGTTTATGAAATGTCACACGTATATAATTCAAATATACTAAATTCAAATTCAAATACTTTTGTCAGTTATTGAGCTCCATAAGCTTCATGTTGCTTGATAAAAACCTAATAGCAGCATTGATCTCAAGAATTCACCTTTGAGTAAAGTTCCTAAATTTTCACAAAAGACTGCGAGATGCGAGTTCTTAAAAATCTTTTATTTCTCAACACTCACCTAATTCACAATTAACATGGGCTATAGTTGTTTCAAGTGCAAAACAAAAATTTTAGGTGATAGCAAAACATTTTTTTTAAATATCTAAGTAAAGTCCAAGGAATTAACAGTTCCTCAAGTCATTTTTGTTGTTGTGAAGATGGCAGAACATTTTCCTACATGCGGTCATTTAGAACGACACCTTTTAAAACATCACAATGACCCCACATTCCAATACACTGAGTCATTCCCATCAGCACCTACTGTCACACATCCAAAAACCAACAAAAGAATTCAATAGGAAAATAAGTCAGGAGAAACAACCCTTAAAGTGATCCATCCATATCTACTGCATATCTGGCAGCAGAGTGAAGGTTTGAGGCTCGTTTGATACCAGTGACGGCGCCAGGAACTTTTCTCTCCCTGGGCTAGGTCAATACATGGGGGTGCTAAGGTTAGCTGTGTTTCCCCCAGGATGGCTTTTGTGTGTGCGCCGGGGGGGGGGGGGGGGGGGGGGGGGCCTGCACAAGTGGCAGAGCATCCATACAACAGTCAGAATTGTATAATTCTGTAAATTGAAATGGCAGTAAATGCAATTTGGCTTCATCAATACGAGTACTTAAAAATATCAGACATCAAAGAAAATAATCCACCGGAAAATAATGAAAAAGGATGTGAGAAGAGAGGATATTATCAAATTATCAGTGTAACGTTATGTCAAAAAAGATGGCTAAAATGTCGTTGTTTAACCGCTGCTCTGTGATTGGGACATTTAGGAGTTTCATTATCTAACGAAGATCGCAAACTTTACTTATGAGTTAGTTACGCTCCTTGGCGTGTTTCATAAACTGCACCGTAACGCTTGCGTTGGTTTCTGTATTATCAGAACAGCTTCCACTGTCACCACTCTCCCCCATTTAATTTAGGCTTAGCTTATACATTTAGCTACATGGAATTAATATGAGATCTTTAACGTTACCTGACCATTTTTTGGAGGCAAGCTCTTCTTATTAGCTGAAGTCGAGATGACGAAGATTGAAAACGATCATTTAGCTAATTTAGGTTAGTTATTCGCTTTCCAAATCTACTCATCTGTGCATGGTCAAGCAGCCAATGTTGTGAGTTTAGTCTAACGCCAATCAAAACACTGTAGTTTACACTTGGGAGTTGCTACCTAGGGAGGTCCACACACCACAAATCTGTTGAGTAGTTGATAATTTCCGAAGACGGATCACATGGAGAGCTTATGCGAACACATTTTCTATTGATTTTAAAATGATAGTAAATTAGTTTTCAAACAATGATGTTTCCATTTAATATTTTTTTACGTGGTGGCGAACTCTGTAGGCCTGATGTATTGTAGGCTATGGGAAACACTGGTTTGCTAACGTTAGAAATCAGTTTACGTTATTGTGTCATTTGCGTGAGTTCCACACACCCCCACATCCGTAGCCTACGTCATAGCATAGGCTACATACGCTGCGTAGCCAGGCTGAATATCAGAAAGGGATTAGAATTGTTGATTTACTTTTATATATTTTTTTATTATAATTATTAAAATGTTATTAAAATGCCTGGGGGGGCTAAACTGGGGCTAAGCAAATTTGTGACGGGGCTATAGCCCACCCTTGCCCCGGTGTAGCGCAGTCCATGTTTGATACCTCAGACCCTTGATGCCATACAGCCATTTAGACAACTATGTGATCCGTAATATACAGTGTCATTTACATCGTAATCTAGTCCCAACCCTCAATTCCCATAGAGATCCATTGAAATGCAGATATAGTATCGCTTGTATGAGTACATGTAAATAAGATATCAAGGCTCTATCTTGGCGCTTCGTCTAAGCGCATGGCGTAAAGTCCATTTTGGGCATGTCCAAGTCCACTTTTGCTATTTTAACGGCGTGTTTTTTGGGCGCTAAGCACGGCGCAAGGTGCAAATGGGCTGAACCAAGTCGCTTCATTAATCATAGGTGTGTCTTGGGCGTGACATGCAATAAACCAATAAAAATGTCATATCCCATTCCCTTTAAAAGCCTACTTTTCCACCTTGGCGGATTGCTTGATGGCGAAACAGACATGCTCGTGCGTGTTTAGTGTGATCAAGGAATAGGCTAAATGGAGTATGATCAATATTATTTGGACTAACCATTTGCCTATGAGTTCCCGGTAATTCCCAACAGGGCTGTTATTTTACAAAATATATGCGGTTAAATTTAGTTAAAAGGACCTACAACAGCTGAGAATAAGCTATCAATGGCTTCAGTCTCACCTTAGAAAACGCCAAATTAGCCTGCTTGTTCAGTGAATTTCGTTTGATTATGCAATAAAAGTGTCAAACATCAATTCCATGAGGCTGTTCTCATGGAGTTCTCGAAGTTCAAGCTACATCCGAAGTTCATTAGGCTACCTGTATAGTAATATTGATTAATAACATGAATACCGTTATTTTGCCTTAATGATGACACTAAATACAATAAAGCTGTCAGGTTGGCAACCCATATGTTCATGCATATTTCCCCTAGTTTAATAATGTCCTGTTTATGGAAATGTGACCAACCTGTTTTATCTACTTGTAGCGTAATGCTTTAAAACAATCCACTTTCCCAGGAAGACCGTGAAACGTGCGACTTACAGCGGGGGGAAACAGAGAACATGCAGCGCACATGCAGAGAATGGCATTAAAATTAATTGTGAATTAATTGTGTAACGTGCTGCAAATTTGTTTTCATTTCTAATTAGACGCTTAGTTCTCTTTAAAATCATTTTGTTCAGTTATGGAATAACAGGTGAAATCAACTGGGTTTTAATAAGCTGAGAGTATGGAAACCTGGTCACTGTAATTTAAAAAATATGACGAAGAATAGCTAAGGTTACAATGTCGTTAACATGGTGACATTTATCTATCGTTTTTTAACTATAGGATATCGAAAAAGCGAATCCGCTGTAGCCTAGGCTATTTGAAAAACAATAAATGGACAAGGTTTTGAACTATTTTTAAGTCACAAACCATTCAATTTACTTACAGGCTGTATTGTAATGACATCTGAAGCGCATTTTCAGAACTCAAATGTCCGTCTATTGCCGTGCACAAGTTTTCCATTGAACGACAATTCACGCATTAGGTCTAAATGACAATTTGCGCATTAGGCTTGATATAGGTGTTATCAGCTACTTTTTAATGGATAGCCATTGTCCCGTAGGCTACCATCGCACATCGCCTGGATATTGATGGAGTGGGCTGAAGAGCAATTTAATGTGGCATTCCCCTTCGCTGAGGGAAAGGTAGGCTATGGACCCCTTTTATTATTATGCATTTTTTGATATAGCCTACACAATAATAATATTTCACATTGTAATCTTGATATTTTAGTCATTCTTGTGTGCGCCCCCTGTGTGTAACAGACAGGACGGTACGCGCGTTATATGCGCCATTAAAATAACATGTAAACAACTGCGGACATGACTTAGACCAGGTTTGTGGTGGTTCTAGCGCAAGCGCTTTCTGCTGGCTCAAGATAGCAATACGCCAAAAAGAATCCTGGCCACTCCTCATCTTAAGACCAACACGCCCAGTTCACTTGCAACGGGCGCAAGAATACATGGTAGTTAAACGACGTGAGTACTAGGCGTTATAATGAACCCAGCGCCGGGTTGTAAGATAACAAAGACACTTGCGTTTCGGCTAGCGTCGCTTTGCGCTGGGTGTAAGATAGGGCCCCAAGAGTCCTTTGATGTTGTTGGTTCAGACATCAGGAAGTCATGGTATGCATCGGATATGCAACCAAATATTAAATGTGATGACCTTTATTAAGTTTTTGTTAATTTGTCCAATTACTTTTTTTTTTGGGGGGGGGGGGGGGGTGTAAAAATGGCTACAATTGCTACACAGTTCACCGAATATGGATGTAAAAACACTCAAATTGAAGCTGAAAGTCTGCATTTTAACCTCCTGGTCACTGTTCCATTTCAAATCCAATGAGCTGGAGTACAGAGCCAAAACAACAACAAATGTGTCACTGTCCTACTACTTTTGGAGTGCACTGTAGTGTGATATAGTAATATAATAGTAATGGCTGAAGCATAATACTCAGCCTTTCGGTGGAAGTGCAAGGATGAGAGAGACTGCCATGCACAGGGCCAGCTGGATCCACCATAATGGATGTAAATTACTTGCAGACATTGTACTGGAGTACCCAAATTTGTTGGATACTTCAGCCATGGTATGTTACTGTACATAGTTAAATGTAGCATGATTCAAATATGTATCAAATATGTGCAACTTTAATCATTTTGATTTGTTTACCTAAACAGACACATGGCTAAAACTGAACCAGCATACGTCAGCCTTTTGAAACGTCACAATTAGTTTTCCTCAGTTTTTTTCCCTCAAAATTTCCCAGGACTTTGGAGTGATGTATCCAGACAGTGGCGATAAGATATTTGAACCGTGGGCTACAGTATTTGCACCTCAGATGTGCAATTTGCAAGAGCTGAACGACTGTTCTGTTTCCTGATAGAGAGGGGGACTCAAGAACAATAAGTAAGTATCATTCTTACTCAGAGGTAGTTAGTAATGAGTTACAAGTACTTTGGTGCATGTGCTTAATTTAGACTACACTGCTACAAAGATGTTTTACAGAAAAAATACTAGGCCTGAACCTGCAAAAAAACATAGTGAGGCAAAAACTCAAAGATCTTTAGTACAAAAAAAAACAGCACTTAACAGCTACAAAGTGATTAACCTAACTTATACATATTTAAAAAACTTGGGGATAATTTCCTGGGTGTTTCAAACATACCCAGTTTTGTCATGTTTAGCCTGTTCAAGCATTGTAGTTATCCATCGTGTAGATGTAGCTAGATCAGAAAAATCTGTAATTCTGAGCGGAGTACTCTAACCTAATTGAACAGCTAAGGTATGCCGTTTATTGCTAGCTTGTTTAATTTAGTTACAACAAACAAGTTGGTGTACAAGTGACGCAAATAATTTTATATTGTATGTATATACACTTATACAGTGCAGTCCATAACTATTTGGACAGTGACACAATTTATTATTTTGGCTCTGTACTCCAGTACATTGAAATGGAACAGTGACTATGAGGGTTAAAGTGCAGACTTTCAGCTTTAATTTGAGGGTTTTTACCGTGTTGCAATTGTAGCCATTTTTATACATGGCCCCCCCCCCCCCCCTATTTTAGGGGACCAAAAGTAATTGGACAAATTACATTACATGATAGTCATTTGGCAGAGCGACGTACATTAGTGCATTTTCGAACTAGGAACAAGTGCGTTAAAAACGACCCTAAAAGGTAAGTATGAGTTCAAGTACCAGGCGTAGTCATTATGAATTTTTTTTTTTTTGAACATAAACCTTAAGTCATCATATTTAATAATTGAAACAGCGTTAATGCGCCGATGCGTCAGAAACCACTCATTGGTCCAAATTTCCACGGAAGCAAGCGTTCCTGGTAGATGATGACCCGATACCACTTTTTCACTTCTGATACCGATACCAATACCACAGCTTTGAGGCTATCTGCCGATACTGATATCACTCCGATACTTTGTTTTTACTCTTGAACAAATAATAATAATAATAAAATACATGGAAGCACTTTGCTCATGATGGCCAATTAGCCACCTAAAAACATCTCACTCAAATGGAGAACAAACAAATACTTCCCCAGTATATAGACCACAACAGCAGTTGGTTATGAAAGACTGCCACCCTTTATTCAAACACTACAAAAAACCACGTACTGCAGTACTTAAAGCAACCAACAGGTTTAAAGTTAAAACTATTTAAACAGCAGAATTCAGCATTGTAAAAAAAAACAAATACAAAACTATAACTTAGTTTCATCATTTTCCCGTTTCCAAAACCCAAATCAAACAAGGAAAGGTGTACGCTGTGGATAAAATTATGTGGGCGACCTCATTCACAATTGAAACCCCTCGGAGATGACATAGCACATCTAACATTAAGTTTACTCCAAGGTAAAAAGCTAACATTAGTTAACATCAATGTTACCCTTATTTTGGTGTTAATAGCTACCCATAACTGAAAAAAGAAACAAGCCACACAATCGTAGCCGATTGAACTTAAACTTAAAATATATCAAAATCAAAATCTATTTCACCGGTTTCCGTGGTATAACAATGCAACGTTAATCGCATCCTTAGCTTTGGCTATCTGTAACGGACGTCAGCTGTTATAGCTACTGTGTATGTTAGCTCTATCTAAAAAGGGACACAATAAATGAAACTTTAAAAGAAGGAAAGAAAATCACTGTTTTCTAACAAACATGTTATTCCGGCTATTTGTTAGTGGGAAGCCAAGTCCCAAGTAACGGTTACCCAAACACCTGTTGCTGCTCGTCTGTGCAACTGCTGCTGCTGATAGTGGAGCTTACATGCCGACCACCTCCAACTAAAATGTTAGTAAGCTAAAAACATGAATAATGCAATAATGTAATGGCCACTAAATAGACAAAGTATTGGAACATTTAATAGTTTGTGAAATAATATCAAACTTGAGCCATTTAATTTGAAACAGTAAATTTAATCTCACCTCAAATACAAATTAACAGAATTTACTTCCACTTCCGTAGCGTGAAATCAATACTGTGCTGTTGTAACTAGGCATTTTAAAGCGCCAAAGCGTGCGCATCTAACGTTAGCTGGCTAGTTACCACTTAGCTGCTGTGCTGAAACTGGACTTATTTAGTTTACTAATATAAAAGACCATGGGCCCTATCTTACACCTGGTGCTAAGCGGCGCTAACCCAAACACAAGTGTCTTTGCTATCTTACACCCGGTGCATGGTTCATTATAATGCCTTGCGTTCACGTAATTTAAATACCATGTATTCTTGCGCCCATTACAAGTGAACTGGGCATGTTGGTCTTAAGATGAGGAGTGGCCAGGATTATTTTTGGTGTATTGCTATCTTGAGCCAGCAGAAAGTGTTTGCGCTAAAACCACCACAAACCTGGTCTAAAGTCATGTCGCAGTTGTTTACATGTTATTTTAACGGCACATATAAGTGTGTCTACATAGGCATGTGCACAATGCGCGTACACCCTCCTGTCTGTTACACACAGGGGCGCACACAAGCATGACTAAAAATATCAAGATTACAATGTGAAATATTATTACTGTGTAGGCTATATCAAAAAATGCATAATAATAAAAGGGTCCATAGGTCAAAGACCACATACCTGTCCCTCAGCTCACTCCATCAACATCCAGGTGATGTGCGATGGTACGGGACAATGGCTATCCATTAAAAAAGGAGCTGATAACACCTATATCAAGCCTAATGCGCGAATTGTCATTTACACCTAATGCGTGAATTTATCATGGTTTTTTACCCTTTTTCCCTTGCGGTCAGTTTCCTTCGTAGCCATGCGAGGGCGCTGCCCTTTTAGTGGATGTTTGCTCCGCCCCGTCTTGATTGCGGCGCTTCGCTCAGCATCACACCTGTGCGTGGTTACCTTGGAGCTATTTAAGCCCATGTTTTCCTCCGTTCTGGGCTTTGATATTAACTTGTATTGTCTGGCATTATTTGCTCTGTTTTGTGTGTGGTATTATTTTGGCCTTTGATTGCTTAGCCAGTATGATTAGGTCTAGGTTTTTTAGGAGACCATTTTTGCTCCAAAGTGTTATATTGGAGTAATTGTGGTTATATTAGGACTGTTCCCCCCTGGCTCTTTTCGGTCTCCGCTTCCTGGTCTTTCCTTTCTTTCGTTGCCTAGACCTTTTGCCTTCTCTGTCTCTTCCTCCTCTCTCTGTTTCTTCCGTGAAAGCAAGAGGAGTCTTTGTTTGTTTGTGGATGTATTTGTATAGTCATTTCTTACTAAGAGACCGGGAGTTTTTATCGTACTGACAGGTATTTATTCTGAGAGGCAGGGCGTGTATTTTCTATTAAGCTCACGTTAGTCTTTTAGCTGGTAAATGTCCGGTGCACCTGTCCTGTTCGTCCTTCGGGTACCTGTCTCTGTACATGGAGCTTTTTTTGGCGATTTTGTTCGGAACTGTAGTTCTGTTTCATCATGTCTTTCTATAGGGAAGACTGGGCGATGTTGTGGACATGTTTGTGTGTGATTGCGAGTCTCTGAAAGTAGCCTTGGAATGTTAGCTCTCTGTTCCTTTCGCCTCGTTACATTCCCCTTTACTGAGAGGCTAGGGCGTGTATTTTCTACTAAGCTTGTGTCAGTCATTTTGCTAGTAAAGGTATGGGACGGCGGTTTACTGGCGGCTCGCCTGTAAAATGTTTCTCTCTCCTGGGAGATCGGGCGTTTACCCCCTTTAAGTTTTCTGTGTGTGACTATGAGCTTATGCAAGTAGCCGTGGAACGTTGGATCTCTGTTCCTGTCGCCTCATTACATTCCTTTTTACAGAGAGGTAGGGCGTTTATTTTCTACTAATCTCGCTTTAGTCTTTTAGCCGGTAAATGTCCGGTGCAGCCTGTCCTGTTCATCCTATTCGGTACCTGTCTCCGTACATGGAGCTTTGGCGATTTTGTTCAGAACTGTAGTTCTGTTTCGTCCTTCGGTACATGTCTTCCTATTGGGAGACTGGGCGATGTTGTGGACATGTTTGTGTGTGACTGCGAGTCTGAGAGTAGCCTTGGAACGTTAGATCTCTGTTCCTTTCGCCTCCTCGTATACTATCTCGTATTATTTTGCAGGGTTTGTTGGCTGTGTGTTTTATTTGTGCCATTTATGCTACTCGCCTATTCTAACGCCTCATTACTGAGGCAGGGTGTTTATTATAGCTGGCCCTTTAGTTACTTAGCTCGTAGAGGTATGGGACCGCAGATCTCTGCTCTATTCGCCTGTAAAATATTTCTCTCTCCTGGGAGATCGGGGCATTCACGCTTTTACTGAGTTACTTAGCTCGTAGAAGTATAGGGTAGCAGTTCTTTGTTCCATTCACCTTGTTTGGTTTTCTTACTTTGAAACCAGGCATTTCTGCTTCTACTCATTTGCGTGTTACAGTGAGCCGGTTTGTAGCTTCGGCATGTTTGGTGTGTGTTATTTGTGCCATTATGCTTCTCGCCTGTTCTTATGCGTCTCGTTACCGAGGCAGGGCGTTTATTATTTCTGGCTCTTTCTTTAGTCACTTTGCTCGTAGAAGTATGGGAGCCCAGTGCTTTGTTCCATTAGCCTTCTTTGGTTTTCTTACTGAGAAACCTGCCGTTTGCGCTTCTACTCATTGGCGTGTGACATTCAATGGAAAACTTGCGCAATAGATCTGCAATAGACGGACATTTGAGTTCTGAAAATGGGCTTCAGATGTCATTACAATACAGCTCTGTTTATCTAGGAAGTGTAAGTAAATAGAATGGTTGTGACTTAAAAAAGTTCAAAACCTTGTCCAGTGAACATTGCATTTATTGTTTTTCAAATAGCCTAGGCTACAGCGGATTCGCTGTGCATAAGGTTTTTTCGATAGCCTATGGTTAAAAAACGGAGATAAATGTCACCATGTTAACTGAATTGTAACCTTAGCTATTCTTCGTCCTTCATATTTTTTAAATTACAGTGACAAGGTTTCCATACTCTCAGCTTATTAAAACCCCGCTGATTTCACCTGTTATTCCATAATGGAACAAAATATTTTAAAGAGAACTAAGCCTAATTAGAAACTAAAACAAATTTGCAGCACGTTACACAATTCATTTACAATTAATTTTAATGCCATTATCTGCATGTGTGCTTTACAGGAGCAGGTCTGTTTCCCCTGCTGTAAATTGCACTTTTCACAGTCTTCCGGGGAAAATGGATCGTTTTAAAGCATTACGCTACCAGTAAAACAGGTTGGTCACATTTCCATAAGCAGGACATTATAAAACAAAGGAAAATATGCTGAACCTATGGGTTGCCAACCTGACAGCTTTATTGTATTTAGTGTCATCATTAAGGCAAAATAACGTTATTTACTGTATGTTATTAATCAAAATTAGAATGCCGGTAGGCCAAACTTCGGATGAAACTTGAACATGAGTTCATTGCTTCATTGCATAATCAAACGAAATTCGTTAAACAAGCAGGCTAATTTGGCGTTTTCTAAGGTGAGACGGAAGCCATTGGTAGCTTTTTCTCAGCTCTTGCAGTTGCTTTAAACGAAATTTAACCACATATATAACCCGCGACCCTGACCAGGAATAAGCGGGTTAGATAATGGATGGATGGATGGATAACCGCATATGTTTTGTAAAATAACAGCACTGTCAGGAATTACCGGGAACTCATAATGGTTAGTCCGAATAATATTGATCATGGGCTACTATTGATCCATATAGCCTATTCCTTGATCGCACTAAACACGCACGAGCATGTCTGTTTCGCCATCATATAAGCAATCCGCCAAGGTGGAAAAGCAGGCTTTTAAAGGGAATGGGATATGACATTTTGATTGGTTTATTGCACGTCACGCCCATGACACACCTATAATTAATGAAGAGACTAGGTTCAGCCCATTTGCATGTTGCGCCTTGCTTAGCGCCCAAAAAACATGCCGTTAAAATAGCAAAACTGGACTTGGACACGCCCTAAATGCACTTGACGCCATGCGCTTAGTTGAAGCGCTAAGATCGCCAAGATAGAGCCCCATATGTTAATGTTTGCAGATCTATTTTGAAAACGTTAACGTTCACTAACGTCGAATAACATTAACGTTACCAGACTCCATCTCGTAAAGAAACCAATGATAATAATGTCTTCACAAATGAGATATGGTTTGCTATTTTCTGCCAAGCCAGCTAGTCCCTCTGCTGATGTCTGTTCCGTTAGATACCACAGTGACAGTGGAAACCTATCTAGCAAATGTGAAACAGCACGCTGTGATGGAAATAATGCTGCCTAACATCATAAAATCAACATTGAATCATTTCAGCTAGCATTTAAACTACACTACAAATATGAAATTTTTCTTTTTTCCAAAAGTTCCTAAAGTTACTAGTAGGCTAGGGCAGTAGTCTACTTTCATGGTTGCGAACGCCATGTTTGCTTTGACGGACATAGCAACAGTTACTACTGTTGTTATCACGAGACACGCTGCGCGTATCGGATCATATTTTTTTCTCCCCTCCGATATCCGATCCAGCGTTCTGGGCCAGTATCGGCCCGATACCGATGCCATGGATCGGATCGGGACATCCCTCGTTCCTGGTAGTATATATCTGTGGTAAACAAATCGACCTGCCGACATTTTTCTAGTGTTTTCTAGTAGCTTGCTAACAACATTGAAGAAAATAGTACTTTCATAAATAATTTTAATTACATGAAAAAAAAAGATTGTAATGTAATTTTGAGACCGTTATAGGTGCCCTATAGAAGTGAATGGAGAGTGACAAATACCCAATTCTGGATTATCACCCCAGGGGAGCACAGAGCAACTAACAAACATATTTTGCCACCAGTTGGACTCATATCATAGCCAGGTAACTAGTACACAACCCAAAGTTCTACCAAAGTTCAGTTAAGGGTTGTTTCTCCTGACTTATTTTTCCATAAAGTTCAATGGGAAATTAGTCAGGAGAAACAACCCTTTGATTTTGTTCTAAAATATTTCACCTGAAATTCTTGGCATAGCGTTGCAGCGAGGGACGCTATAGCAGGCAACAACAGTAAACAACTTTCTTGTTCGATCTGTGCTTTCCTCTGATTTGTCTTTAACAAATGTCATGGCAAAAGAAAAGCTGTTTGCGTTGAAAAATTACACAAATTCACTTTCAAGCAGTTCTCCTAATTGCCAGGTCTGCAGCACCCCATCAGCCCAGCAGGGGATGCTGTAGCCGCACCCCCACTTTTGTTTTCCAATAAATTCTTATTTAACATTCATATCAGCCTTGTTGCTTTGCTTGTGATGCTGTAAACTTCATAATCCTTTGTAATGGGGCATGTTTGTGCTTGGGATGGAAGAAATCCACATTTTTCTAATCGAATACATTCCAATTCACTATGACTGGTGCACAGCCAGCTTTCTATAATGTCAAGTTGACAAACAAAGCAGATGAGCACTGTCTACAAAAGGGTTTTCAATTATAATATCTTTGTAATCATATTAATTTCATGCAGAATACTGAAGCTTGATAATGTCCAGACCCATACCTTGTGATTTCTTCCTTTTCACTGTTTCACACCCCTGCCCCTCATAGCACTTATTCAGCAATCAGATCATATGTAAATTATGTAAAACGTTTAGCCTACTAACAATCTTGCAATATCATATGTTTAGCCTACATAACCTTATAACTGCTGGTATTGTGGTGTCCATCCATTTGGTTTCTTCATCTCTTTCTTATTTGTAGTTTTCCATAGCTAACGTGAGATTAACATATCTATCCCTCATTAACATTAGTGGACTGGCTTAATTATTTGTAGCTTTAATTGTGTAATTAAATTTACAATTATCTAAAGTAGCTTTTATTTACAAGTATAACTTATAGTGGATCCGAGAAAGACATGCACTGACTGAGAACTGCAACACCTGGGGCCTCTTCTAGAAAGCAGAAAGCAAAGTAAAATCCAGAAAACACTTTTTACCTCAATCCATGTTCCAGATTTGGGAGGGTTTCGGGTTTTACTCCGTACAGTTATCCAGCCAACGCAATAATCCTGCTTTCTGGAACAGGCCCCAGGATAATCTTGCTGCAGGTAAATTTGCATTTTAAAGAGAACTTGGCTCTGATGGCAGTGACAAGAGGGAGACCTAATGCTGTGTTCAAATGATCTCAGAAGTCTGAATATTTCCGACTTCCCAGAAGAAAAAACGAGTTGAACATGCAAATAGTTTTTTCTTCTCGTAAATCGGAAATATTCATTTGAACACAGCATTAAGGTTACCAATAACTGACGTCTTCACCACTTTTCTACTATGTCCTCACAAATGAAGTCGTCGCTACGACGTATAGAAGTCTTTCACTTGTCACGTTGTGGCGACGTTATTATGTGACGTCGCTGGAACGAAAAAAAGCGACCATCCAGCGACGTCGTCACAACGTCAAAATAACCTGCAGAAGACCTTAATTTAACCAATGACTGACATTCTCACGATGTTGCTACTATGTCCTCACAACGTCAAATGAAGACGTCGCTACGACGTATAGAAGTCTTTCACTTGTCACGTTGCAGCAACGTTATTATGTGACGTCGCTGCGACAAAAACGCGACCGTCCAGCGACGTCGTTACGGCTTTTGGCTAGCTGGGTAACGCTATCTCCTGGCAGACATGTCAAAGCGAAGTGTAAGACGGCGTAAACGGCTCGCTCTGTCTATACTTGGCTTGTGATTGTGTTGTGTTCATATTGCTTGTTACTTTGTGTACTAATGCTAGATCATCCAATGCAATGGTTTTACAGTCAGAGCGAGGCATGTGTTGTGAGATCATTTGTGAAAAAATGAGACCCCTTACATGACTCAGGTAGCTGGTTAAAGCACAACTGAACTTTGGGTTGTGTAGCTATGAGTCCAAATGGTGGCGAAATATGTTCATTAGTTGTTCTGTGCTCCCCTGGGGTAATAATCCAGAATAGGGTATTTGTTGCTCTCCATTCACTTCTATAGGGCAGCTAAAACGGTCTCAAAATGACACTTCTAGCACATATACCAACGTGAACAAAGCGGGTTCTGTCGATACAAACAATAACCAGTCCTTGTACGTATTTTTTTTCGTGTAATTAAAATGAGTTATAAAAGCACTATTTTAATTACTGCCGACATTTTGCTGAGAGTGGAGAGTGGAACTATTCATTCCGCACGTGCGCCTTGTAACAAACAATTGGTGTCTATTAATTAAGGAATAGATCAGTTGTATAGAATGTCTGAGAGAAAATCAAAAGTATGCAAGCATTTCGAGCGTCGAAAGGATCACCCCAAAAAAGCTAAATGTAAACTCTGCAAGCAACAATTCACCTATTATTCAGAGCATCTTCTCAAAGGCCGGCTTCATTGTCAGCAAAATGTGGAGCTCACTTCTCCCGAGCAACGTCAACAAACTCGTGTTCCTCACGCATAATATGAGAAGACTGTGATCTGCGGAAAAACAGCAGTGAGTAGGCCACAAGTAGGCTAAAACACACTTTTATGTTGCTAATACAGATTATAATTAATCTTGTATTGTTTGGCCTGTTGTTGATATTTCTCTTAAGTCTTTGTGTTTTTTATTTATTCGTTTGTTTATATAATTTATAGCCTATTTATTTGCATTTTAAAAATAAAATAAAAGATTTTTTTCCATCTAGTTTTGATAACCGGGGATGTTGTTAAATTAGCTACATTGTTTTTGCTCTTTTATATCACCGGACAAAAGGCTGCTTTTTTATTTGGTTATTCACTATTTTTAAGTTGTGTGTTGTTATAAAGAGGGGAAATAAAAATAACAATGTTAATTGTCTCATTGCTTGTTGGTCCAACATATTCATTTACCGCTTTGTCTATGCTGTTAATAGCCTACAGCGTGGGCCATAAGCAAACCGATGCCGTTAATAGGCAGCGCAGGCCAGCAAATCGCAGCCTGTGCTTGTAGCTATAATTGATATTTTAAATGCTCATAATGACGGTTTTGTATTTCTGTGTAAAATAGTAAACTTACTATAGAACAGATGGAAGTCAAACCATTTTCTGATGCTCAAAAATACATATTTAAATAATTAAATTAATATCATAAATGTGCGACGGTTAATCGACTATGGGTTTGAACTGACGACTACAGATCGACTAAGCAAATCATTGGTCGGGGGCAGCCCTAGTCTGTGATCTAGTCTATTCAAAAGATCTGCTGGTAGATAGATAGCTTTAATTCATATAAGATTAAGTAACATTAAGCAATTTAAATAGAATTTTTAAAAAATAGGCTATACAGATCCTTTCCAAAAAATTGATAAATTTGGCAAAAGCATGTTTTGTTAATACTGGGCGGCAGTGTAGTATAATGGTTAAGGAACTGGACTTGTAACCGAAAAGTTGCAGGTTCGATTCCCAGGTTCGGTTCCCAGGACACTGCCGTTGTACCCCTGAGCAAGGTACTTAACCTGAATTGCTTCAGTATACAGATCCTTTCCAAAAAAATAGAATATCATGGAAAAGTTTTTTTTTTTTACATAATTCCTTTCAAAAAGTGAAACTTTCATAGATTATAGATTCATTACACACAAAGTGAAATATTTCTAGCCTTTATTTGTTTCATTTTTCATAATTTTGGCTTACAGCTCCAGAAAACCCCCAAAACAGTATTTCAAGAAATTAGAATAGTGTGTCGAAAATCAGCATTTACTTCAGTTATTTCAGAGAATGAGTGGAGTGGCTTGACTCGAGGAATCCGACAGTTGTAGCCCATGTCCCGGATATGTCTCTACGTGGTGGTTTTTGAAGCACTGACTCCAGCCTCAGTCCACTCCCTCTGCATCTCAGCCAAATTTTGGAATCGTCTTTGCTTGACAATCCGCTGAAGCCTACGGTCATCTCTTTTGCTTGTGCACCTTCTCCTGCCACATTTTTCCCTTCCACTAAACTTTCTACTGATATGCTTGGACACTGCACTCTGTGAACAGCCAGCCTCCTTAGCGATGACCTTTTGTGGCTTACCCATCTTCTGGAGGGTGTCAATGATGGTCTTCTGGCCAATTGTCAAGTCTGCAGTCTTCCCCATACTGAACCAAACTGAGATAAACTTTGCAGGTGTTTTGAGTAAATTAGATGATAGTGTGACACTCAGTCTAAAACATTCATTCTCTGAAATAACTGAAGTAAATGCTGATTTTCGACACACTATTCTAATTTCTTGAAATACTGTTTTGGGGGTTTTCTGGAGCTGTAAGCCAAAATGATGAAAAATTAAACAAATAAAGGCTAGAAATATTTCACTTTGTTTGTAATGAATCTATAATCTGGAAATATGGAAAAAAAAAAACTTTTCCATGATATTCTAATTTTTTGGAAAGGATCTGTATGTTAATGAAATATTAAAATATAACCAGCAATATCAGCAACATTTAGCCCATATAACAAGTTCATATGAATTCTTATTTATGCTAGCATTCATATGGGTCAGTGGAAGGCATATTTATTGCAGCATTGGATAACTTATAGTGAACTATCAACCCCAAAATAAAGTTGTCATTATATTGTAAACAATCGTGTCTGCAGAGTTTGCCAGTAGTTGTGAACTAAAAACTTTGCCAGAAGTGAATGCAGAGTTTGCCAGTAGTTGTGAACTAAAAACTTTGCCAGAAGTGAAGTTCCTACGAAGATAATTTGCATGTGAAAATATGAGCTTGCCGCAAACATGCGGCAACAATGCCAAAGGTTTGACACATATTTGCCAGAAGGCCTATATTTTTGTAAGGGTTTACAAAATATAAATTTGCCTTTAACAAAGGCAAATTTATATGACCAAAGAAATTGATTTGTCTGCATTACGTTTACAGTCTCACTCTTGTTTGGTTGTTTAAAATAGGCTACATGGCAAGTGTCTCAGTAACAACAAAAAACTGCGCAACTAGTCAATGTACAGTAGGCTGCAATAGCCTGAAATACTACTACGCTCAAACACTTCCTGTATTTTCCCACCTCAGCCTCGTTTTCGTTTCATATAATTGCAAGATGGCATCTCACATAAATTATGTGTATTCTTCGAGACGGGTTTGTGTTTGAAAGCATGCCTTTTGCAGAGGAAATCTGAAGGCAGAGCTCAGCCTGCGCTGTTGTTTTTCAATAAATTGTAATGGGACCTGGACAAAATATGGTTTTGATGACATGAAAAACTTGGAGAGGGTTGTGAGTCGACATGGGAAATCTTAACATAACGTAAATAGTGCTAATCTTTTAGGGCAAGTCTTAATTGAGCATGTGTTAGATGAGGGGCCTAAGTTGCAGGTAGAAAAGCACAATGCTATAGTACAGAGAAATAGGGCCACATTGGACAAAATAAAAATAACTGTTATACTTGACCTATAGCTTTATTGAGGAGAACTGGCTATGTCTTTTATTTTTTTATTTAACCTTTATTTAACCAGGTTAGTCTCATTGAGATTAAAAATCTCTTTTCCAAGAGAGACCTGGCCAGGGAAACAACAATATATTACAGACACTACAAAAAATGACAACATTTAACATAAAAGCAGCAAACAATCGTGTTCAACCTTTAATATCAGGTTACACAAGTACAGCCTAAATACGTGGTGCAACTAAAGGTCAAAGCATTTACAAATTTCACTTTCCTCCTTAACTTTAATCCTTGCTTTAAAATAATTTACTGACACAAGCTCCTGTAAATGAAGCTGTTTCTGGAGCTCATTCCACGCCGTAGGAGCTGAGAACTGGAACCCTTTTTTACCAACCTCTGTATGAGCCTTTGGCACATACAGTAAAACGTTGTTTTGTGAGCAAAGCCGGTAATTTTCATTTATTTGCGGGACAATGTACATACATAAGTAAAAAGGAAGCTGTTTCAGTAGGGCGTTATAAATGAAAATATACCAATGACTCTGCCTACGTAGTGCCAAGGAGGGCCAGCCCACTCTCCTATAAAGAGTACAGTGATGAGTCAGGGATGTGCAATTTGTAACAAACCTCAGTGCCCCATGGTACACAGTGTCCAGCAGACGCAATGATGCTGCAGGTGCATGATTATCTGATTGTATTATGTGAATATAATACAATGTGCTTATATTCATTTTATAATGTCAACGAACACCTCTATATGTAGACATTCAAGAGCGATTCCTAGGCTTTTTTAATGTCTCCATAGCCCAGTCTGTGTTTGATGTAGTGACAACAGGCGTGGCTAATTTCAGCTAGTTACTCAGTAAGGTATGCCCTTAAGTCACTCCAGCACAATTTAATACCTTGCCTCCTCAATTTTGTGACCCACAACACACCACTGGCATACACACACACTTGATGATTTTATAACTGCATTTTGAAATATAAGATATATATAAATGATAACAAAATGCATTCAAAGGAGTTGGTGTTTTAATGGAAAAGCTGGCTATAATTAGTTTGTTGTTTAGTAGTTGTAATTGCATCAAACGGGGGTGTCGGAATCAGGTGTAGGGCCCTCACTGACCTTTTGCTTGGGGCTTCCAAATCCTTAAGTATGCACTTGGTTCCTATGATGTTACTTTTCATTATTGGTATTAATGTAGATGCACTGTTTACATCTGCATATAAATACCAATATGGACTGTCCAATAATAAAATAATAATAAAAAACTAACACATCAATACCCAGGAATGTGAATATTACAAGAGGGACTTTATGTTCAGAAATCCAGCTGGTCACTAAATGGTTCACATCAACGCTGCTATGACCGACCAAATAATGTAGTGGTCAGCGCTGTCGCCTAGGGCTGGAAAATTGTGGGTTGATGGTTATGCCAAGTTTGAGTCAGCTCAGTCCTAAATCTAAAAACAGGATCTCTTGGTCAGTCAACAGACCACAGAGACTTCAGTCAGTTCAGGGTTTCCCAGTCTTCTCATGAAGCTTGTGGCCTGCCCTCTGAACAATGCAGGTTCAAAGGCATACAACCAACAGTGCTGTAAAAGACATTAGCTGGGAATAGCAGTGGTAGGGACCATCTGCTTTGTGTGGAACTTGCATGCGGTGGTATTTGTGGGAAAATATTGTTTTTTTAATGTTTTTGTTTCTTTGTTTCATTTCATTTGTGGACATTTTCCCGTCTTTTTGTCACAACTTTGAATGTCCCTTTTTGATGCCGCCATTGCGGTTTTATTCTTTTTTTTCTCTTTGCAATGCTGAATTAGTGCCATTAACATTTTGGCACACTTCAGAAACCTTATATATCATAAGGCTGGCCTTGCAGATACTCTGATTTCTGGGCTGCTCAGAGTAAGTGTTCTGTTATTGCCTGTAGCACAGGCAAAATAGTAAAAGTTTTGCAGGATTGGCAGAATCACTGATGAGATAAGTCAGTACACTCTTCAGAAATGCTCCACCATAGAGAGAGCATCTCACCTGCAACTAACAAATTCTGCTAATGTACACATTTGTACACGTTCTGTGAGTGCAAGAGTCAAATAATATACCCCTAGATTCAATCAAGTGCACTTAGCCAGAGGGTAAATGCAGTTCAATCAAACCAGATATACAGTATGTTGTTTCAGATTCAATCAAACAAACCGTAAACCTCTTTACTACTGGAAAATCCAAGAAACAGGAAAAAATCTAGCCTAAAAATTATGGTGCCCAGGCTGGAGGCAGGCGTTGTTAAAGAGCAAGTGAACTTACCCTATGTAAAGAACCTCTTTGCCTTTCTTCACAGTCTTCAGCGCTATAATAGAATTAATATAATATAATCAAAGAAATAAGTTTATTTTATTATTATTTTATTTATTTAGTGAAGAGAGGAATATCATCATACTGAATTCTTACAACATTTTAGAAATAAAGCCATTAAATAATGTAGTCCTTGTACATTTTGTCAGTTCCTATACGGGTATGTGCCTCAGTTTTTCTTACCCAATAAAATGATTGTTTTTATAAACTGGTTGGATATCTGCAAACTTAAGCCAAGGAAACATGCTTTAAGTGGTAAGGAGTGACAAAACATATTACAGGAATATTTCAAGAGAACTTTCATGCTTCACATTGCACAAACTACTCTTAAAAATGATTGAAGGGTAATTCCTTTTTTTCCAACTTGGACCTATTACTAAGAACTATTTCCACCATGCTGATTGGTAATTGCTAATAATGTTAATAATAATGTTGTCACATCTTTCTTTTTCGAGATTTGGTTGCTTGAAACAAGTCCAGTTTATCTAAACCTGTTATTTGGTAGTGAAAACTGGTGTGAAAGTGAAAATTAATTCACAGAAATTAAAATGCATTTTCTTGCATGTTCTTTGAACTTCCAGAATTGACCTATCGTACTTAAAGGGTAAGTTCGCTATTTTGGACCTTGGACCCTATTTGCGGTCCGTCTTCCATGAACCTGACCCATGAAGTCCATTTTTTCGCTGATCGGTCCAGTATTGAGTTCGGTACAGATTTCCTGTAGGCTCTCACTGGGCTACAATGGAAGTGAACGGGGCAATCAGAAATGTTCGATAAATGTGCTTTCATGTACAATAAATGAGACGGGAAGCTCAGGGTGTATTGTTACCGGTCTCAGTATGCTCTCCTGTGAAATGTATCTCAATCCGAACATTTTTACGTGCTTGGCATGGCTTGGAAGTAAGCATTTCTCTGTTGCTTGTTTGCGCTGCACTCGCGGAGTACTATGTGTCGGGGGTAGGGGAGCGGGAAGGTGTGCCGGCCGTTTACGAAACTATCTAGCTGAGCAGTCTGCGTTTGTTTACCTGCAGCAACGTAGGCTACAATTTCCACAAAAAAACTTGGATGATGGATGACTATAATGATTACGAAGACGAAGAATTCGATTTTGACTTTGACGTTACTGGCTACAGATTTGAGCCAGAATACACGGACACGGAACTACAAGAGATGGATGATAAGAGAGCAAGAGAAGAGAGAGAGGCTGAAGTTGCGCAGGTAATGTTATCCGAAGTCGCTGCCGAGGTTAGACCAAGAATTTCGGGGGACTTTTGGTGTTCTTGCAAGAGGTGCAAGCAGATGCCCAGAGAGGAGGAAAGTTTGTGTTGTAGGGAGTGGGATCTGTTGCTACCGAATGCCATTGAAAACCTGGATGTATCCGTGGATGACACTGGATCATCTCCATTGATTACCATTACACTATGACTGCCAACAGATATGTGATAGATGAGAACTTTGGACAGGACACCATGCGTCAAGCATTTGTAAATAAAACATTATAGAATTGTAAAAAGTTATAGTTGATGAACGTTTCCGACAGTTTTGTTACAAGAAAACAACTTATGTCAAGCTCGGATTTTGTTAGTTGGTATTGAGTGCTGGGTCAGAGGACGCGCTCAAAAAAAATAAAAATGTTAGTAACGTTATAGCTAAATATAACTTACCTCCGCTCCGGTGCTTGATAGTGCTGCAGGTCCGACACGAGGAACAGCTGTGTTCTTTAGAAACCAGTGTTTTGCTTCTGATTTGCGGTTACAGAAATCATTAGCGTCGAAATGCGCTCCACAAACTCGCGAGTCTGCCAAACGGAGTTGATTGACTGGAGTGTTTATGTCGATCCGTAAGACAACCAGCCAAAGTCTCAATCTTTCTGGGTCAGAGAACGGGAGCCTGTGAAAACTGGTATTTGAGCGTCCAGACATTTTATTCCCACAACCGGGGACTGCACATTCGCGCACCATTGCTGTGATGAATTATTACAAATGATGATTACAGAAACTGCGTTACAAATATTTCTGCTGTAGGCTACTAGCTAGTAAACTCCAACGGGAGGTCAAGATTTGTGATCAACTGCTTTTCAAGCGGCCCCCCCCCCCCTCTCTACAACGTAGCTAGACTGCGGAAGTTTACAGTGCGAGGTAGTGCGGTCGGAGAAATAGTTCTGTTTCAAATGGAACTGTTGTTTCAACGTTCGGTTTGCGTTTGCGATAGCCTACATTTCACAGGAGAGCATACTGAGACCGTAAGAATACACACTGAGCTATAAAAGCACATTTATCGTTGTTTTTCCATAACATTTCTGATTGCCCCGTTCACTTCCATTGTAGCCCAGTGAGAGCCTACAGGAAATCTGTACCGAACTCAATACTGGACCGATCAGCGAAAAAATTGACTTCATGGGTCAGGTTCATGGAAGACGGACCGCAAATAGGGTCCAAGGTCCAAAATAGCGAACTTACCCTAACTATTCTGCATGCACTATAATTTATTGTTTACAGTCGTGTGTGGCTCACAGGTGGAAAAAAACTAATTGAAAACCTGATGCAATGGCTGATTATTCATCAGACTATTATGAGGATGGTGAGTCTCTTCACTTTGATAGCCTCCCATATATATATATTTTTTTTAACAATTTGTTTATTGAATTTTCCACTTTATATACAGAAATGTAGCACAAATATAATACAATTTAAACATATGATTCCCCCCAGACCCCGCACCCCTTTCCCTCTACTAGTTAAAAGCTAAATAAGATGATAGTAACAAAAATAAATAAATAAATAAAATAATGTAAAGTAAATAAATAAAAACCTAGTTATGTCTTTGAAAACATGCAGATATGGATGTAACAATGTGTGTTGAGTGCCAAAAGGCACGCTAACAGGGCCATCCTAAAAGATAAACATAAAAGGAAAAACATTTTTATTTTTTTTATTTAAAAAAATAAAATAAAATAAGGGGGTACAATATTAAAGGACATATAGGAATGAAATAAAAGAACTCTTGAAAAAGAGCCACCATATAGATTGAGCTGCCTCCACTATAGATTAAACTACAACAATTTATTGTCCAGGCATAATCCTTACAACCCTTTCTTGTCTAGGCATGATTCCTCAATCATCCAAGTCAGGTGTTTCCACAAAGTCAATCAGGTTACGCCATATCCCCTCAAATATATCGGGCCTCTGCTTCAGATTGTACATTATCCTCTCATTGGGAATACAAGAAGTTAGCTCACTGAGCCAGAGAGAGGGCGGAGGTGGGTACTCATCCTTCCACTTAAGGGCTATGCATTTATTAGCTGTTGTCAGAGCTATCCTTATGAATCTTATAATCTTCCTGTTACATTGCTCTGGTAGAATTGATGTATCCCCTAATAGTGCTAGCCTTGGTTCAGGTGGGATGTTTATTTTAGTTATCATGGACATGTTTCTCAATATTTTTTCCCAGTAGCTAGACAATCGTGAGCAAGACCAGAACATGTGGAGAAGAGAGCCAACTTCAGATTTACACCTCGGGCAGTATTGAGAGATGGTCTGGTTTATTCGATGTAGTCTTTCCGGGGTATAGTAGATTCTATGTATCAGATTGAACTGAGTCAATGTGTGTCTAATATTGAAGGAAAAATGTAGTGCCCTTTCACACAGCTCGGCCCACTCTTCATCATCAAAATTGTGATCTAAATCAACCTCCCATTTACCCCTCGCCGTAAGCCCCTCCTTTTCTAGCAGCTGGTCGATCCCTGCATAGGTGTGAGATACAAACCCTTTGATTTCTTTTTTACTACTCAAAATATTGTCTAAAGGTTGTTTTTTAATAGGTAGAAGCTTGCCCCCTTGTTCTGTTAGAATATAGTGTCTGATTTGCAGGAATTTGAAGAAATGTCTCCCATCTAAGCCATACTTAGCAGTAAGATCTTTAAATGATTCTAAAACCCCTTCCTTATATAAATCCCTGAACGTCTTGATGCCCTTCCCGAACCATACTTGAGTAAGCCCATCTCTTAGAGCCTTAGGTAGGAGAGGGTTAGCATGGAATGGAGTAAGGTCATAGATGGGTTGGTTACTTCCAGTTTTTTTATGTAATTCAGACCATATTTTGTAGGTGTGTTTTATGAATGGGTTTGTTGTTAATATTTGTAGTTGTTTGAATGAAGATACATACGGAACCGAAGCAAGGGACACAGAGTCGAGATCATGCTGTTCTATTTGTAACCAAGAGGGGGGCTGTTGTATGTCTGCTTGCCACATCCAAACAGCCCGGGACTGTGCAGCCCAATAGTAGGTCTGAAAATTGGGGAGTTTTAGGCCCCCTTCCCGGTGACATCCCTGGAGGGTTCTTAGCTTAATTCTAGGAGGCTTTTTCCTCCATATGAACCTAGACACGGTTGAGTTCAATTGCTTAAAGAAATATTTTGGTATAGTGATAGGTAGCATTTGGAACAGATAGAGGAATTTGGGCAGTATATTCATCTTGATGCAATTAACTCGACCCATTAAAGACAGTGGAAGGTTCATCCATCTATTAAGCTCCTCGTCTGTTTTTTCTAGTAGTGAGGAGTAATTTAAGGAAAAAACTTTGGCCCGTATATTAGGGATCTGAAGACCTAGATATGTTATTTTCTTAGAGTTCCATTGAAAAGGTATGCTGTGTCTAGGTATATTCTCACCCGCTGAATTCAGTGGCATAACCACACTCTTAGTAAGGGTTATCTTGTATCCTGAAATAGCACTATATTCAGTTAATGTTTCTAACAATCCCGGAATTGATACCCCAGGTTCCGTCAAATAAAGTAGGATATCGTCAGCGTATAGTGAAATTTTATGAGTTACCCCCCCCCAATCTGCTTTCCTTTAATTAGCGGGTGCAATCTAATCGCCACCGCTAAGGGTTCAATGGCGAGCGCAAAGAGCAAGGGAGAAAGCCTTGTCTTGTGGAGCGTGAGAGGACAAATTTAGAGGAAATCTCATTATTTGTTTGAATTTGAGCCATTGGGTGCCTGTATAGCATTCTAACTAATTTGCAGTAGGTGGGGCCAATATTCATTCTTTTCATTACATCGAATAGATAGGGCCATTCTACACGGTCGAAGGCTTTTTCCGCGTCCAAAGACACGGCGACCGTTGGAGAATTATCTACTTCAGAGGCATATATGATGTTGAACAACCTTCTGATATTGTCAAATGAGGAGCGATTCTGGATAAACCCAGTTTGGTCTAAATTAATTAAATCAGGGATACACTTTTCTAGTCTTAGCGAGAGAATTTTAGAAAATATTTTATAGTCCGTGGATAAAATGGAAATGGGCCTATATGAGCTGCATAATTTAGGATCTTTCCCTGGTTTGGGTAGGACCGTTATTAGTGTTAATTCTAATGACTCAGGTAGTTTTCCTATCTCACAAGCATGGTTATACATCAAGAGTAGAGGTTTGATCAATTTAGAACAAAAAGCCTTAAAAAATTCTACGGGAAAACCGTCCAAACCAGGGGACTTCCCAGAGGTGATTTTGGAGATGGCCTCTAATATTTCTTTTTCCGTTATAGCTCCCTCTAAATCCTCCTTGTCATTTTCAGTTAACTTTTTAAAGTCATATTTATCTAAAAAATGTTTTGTTTTCTCTGGGAAGTTACCCTGAGAGGTATAAAGTGCTTCATAAAATGTTTTAAAGACAGTGTTTATTTCCTTTGGGTTAGTAGTTGTATTGGAACCTGATTTTATAACATGTATTTCTCTACGGGCTTCCTCTCTGCGGATCTGCCATGCGAGAAGTTTACCGGCCTTGTCGCCCTGTTCATAGAATCTTTGTCTCATCCTCCTAATTGCGTTTTCTGTTTTCTGAGTGGTTATAGTGTTATATTCCAATTGCTTAGATCTACGTTTTTGTTGTATTTCTTTGTTTTGGGATATTAGATGTTCTCTTTCAAGTTGTTTAATATCCTTTTCTAGAGATTCCACTTTTAACCTATATATTTTACGCTTACCAGAAGTATAAGATATAATCTGGCCCCTAATGTAGTCCTTCATTGATTCCCAGACATTGTCTGGGAAAGCCGAGTTTTGGTTTGTCTCAAAGAAAAGATCTAAATGAGTATTAACAAATTCGATAAACTCAGGATCATTGAGTAGGTAGGAGCTAAAGCGCCACCTTTTGGGGGGGGTCCAAGGATACAGTGGTAGGAATTATGATCAATAGCCCTGAATGATCTGAAACAGTTTTCGCCAAATATTCACATGGAGGAATTGCATCTACTATAGCTAATGGTACCAAAAAAAGGTCTATTCTAGAATAGCTGTTGTGTACAGGGGAATAAAAAGAATATTCCCGTGTTAGTTGGTTCTGGGCATGCCATATATCACAAAGGCCAAAGTTTTGAAGTTCTCTTTTTAATGCTTTTGCTGCCCGTGTTGGGGTTACCTGCTTGGATGAAGACCTATCTAGAATGGGATCGAGTACTAAATTAAAATCACCTCCAATGAAAGTCTCGCAGGGGGGGGCTTGATAAGTTAAAGAAAATATTGTGAAAAAACTGGGGATCGTCACAGTTAGGTGCATAAATATTTACTAATGTTATGGATTGAGAATGAATTGAGCCCTGAATAATAACATATCGCCCTCCTTTATCTTTAAAAGTGGATGTCAATTGGAAAGGAATTTTTTTGCTGATTACTGTAGCCACTCCTCTAGCCCTCGAGGTAAAGGAAGAGTAAAACACTTGGCTATATCCCCCTTGCCTCATTCTAACATGTTCTGTATCCGTTAAATGGGTCTCTTGTAATAAGGCGATATCAATTCGGTGTTGTTTTAAGTAATTTATAATACGCTTTCTTTTTATGTAGTGATTAATGCCTTTGACATTAAGGGTCAAGCACCTATACAGCATGGTTGTATTTATCATAGTTCAAGTAATAATATCATGAAAATGGAGCCGCCCATAGCTATATCTCCGGGTCCTTATTACCAACTTGTTGCAGATAAAAAGAAAAATAAGACATTCAAAAAGAAAAAGGAAAACAACAAAAAAAAACATTTTTAAAACAAACCAGTACCTAACCCCTAATACAATGACCTCTATCCCTACTGAGGTCTTCTTATCAACTATGAACTTACCAAGTAATAGCATTATGAACTTAAACACTGCTATTAGTCCCTCCGGTGCAAAAATAAATGTGATCAAGTTTCAGAGTAGTCCCAATTTCGAGGCAGTGGATAAACAAACAGGAAACCAAACCCTTAAAACCAGGGGTGACTAACCATAAGAAACAGCAACAATATTATTATGTGCAGCAGTCTAGCTGCTTATGGCAGAATTTAAAATTAGCGCAACAAAAAAAGCTGAGAATTTACCCGTAACTGAGTCCGCTCCTCAAGTCTCTAAGCAAATGCCTGTATTCCGTCTCCCTTCCTCCACTCGGGGGGATGCCGGTAGGCCTCCGTCCCCCGACTCATCAGTTCAGAGCTAGGCTAGCTCTTCCGGGGAACTCTCCATCGGTTGAAGTAGTCCATAGACCTTATCTGTCCCCACGAACGAAACTGGGTAGGAAGCGTTCAAACAAAGAATGATAAAAAATAAAGTAACATATAACGCCTTGGGGAGCTGTTCTTCAGGAAATATCAACTGAGAAATAACGTTACTTGTCTTGCATCCCTTTGCACTTAAAGTAAAGTAACAGGTGGGCGAGGCCCGTCTATTTACTGAACAGACACATAGCCACCGAGCAAGTCGCTCCGAAGCCTGGTCCTGTAGTTTTCAAATAAAATAAATTAAAACTGTCTCAGACGGGCAGTCCCTTAAGTAATCAATTACAGTTTAAAGTGTCTTCAAGATCCATTCAGCCCCGGTTCGAATACTGCGATTGTCTCGCTCAGAGCGATGAAATCACCTCCGGATATTCTCTACGTAGGAAAGAGTATGCTGCATCCGCTGACCCAAATGACTTGCTCCCCCTAGAACGTGTATCGACTCTGAATGTAGCTGGGTATATCATCCCATACTTCACTCCGGCCTGTCGAAGTTGTTTCTTCAGGGGGTTGAAGGCCATTCTCTTTTTGTGTAGAGTAGGCGAGAGATTGGGGAAGATCATGATCTTGGAATTGCCGTGGAATAGCTCCTTCTTCTTGCGGGAAGCATCCATGATCCGGGTCACGTCCCTATAACGGAGTAGTTTAAGAACGAAGGCTCTGGGAGCCCCTTGTTCGGCAGGACGCCTCTGCTGCGCGCGGTGGGCTCTCTCTATCTCTATCGGGTCGGTGAGTCCTAGGATCTCTGGAAGCCATTTTTCTAAGAAGCCCACGGCGTTGTCCCCTTCCACTCCCAGTGGGAACCCCACGATTCTCAGGTTCTTGCGGCGCTGTCGGTTCTCATAATCATCTAGCTTATCTCTCAGTTCAGTCACGTCATTTTGATGTTTCTGTTCCAGCTCCGCTAGCCCTTGGCGCAGGTCAACAACGGCAGCCTCACACTCTGAACATTTAGCTTCCAACGCTACTACTTTTGTGTTTGTCGAGTGCATGGTCTCATTCAACTTCTCCAGTGCTGCGTCCACTTGATCTAGTCGGGTTGTAAGAGAAGTTTGAATTGTTGCCGTGAACTTTTGCATTTCAGCGGAGAACCATGAGGGAGGTTCTGAGGACTGTAGCATGCTGTTAGCAGCCATAGCTAGCTCTGGTTCACTGTTAGCCGAGGCTGGCTCTTCCTCATCTCCTGAATTATCAGGCAAATTTGTTGCTTGCTTTTCTGTTTTCCGATTCCTTCGCGACATAGAGTTTGCCTAAATAAATTCACGTTTCAATAGAATGGTTATGGAGGGTTTTACTCGTAAAGACAGTCAAATTACACCGGAGGACCAAGTGTGCACGACCATTCACCACGCTGCCATAACCGGAAGTCCTCCCATATTTATATTAACCGGAATACACAGACAAAGAGCTAAATTTTCTCAGTATCGATCAATGTTTAGATCAATCAGTGCTTTCTATCACTTGAGGAATATCTCAAAAATTGGAAAAATACTGTCCCTACATGATGCTGAAAAGCTAGTCCATGCTTTTGTTACTTCTAGATTAGATTACTGTAATGCTCTTTTGTCTGGATGTGCAAATTCCTCTCTGAAAGGGCTCAGCTAATTCAAAATACAGCAGCTCGTATTCTCACGAGAACTAGGAGATTTGAACACATCAGCCCCGTGTTAGCTTCACTTCACTGGTTGCCAGTTAAATTTCGAATAGACTATAAGATTCTATTACTTACCTTTAAAGCCTTACATGGGCTTGCCCCCTTATATTTAAGTGATTTACTTTTCCCTTATAATCCCTCACGAACGCTCCGTTCGCAGGACGCAGGCCTCCTTGTTATTCCTAGAATAACTAAAAGTACCATAGGTGGTAGAGCCTTTTCCTATCGTGCTCCTCTCCTATGGAACAAATTGCCTGCTCATGTTCGGGGTGCAGACACTATCAGTTTATTTAAAGCTAGGCTTAAAACCCATCTTTTTAGTCTGTCCTATAGTTGAGGGGCAGGAGTGGGTGGCTGGCATAAGCTATAGAGTCTCTGGTGGACTGAGCGGTCAGTGCTGTCACTGGATCATTATTGGTAGTGCTGTGTTAAGCTGGACCAGTCATGGTCTGGTGGTGACTGTCTCAAGTCTGCCCTCATGGCTGTATTGGCCCCTGCCTCTGTTTAGCCCTTAGCTATGCTGCCATAGCCTTATTCTGCCGGGGTTTCCTTATCGCACGCAGGCACCTCTGTCTCTCCTGCTCTGCTTGTTCTGCTACCATCTGAACCCCCTAACAATGTTTTTTTTTTCTTTTTTCCTCTTCCCTGCTCTGGGCATCTGCCTGGAGCTCTAGCCGAAGTTTCCTGAGTTTCTCGAGCCCTCCCCCCGCCCCCCTCCTGGCCCAGAGCTCCAGCCGAAGACCAGCTAGGCGCCCCCCACCTGCCACTGCTGATCTCTACATGACGGAGTCATCAGAGTAGAATACCTCCCTATGAAATAATCAACCCATAGGCCAGTGGGCATCCCCCCAATAGCCGGGTTCCTCTCGAGATTTCTTCCCATCGGGGAGTTTTTTCTCGCCAATGTATGAGGGTTTTCTCTCCCTACTACAGAGTTTTTGCCTCTGCTATCTGGGGGCTTAGAGCTGGCATTTCCCATTTCCCCTTTCCTCCCCTTTCTGTTCTTTAAAGCGTCTTTGTGACACTTTAAATAAAATTGAATTGAATTGAATGTAACAGGAGACATGCAGCAACCAATGAAGTTATGTAGTTTTGTGTGTCTTGCCAAGTACTAAACCGCAACATCCAGTGTTCTGGCCAATTTGGCAAAACACAACGTCAATTTATTCAGCCTCTGTCGGTGTGTTAAAGGGCAACAAAACATGCTGGTTTCACTAGACCCCGCCCCCTTTTGACATAAAAAAAATGCCAAAATATGGGTGTGATAAGGTAATAATATAGGGGCTGAGCTCCAGGTATCAAACCACGCCACAGCAATTTCTTTTCACTAGTAGCCAAAAGCTCATTTTGGTCAGGACAACTCACATATCAAATGACATATTTAATGAATGAATGTGCTGCATAATTATTTTAGTTTGGCGGTGAATGGATCTGCTTTAGTACTGCTCCAGAGCACGGGCATCTCCCCCCGCTAAACTGGAGATGACCAGAAACCCCCCATACTAAAGCAGATCCAAACAACAGGTGGAAGCTGGGGTGGTGGAGGGTGACAGCAAATTTCTTTTAACACAAGCCGTAAGCAAACAAAGAGCAGTGCATCAGCATTCAAGCAGTACAGAGAGGTTAGAGCAGGAATGTAGATGAGTTCAGTCTTGCCTGGATTGAGCTTGAGATGGTGGTTGTCCATCCAGCTCTGGATGTCTCTCAGGCAAGCGGAGATGCGGGCTGACACCTGAGTGTCAGAGGGTGAGAAGGAGAGAAAGAGTTGAGTATCGTCAGCATAGCAGTGGTAAGAAAGACCATGAGCAGTGATAACAGGGCCAAGGGATTTGGTGTAGGTGGAGAAAAGGAGGGGACCAAGGACTGAGCCCTGGGGGACTCCTGTGCCGATACTTTACCAGCCCAGGCAACCTGGGAGGAGCGCTCCGAGAGGTAGGACTCAATCCAGGCCAGGGCCGAGCCGCCGATCCCCGCTGCAGACAGGGACGACAGGAGGATGGAGTGATCTACGGTGTCGAAGGCGGCAGAGAGGTCTAGGAGTATTAGCACAGAGGAGAGAGATGCTGCCCGAGCTGCGTGAAGCATCTCGCTGACGGAGAGGAGTGCGGTCTCCGTTGAGTGGGATCAGACATTGGCTATACTAACATTATGTGACCGCAGACTATGTGTACAGCAGAGCACCTGCTGTTTCCTGAAGATCAAGAAAACCATATTGATATTCCTCCAGCACAGAGACAGAACATGGCTGTGTTCTTGGATCAGACATTGTCCATACTACGCAATGTGACGCCTAAGTAGGCTATGTGTAGCCTGGCCATGTGGCTTATACTATCTAGTGAGAAAAGCTATGTGTAACAACAGGGCACCTGTTGCTTCCTGAAGATCAGGAAGTCCTGAATCGATATCCCCATTAACCCCTGCACGAGAAACCTGATGACAGCAGGAACGAAAAAGGACATACTCATTTTTAGTCAGTACCCAGCAACCACAATATTTTATTTATTATTATATACTGTATATTTTCTAAGCAAGTAGCAAATGTCAACAGTACAGAGATGACAGAATATTGCACAGAACCCGCTGGATGAGCCATTGCCGGCATCGTTCATGAACAGAGGCTTATGAGGGGTCGCGGTCATTGTGACACTCACATTGGAAATCGGTAGCAAACCCCCCCCCCCCCCCCAAAAGTCTTACCCAGATATGTTATGTGACTAGTGGAGCATCCACTATACAACTCGGCAAATACCCTGCTCGCTTCAAGAGACAATGTGATGAAATGCAATGCTATTGTATTCCTGAATCAACGATTTGAAGCCAGGCCACTGTGGCTGTATGGAATACCATCAGAAGCAAGCTATTAGTGTCAACTTGCCATAAGGATTTGATTACCATTACAATCAAATCATTTGATTGCCATTTTAATTATTTGCCATTAGATATGGTTTGCCTTTAGAATAAAGCAATAAGCCCAACATCCTATCAGATATACATAGCCTATAAAGCAGAATAAGCCTTGCTGTAAGAAATTAAACCGGCAATATCTAAGTCTAAAAAAGTGTATTTTTTAGACTTCCGGGTAGATGGACTAAAGACGCGCACCAGCTAGCTCGATCCAAACAATGATTTAAAACAAGTCTGACAAGGGAGAAAAAGAAAGAAAGGGATATCACAAACTGGAGGAAATAAGGCAAATCGAACAGTTTATTGACAACGTCTTTCTGGCAATGGCTGATAAACGTGAGAAACGCGAGTCCGAAAAACGAGATAGGAAACTTGCTTTCTCCAGCGGGAGTGAGGACGGCCAACCCTGTAAAATTAGCAACAACCCGCTAACACAAACGGCACTATCTGACTCGGATAGCCAGAGGCTCGCTAACATCGAAAAGCAACTTACCAAACTTGACAATCTGGACAAGTTACCAGCACTTTTCTCAGAAATAGAGGCCTTGAAAACGGCAATGGAATTCAACAACCAATTCATAATGGATCTACAGAAAGACAACACAGATCTCCGCAAACAGGTAGTCGCCCTCAACAACACCGCGGCAAGCCTCCAGTCTCAAAACAAACATCTCACAGCTGCTATTCTCGATCTAAAATCCCGTAGTATGAGAAATAACATTGTTATCACCGGTGTGGAGGAAGAACAAGGAGAGGACTACAACAAAACAGAAAATAAATTTTTTACCTTTCTGAAAACCAACCTACGGATGGCCAACGACCAAATTAAAAAAATAGACTTTCAGAGAGCCCACAGATTCTCCCAAAAAAGAGAGGGGAGACCAAGACCGATTGTTGCTAAACTGACCCACTTCAAAATGAAGGACCTGATACTGTCCCACGGACGGGCTGTACATCAATAATCAACTCTTCCGAGACCCCAAGGTCGTCTCATGGTTGTGAGTAGGGTAGCCCACATCAGCTGGCTCACTTAGCCCAACCCTCTCCTGATATTGCCCCTTCTCCCCCTCTCTCTTTAGACCCCCCACACTTTCATGCATTTGACATGAAACTGAACTTGACAATGAAAATGTGCATACCCACACGGTTTGCCCTTTGTAGTTCCTGGCTAAACTGAATTGAATATCAATACATTTTTCATAATGTCCAAATGAATAACATATTTAAAATAGTAAAAGTGTCCACTTTCATAATAGAGTAATAATGTTTTAATCACAGTAACAATTCAGTCTTACATATTTGTTTGGAAATGCAAGAAGGGAGGATGTTCAGATGCATCATAATGGTCATAAAGTGTGACGGGAATTACTTTAATGATAAGCTTATTTTCCTTGTTTCTGGTTTTATGACATATTTAATCAATATTTAGTTGCTCTGGTTAACTAAGTGGCTTTTGATAGTGATAGTTTTTATTTCCGCATCCGGTACTCTTCCTCAGGATAACTTGCCTTAAATGTAAAATATTTTTTCATTTACACCGCTAGATATTTGCTGAAATAATTTTGGCTTCGTACTTACTTAAGGGCACAATTGCACCTGCAACCTTTTAATTACAAGCTTCTTATCTACTATCTCACATAACCAGTTTGGTAATCCACTGGAGTTCATTCTGTGCACATCTGGACAAATATATCTAAATATCTATATATCAATATTTCTAAATATTTTCTCCCATGAATTACTTTTTTTTTTCTTTTTCTTTTTTCTCTTCTTTAAGATGGGTAGGTTGTTTTTTTTTTCTTTTCATTTTCTTCTTTTTTTTTTTAGCTTCAGAATGGTTTGTACGTGATATATTTGTATTCAAACCTTTATCATGATACACGTTGGAGCAGAATCAAATGCAAACGTACATGTATCAAAAGGTCTATGAACTTGACACATTACACTCTGTTTTTTTAGCTTTGAAAATGATAGGAAAACTAAATTCAGTTTGTCAAAGTTGGTCACAGAGAGTGAATGGAAAATGTAATTGTTGGAAACATGTATGTATCTCTCTCTCATTCTCTCTCTCTTTCTCTTTCTCTCTCTCTCTCTCACCCCCACCCACCCAAGTGAGATTTCAAAAAGAAAAAACATAAATGGGCCATATTAGCAGATGCATATTGCATAGATTTTGCTAAATGTCACCTACATTTACTGACACAAACCAAGGTTGTGTATTTCATTAAAAAGTCACCGATTGATCATATGGTGAGTACACCCTTCAAGATACACATGACAACCTTTGGAAGTCTCATAAAAACATGTTTTACTTTATTTTACTTTATTTTGGATAAATTTTTTTTTTCAACATGGATCTAACGGCTAGCTGACAAGTCTTAAGAATGGAAGAACTGTTATCTGCTGTATTAATGTTATTTGTTGTCTTCTATCTCTGTTCCTTATGTTCCCCCCTCCCTCCGTGTTCCCCCCCTGTATAACTAAAACTTTTGATCTTCCTTCTTGCCCCTCTCCTTCCCTTCCCTTCCCCCACCCAGCATACACTCACGCACATGCATACACATACAATATGCACACTCACAAGCACAAGCTCTCACAAACACAAACACACGCACATAAATGTTTCCTATTAAATTTATAACATGGAATATTCGAGGGGCTGGCTCACAGGCCAAATCAATTAAAATCATGAATCATCTAATCAAACTACAAGCAGATATCTGTCTACTACAAGAGACTCATCTTACAAAATCAGACCACCAGAAATTTAAATCCCCACACTTCAACCAAATATTCTCAGCAACATATAACTCCAAACAAAGAGGAGTCTCTATTTTAATTAATAGACGACTGCCATTCACCCACATTTCCACAACCTCGGACCCAGAGGGACGTTTCATCATTGTCAGCAACACCATTTATAGTCACAATTTGACCATTGCCAGTATTTACGGTCCAAATACTGACGACCCCCCATTCTTTCACTCCTTATTTTCAGCACTAAGTAACCACTCCAATTCAACAATCATAATCGGAGGCGATTTCAACACAGTTATTAATCCTGCTATCCACAGAACAAATGATTCTAGAAACTGGCACTCCACAGACACTTTAAAACAATATATGAGCGATTTTGGTCTTGGCGACTGCTGGCGCGTGAGCAATCCCTCCGCAAATGAATTTACACACTTCTCACATGTCCATAAGTCATACTCTCGAATTGATTTCTTTCTCACCAGTAACTCGACCCTTCCAGATATTTCTGAGACCAAACTCCATCCCATCACAATCAGTGACCATGCCCTGTCTCCCTCACATTAAACACCAACCAACCCAAACCACCATCCCCGAGATGGCGCTTTAACATATCTCTACTGGAAGATCCTGACTTTAACACCATCTTCAAGAGAGAGTGGGCATCCTTTATGGAAATAAATGACTCTCCAGAAATATCACCCACTTTACTATGGGAAACGGCTAAAGCAGTACTGAGAGGCCAAATCATATCATACTCATCACATAAGAAAAAAAAGGATCAACAACTCGAAAATAATCTGGAACAAAGAATACAGGACTTAGATAATGCATATGCGATCGACCCCAAGGAACAAACACAGAAAGATTTACGTGCACTACAACTTCAACTCAGTAACATTCAATATAAAAAAAACAAATTTTATGATACAGAGACTGAGACAAGACCACTTTGAGCACAACAATAAATCAGGAAAATATTTAGCCAACCAACTAAAAAAAAACAAAGAAAAATCAATCATACCTGCGGTGAAGGATTCAGCAGGGAAGACCTTGACATCGCCCCAAGACATCAATGACACTTTCAGAACATTCTATAGCAAATTATATACCCCAGATATCAACCCAAGCACGGCAGACATTAATTCCTTCTTAGATAAAATAAACCTTCCTCAACTATCTAAAGAACAAGCACAATCATTAGACAAACCATTAACACAAACGGAATATCATAAAGCTCTGCTTCAGATGCCCAACAATAAAGCTCCTGGACCCGATGGCTTCCCTGCTGAATTCTTCAAACATTTCTGGCCAACAATCTCACCATTATTCATTAGATTGACAATGGAAATAGAACATAACTCCAAAATCCCTCCACACATGAACACTGCGCTTATCTCAGTACTGCTTAAGCCGGACAAAGACCCAACCCTACCCTCCAGCTATCGCCCCCTTTCACTGATCAACACGGACATTAAAATAATTAGCAAAGCCTTAGCCACCAGAATTGAAACAGTCACTCCTACATTAATTCACCCCGACCAAACAGGATTTATCAAAGGACGCCACTCATCAAGCAACATGTGCAGATTATTCCATTTATTAAACATCACCAAACAACACAATCTGAAAGCAATAATCACCTTATTAGATGCAGAAAAAGCCTTCGACAGAGTCAACTGGTCATTCCTATTTGCAACTTTACAGAAATTTGGTTTTGGAAAGTCGTTTATTCACTGGATTAAAACACTATACACATCACCTATGGCCACTGTCACCACAAACGGAATAACATCACAAAGCTTCATACTTCACAGGGGTACCAGACAAGGATGCCCACTCTCTCCCTCTCTTTTTGCCCTCTTCATCGAACCTCTCGCTACAGCAATCAGACAAAATGCTAACATTCTAGGAGAATGTTAACTCACCACAAGATCAGCCTTTATGCTGACGATGTGTTATTATATCTACAGGAACCGACAAAATCATTACAAGAAACTACAAAACTCTTAGACTCATTCTTTAAAGTGTCAGATTACTCCATAAACTGGTCAAAATCAACAATCCTACCTTTAGAGGGAGGTGATAGGAATGCTGCAACCCAGGACTCATCCTTCCCCCTCCCCTCTGGAAATATCAGATATTTAGGAATTAACATCTCGCCCAGGCTGTCAGAGTTATTTCAGCTCAATTACACCCCACTGATAAAAGCAATAGATGATGATTTACAAAGATGGACAAACCTACCAATCTCACTAATCGGAAGAATAGCAACTGCCAAAATGTCAATTCTCCCAAAAGTTAATTATTTATTCATTATGATCCCAGCCCAACCCACCACCAACTGGTTCAACTCCCTAGATTCAATCATATCCAAATTCTACTGGAAAAACAAAACACCAAGAATCAAATTAACCACTCTTCAAAAAAGCAAAAACCAAGGAGGACTCGAGGCACCAAATTTTCATAACTATTATCTGGCCAACCAATTAATATACATTCACAATTGGATTCACCCCACCCAACAATACCACCCATGGGACGATATTGAAAAAGAAGTCTGCATGGAAATATCACCACAGGACCTGCCATTCCTCAATACCAACATAAAACATCACAACTGCTTCAAGAATACTGTAATCTCGACAACTCTGACAGCCTGGTGGAAAACTAACAAGCTAACTAACTCCACCTCAGCACCCTGCAAACACACCCCAATATGGCACAACCCTGACTTTCAACTTAATAAATCACCCTTACACTTCCCGGTATGGAAACAAAAAGGCATCACCCATCTTAACCACATCTTTACAAACAACACCTTCACCACCTTTCAAGATCTCACAGAAAAATACGGCATTGGAAGAGACCAATTTCTCCAATTAAAATCGGTTATAAAATCTAAAATCAATATTATACACAATGAACTCCAACCACCCCCCATCATATCAGCCATGAACGAAATAACATCTCAGAAGAAATTACTTTCAAAAATATATAAAATACTAGCAAGCACAGACTCTACAATACACCTCCCGATCTCAAGATGGGAAGCGGACCTGGCTTTCTCTCCCAGTGCCGTATTTTGGCAACAAATCTGCAACAACACATTCACGATGACTAACAATACTAATCTGCAATTAATCCAATTCAAAGTAATACACAGAGTACATATCACTCAGCACAAGATGTTTAAAATGGGATTTGCAAGCACAAACATATGTTCACACTGCACCCTCAACACCACAGACGATTATTTTCACGCAATCTGGCTTTGCTCACCCCTTCAACACTTCTGGAACTCAATCACCAATACACTATCCCGCATCCTGGGCTGCAGCATTCCACTCTCTCCCTCTCTCTGCCTACACTGGGATTTATCTGCTATCAACCCAACAATCCAGAACACTAAACCCTTGCTTGTTGCCCTAGCTGTCGCCAAGAAAACCATCCTTTTAAACTGGAAGACCAGAAAGACCGTGAATACTAGGCAATGGTCAAACCTTCTATCAGATCACATATCACAGGAAAATATTTCAGCCTCCAATCGCAGCGAAATCCCCCAATTCAGTAGCATCTGGAAATCATTCATGGATAATCTAAATATCTAATCACCTGAAATGAGCCTGTGAATCACCCCCCCCCCCCAATTCCCCAACCCCCCTCATCTTCCCTCTATACAATCCCCCAAGCCCCTCTTCCCCTCACCCCCTGTGCATTTCTCTTCCCTCTATAGAACCCCTACTACATCCGCACTTCCCCTGTCACGTACCCCTGTCTGTCGGTCTCTCTGTCCCTCTGTGTGCCTGTCTGTATATCAGTCCCATTCTTCGTCTGACTGTATGTCTATCTGGCTGTATGTCCATTTCTGTTTTATTTTCTTCTCCTTTCTTTCTTCTGTTCTTTTTGGTTTCTTTTGTGTTATTGTTGGTTTGTCTTGGTGTTTCTTCCCTCCCTCAGAGAGGAAATGACTATTGTTTTTACCACTGTAAATAATGTTACTGTTCATTACTAAAAAGAATTGTAATTAAAAAATAAAGTTGTCCTCCGAAGAGGGGGGGTGGAAGGTGGGCCAAAAAAAAAAAAAGAAGAAAAAAAAGAAATTAAACCGGCAATCCAGCAATATGCAATATACAGCAATCCATCAGATATGCAATATCAGGCGGCAAAGTGAAACTTAATAGCAGCAGCAGAGCCTTCGAGCGCGACAAAGGTTTGATTTGTTAAAGCTATGCGACGTAGGCAGAAATCCAATGCCCAGAGTCTTCCCAAGTTTTTTCAAATTTAGCACATTTTGATTGTTCCCCTCATCAAGTATTGTTTTATGTTTTTATTCCCACATGTAGAGCTTCACATTTCATTTGCCAGGTTCCCACCCACTTCTGAATTATTTTAAGAACTGTTAATATTTTATTTATATTTCAGGAAAAATCAAGTTTAGCTGAGAGCGGATTATGGTAGGCTACGGTAAGCCAATCAATAATGGAAGCAGACTCTTATGACAGTTAGGTTTTGCTCCTGAGAGGGCGAAAAACCAAATAAAAACCTCCCGTCAGCAAGAAGGTGGCCAAATGAGCTAACCGGCTGCTAGCCGAGTGCTTAACAGAGGAAAAAGTGGAAAATTCCCTCTCTGCCCCTTAGCGGCAACAAAGATTTTTACCTTAGGAGCGAATCAGTCTAACCGGTTTGATATGGATTTTAGAACTCTAATATCGATTACAAACTGAAGCACAATGTTATCCTCCTCCATACTTTCCAAAAGCTAACAACTCTTCCACCAACTCTACCTCCAAACGGAAATGCGTGTCTACAGCCGGCACGCACAGAGCAGCAGTTGAAGTAGCACCTATGCAGAGGGAGTGACTTGTGGAAAACCAGACCCATGGTAGCATTGACTTGCGTTGAAATAGCCTGAAAGACTTATACCATAGCAAACAGTGCTGGCAGCAGGCAGGAAGTGAGCGTCAAAATGAAGTCTGGTTTTGCCCCTTGCTTTTAGTGTGCTGGGCCAACGGGCCCCGCCAGCACCAGTTGCAGATACCACATACACCAATGTAGCCTCCAAATGCATATAAAACGCACACAATGCCACTTTTTTAGTTTCTGAGCAGATAACGCACACACTAGCATTTATTTTAGTTAGCTGCAGAGAGCACATAGCTAAAGGCCTTACACACTAGCCCTACTCATTTATAAGAATAAATAGCATGTTGAAAACAAAATGCAAGCTCCTTATTGTTCATAAATCCTGCACATTTCTTTCACATAGACTAGCAGCATTTTTTATTCTGACTCCAAACGCTGCTTTTGCTTTAGCTGCATTGAGCACGCATTGAGCACGCATTGAGAACGCATTGAGAATTTACATTTACATTTAACCAGTGCACATGCTCTGGTTCCAAAAAGCACCATAGTCTAACAAGGCAGCCTCCATGAATTGGCTTCATGCGCCAATGAGCAGCTCCCATAGGAATCCACGGAACCGGCAAGCTTTCTCCAGTTCGTCTACATTTTGATGATACTGCTACTATGTGAACGAAGATTTTTAGATTTGACAAGATATACAACTGGCGCTTTGCCCTATTGTTTTTTATTTTTTGCACAAGGTGATGTGATCAGGCATGCACAGTAGTGTTTCAGTTAGCTTAGCAACTGAAGTTACATAACGTAGCCTATGCTTAGAGCGCACGCATAGCCGTCTGATGGTAAATGGGGGTATGCAGCTTTAACATGGGTTTATGGGTAGTGTACCTTTTTAAGATATCCTGATTGGTCCGTGTGAGTGAGGGCAGAAGGAAGGAAAACAAACATTCAAGCACAAAGTTAGTTGAAAGTTAGGTGAGTGTATTTGCGGCTGGTTTTAAGGTCTCTCCCTCTAAACTATAAGCTGCAGCCTACAATGTTCATTGGTGTAAATAAAGAGCCACATGATCCTCGCTATTTGCATGGGACCGTAACATTGATAAGTTGGCCATTACCCCGAAGCTGTGAGCTAATTAGCAGCTCGGTCCTGAAACCGGAAAGTAGCACGCTATTAGCAGCTTTGGTTCCCCCGTGTCTCCAACTACGGCTCGGAGGTTAGACAGGAAAAGGTGACACGTATTTGTGTGCAAGGTAGGCTGCCAGAGAATGCATAGCATTACATAAGCATAACGTTCCCAACGGGATACAAATACCTAACATTTAACACAACAAAACAACAGCAGTATAAACTAGCAAAATATCCTGAATTAGTCACAATTACGTATCAGCTTTTACAAACCTCCTGACAGTAAATTTGCTAACGATTATCGTTAGGCTAGCTAATCGACCAACATCCACAATGTAACTTTACCAAAGTCCCATTTTACTGGAGCGCGTCAGCAAAGCACAGTAAACATCCAATGAATGTTTTAAAGCTGATAGTGTAGCTCCCGAGGGCTCGTGTAAAACGTTAGCATGCTGACAGGCGTATTTGGCTACTAACAAAATGATAGCAACAACCGGTTGGCAAATTTTGAAAAACACATTGAAGAAACCGAGCTGAGGGGATAATAAAGACTGGGTTACACGGATGATCCGCACATCTTAAATGGTCATGCTGAATTTGGCGTCAACTTAGCTTTACATGACATAGGAATCCGCTTCTAGTAAACTCCAAGAAGACCTCCGCCTTAACAAAAGCATAGGACGCCAGACACGCAGCAGAGCTTGCAACAAGCACATGAGCTAGAATATCCACGCAAAAAACAACCGTGCAAAACATTTTAAGCAGGGCAAGCCTAGGTTAGTCTCGGCATGGCTAGCAGCAGCAGGGCGCGGCAGAATGACAGCAAATTTCTTTTAACACAAGCCGTAAGCAAACAAAGAGCAGCGCATCAGCATTCAAGCAGTACAGAGAGAATATATTCTTTGCTTAAAAAGGGCGCTCCATTAGAGGTGTGCATGTGATTGGTTGAGTATGGGACGCTTGATTGCTAGCCGACTGTGGTCGGCTATGATAAGAGTTTCCTGACAGAACTTGCTCTGCGCACCTTAAAATGTTCGCGACGCTCATTTCTACTCTGGACAGCACTCACAGCGGCTGCTTTGTTCCACTCTCTTTCTCTCTACCTCGCTCACTCATACACACAAAACACGCTAGCTCAAGCAGCTGCCGAGCCTCCGTTTGAACTTATAATGATGCGGCCAGCAAACAGAAAATCACACGCTGTCCAAATAGTTACACACACCATGTAGGCTACTAATTTTACAAAGACTGTAGGCAATCACACTACCTGCAAGATATCAACAATATTGGTTTCCATTTCAACGGGTGCACATGTGGTCACTGCACTGAACTCTCTCCAAGAGAGAATGTCTGTTAGGGACATACGTTGTGAAGCTAAACGTGTAGCATGCATATACTACAACTCCTGGCTCAACTATTTGACCAAAATCCCCCTTTCTGCAGGAAATACCACATATAGCAATAATATATCCTAAAACAAAATGTAAATAACTGCTCTCCTGCACAGTCAGCACTGCAGCTCACACTGAACGGTGTCGTGCAGCGCGAGTAATAGTTTGTTTACAAAAGATATTCGACATAAACAGGCCAACAAGGGCCCAGTGTGAACAAAGTAAACAGTAGATACTTTACTTACCTCGTCAGAACGTAAAATTTAGTTTTGTTTTAACATAAAAATACAGGAAATATCCACAGTGTGCATGCAACATAGCTCTCCACGTCCCTGTCAGTATTCATATGCTTTATACTATATATTTATTTTTTAATAAAGTAGCCTATATTTTTATTTTAAAAGAATAAACTAGCTAGCTATTTGCTAAGCTAGACTAAAAAATGAATGGACAAAAAACAATGGACTATCAAGCTAACTATAAAAAAATATATACCAAAAATAAATAGGCTACTATAACTAGAATATTCAAAAAAAAGCTAACCTGTAGGCTAGCTATTTTGCTCGCTCCCTCTCTATTTCCTCTCCATGCAGATCAACCTCTGCGCTGCCCGCCCTCACTCCAAAACTTCAGGGTGTAGCCACCAAACTATCAGTGGGCGTAACTATCAGTTTTATATTTCGTCACCGGGAGGAATACATCAGCTGGATGAAATTTCTGGCCAATCACGTTTTACCACTAGAGACACCTTTGAGCCAGATTCTTAAAGTTTACACTTTTTCGCGCTGACTGCAGTAATTTGTCAAGATTTGGACTAGGATCAATCAGTAATACTTAGAAAAAAGCAAATGTATCAGTTATCCTCTAAAATAAGTTGTTTTACTGCTCGCTACTCTATTTGAATCGGGAGTGATGTGGACAAGATAAGAGGAGCTGTTCAGCACCGTGCGTGAATTTTAATGTGTTCAGCACTGCGCCACAGTTTCAGAATGAAGCCAAACTAATAAACATAACAGATCACTATCTGCTTTGCACCGTCGCTTCAGCTAAGCCATCGGTCCGGAACGTATTTTGAGGAGACAACATTGATTTCAGTAATTATCTTTTCGCTAGCTAAATCAATGTGAATGTCGTTACAATAGTTTAACCTCTTAATACCAAGGACAAAATATACCAATTTTCGGAAGTTTTCACTAGTGACCAACAAATCTGTTTATCTCAAAAACTATAAAGGCTACAAATATGGTTCATATTAGTGATGGGCATTCCGGCTCTTTTCAGTGAGTCAGATCATTTGGCTCAGCTCACCAATAAGAGCCGGCTCTTTCGGCTCCCAAACGGCTCTTCATTCAGTAGCATTTCCGGTTTTTCAAAATCGGTTAGCGATATTTTGACCTATGATTGGTGTTTGTGCACATCTATCACTTAAATTGTTCAAATGAATCTTACTCTACCTTCTAATTACCAAAATAACATTATTTTGCATTTTGTTTGTTATAAAAACTATTTAAATAAATGTAAAAACAGTAAGACGCTATTACACATGTGCATTGAAAGTAGGCATTTTTATGTCTTGAAATAAATTGCACAATAAACAGTGCATAGTTGAACATTTCAAAACAAAATAGACACTCATAAAATGGAACATAATATTGTGTCATAACAAAGAAAAATAAATAAATGCATTAAAAAATAAATGTGCAAAACTGCAGCATCAGAACAATTAAACTGACCAACAATTAAACTGGTTTTTAAATTATTATTAATGTTATTTTCTTAGACTATAGTGGTTTTATTTATTTTTGGCCTAAAAAATTATTCTCTTTGATTACAGATAGAACTTGAAGAAAAAAAATGAATAAAAGTTCCATCAAGACTACAAGCACTTGTCTTGTGTTCTAGTGTTGTGTCGTTCGCGAACGATTCGTTCAAAAGAACGAATCTTTTGGGTGAACGAACTGAACTGAATCACTTACTGAAAAGATCCGTTCATTTCTCAGTTCAGTTCAGTTCACGAACGGATCTGATCAGCAGCGAGCGTGCACCGTGCAGGGAGGGGGAGGGACTGCCGCGAGCGAACGTGATTCGTCCCTTGCGAACCAGGGGCCGGTTGCACCAGCTATACGTAAGTTCAAACGTAGGCTAGTTATAACGTAAGTGTTTACTAAATTAAGGTTTACACATTACTAAATAAAAATGGGTTGCACCACACAAACTAGTTTGTACGTTGAGCTTAGTAGCTACTAAATATTTACACCTACCCCTAGGTATAAAAAAAATACACAAACTGTAACCGTCTGTTCATCTAATTGGCTACCTCCGCCGTTTCTTCAGCAAACACTGTAAAAATAGTTGACGCGTGGAAAACGTTCAGTTTCAAAACAAAGTTCTTTATAGTTCAAAAGAGAGGCAAACAGAACAGTCCCGTAACTTAGGCTAAGTTTCCATATATTTTCAAACCACATAATGGCTGTAACATAAATAAATAGGCTAAACAAACAAATAAGGATATTTTGAATTTTATTCGTAAAAACATAAACATGCAGACATTGTAATTCTGTTCAATGTTCTATTTTTTTCCCATGGAATGCAAAATAAGTAGCCTGTTAAACTCAATGCAAGTTGATTTCCGTGTTTACATTGTAGCTTATTGATTGATTGGTTATGGATTTGTTATCGTCATGATAAAGCGACAATGTTTACCTTAGTATTGAACTAAGCATTAGGCTACTTAGTTTTCACTAGCTAAGACATTACTTACGTATTGGTGGTGCAACCGAATTTAGTAAAGCGATAGTTTGAAACTAACTAGTAGCAACTAAGGACCTAGTAAATACTTTACGCGCAAACTTAGTCACAAACTTACGTATGACCGGTGCGACCCAGCCCAGTTCTGCTGTGCTGAACGAATCATTCGCATTTGCTTCTTCCTATTCCATTTCGGACGTATTGTTCTAAGTATTGTATAGCCGAAATGAGTACCGTGTTTGCGTGTTGTATACTAGAAAGTTTTTTTTTCTTTTTTTTCTCTAATTTGTTTCCTAAATTGTTCGAAATAAAGTTTATATTAAAAAAAAAAATTATTAAAAAAATTCACGGGCGGGCGGGCGCCGAGCGAGGCAGCGAGCGTGCAGAGTGGACTGATTCGTTCACTGCGTGACGTGACGTGATCCTGAGTGATAATCAGCGGCTCAAACTGCCAGAATCAGGCCCAGCAAGTTAAGACTTAAAAGTCATTGAAAACCAGCGTTCACCTCCAATATTGATATTCAACGAGGAAACTTTTAAAATATCAAGATTTGTAAACGGAGTTTGGCGCATTTGTCAAAGCGACAGCACTTCCGCATGAACTGTTCGGCCGTCAGTTCACTGAGTGAACGAACTGTGACGCAACGGTGCAAGTTCAGTGATCCGTTCACTGAAGCTACTAGACACAGTGAGTTAACGTGGCGTGATCCTGAGTGATAATCAGCGGCTCAAACTGCCAGAATCAGGCCCAGCAAGTTAAGACTTAAGTCATTGAAAACCAGCGTTCACCTCCAATATTGATATTCAACGAGGAAACTTTTAAAATATCAAGATTTGTAAACGGAGTTTGGCGCATTTGTCAAAGCGACAGCACTTCCGCATGAACTGTTCGGCCGTCAGTTCACTGAGTGAACGAACTGTGACGCAACGGTGCAAGTTCGTTCACTCAGTGAACTGACGGCCGAACAGTTCACTGAGTGAACGAACTGTGACGCAACGGTGCAAGTTCAGTGATCCGTTCACTGAAGCTACTAGACACAGTGAGTTAACGTGACGTGATCCTGAGTTATAATCAGCGGCTCAAACTGCCAGAATCAGGCCCAGCCAGTTAAGACTTAAAAGTCATTGAAAACCAGCGTTCACCTCCAATATTGATATTCAACGAGGAAACTTTTAAAATATCAAGATTTGTAAACGGAGTTTGGCGCATTTGTCAAAGCGACAGCACTTCCGCATGAACTGTTCGGCCGTCAGTTCACTGAGTGAACGAACTGTGACGCAACGGTGCAAGTTCAGTGATCCGTTCACTGAAGCTACTAGACACAGTGAGTTAACGTGGCGTGATCCTGAGTGATAATCAGCGGCTCAAACTGCCAGAATCAGGCCCAGCAAGTTAAGACTTAAGTCATTGAAAACCAGCGTTCACCTCCAATATTGATATTCAACGAGGAAACTTTTAAAATATCAAGATTTGTAAACGGAGTTTGGCGCATTTGTCAAAGCGACAGCACTTCCGCATGAACTGTTCGGCCGTCAGTTCACTGAGTGAACGAACTGTGACGCAACGGTGCAAGTTCAGTGATCCGTTCACTGAAGCTACTAGACACAGTGAGTTAACGTGGCGTGATCCTGAGTGATAATCAGCGGCTCAAACTGCCAGAATCAGGCCCAGCAAGTTAAGACTTAAGTCATTGAAAACCAGCGTTCACCTCCAATATTGATATTCAACGAGGAAACTTTTAAAATATCAAGATTTGTAAACGGAGTTTGGCGCATTTGTCAAAGCGACAGCACTTCCGCATGAACTGTTCGGCCGTCAGTTCACTGAGTGAACGAACTGTGACGCAACGGTGCAAGTTCGTTCACTCAGTGAACTGACGGCCGAACAGTTCACTGAGTGAACGAACTGTGACGCAACGGTGCAAGTTCAGTGATCCGTTCACTGAAGCTACTAGACACAGTGAGTTAACGTGACGTGATCCTGAGTTATAATCAGCGGCTCAAACTGCCAGAATCAGGCCCAGCCAGTTAAGACTTAAAAGTCATTGAAAACCAGCGTTCACCTCCAATATTGATATTCAACGAGGAAACTTTTAAAATATCAAGATTTGTAAACGGAGTTTGGCGCATTTGTCAAAGCGACAGCACTTCCGCATGAACTGTTCGGCCGTCAGTTCACTGAGTGAACGAACTGTGACGCAACGGTGCAAGTTCGTTCACTCAGTGAACTGACGGGCCGAACAGTTCACTGAGTGAACGAACTGTGACGCAACGGTGCAAGTTCAGTGATCCGTTCACTGAAGCTACTAGACACAGTGAGTTAACGTGACGTGATCCTGAGTGATAATCAGCGGCTCAAACTGCCAGAATCAGGCCCAGCCAGTTAAGACTTAAAAGTCATTGAAAACCAGCGTTCACCTCCAATATTGATATTCAACGAGGAAACTTTTAAAATATCAAGATTTGTAAACGGAGTTTGGCGCATTTGTCAAAGCGACAGCACTTCCGCATGAACTGTTCGGCCGTCAGTTCACTGAGTGAGTCGGACTACGCAGTACGCAGTCGGAGCTCCGCCCAAGCACTGAACGATTCGGTGAACGAATCTTTTGAACAAATCTTTTTAATGAACTGATTCTAGTGATTCGTGTCACTGAAGTGAACTGTTTTGCCCATCACTATTGTGTTCATTTACAAAACAAATCGGCTCTTCAGATGTGCGAGTCGGCTCCCAACGTTCACCTAAAAGAGCCGGCTCAAAGAGCCGACTCGTTCGTGAACGACACACCACTAGTTCATAGCTTTTATTAAAACAAAACTGCACTGTTATGACTAAGCAGTTAGAATTCATATACATACACTTTGTGCTTCTTAATTACAACAATTTATGTACAGAAATTGTGAAAAAACAAAATAACGGGTACCTACATTCAATTTTCAGATTTTTTACCTGATGAGCTACAAGAGCTATGGAGGAAAAAACTCCTCTTTGTGATTCCTCAATATGCTGCCTATCTCTGTCTCCAAAAATATGGTGTCAATATATCAAACCATTCTACAGTTTTTTTCAGGTGAACCATTCGGTTACCAAAGTTGGCACAAATTGTGCCAAATTGTGCAAAATGGCAAGGTTCCAGAAAAGTCTCAATATGATTTATTTTTTAAGTTTTACAATGAATTTGATAATTTGTCAATATTGGCAATAAAAGTACATTTTTAGATGTGTTTTTGGTGTGTTTCATATTACACAACTAACTAGCCTACCTGTGGTCCCCAAAAAGCTCTCCAAACCCATGTAGCAGCACAGTGAATCTTGTATTCCACCAGAGCCCCATTAGCCAGAAATGAGTCCAGGTATATGCAAACGGGATATAAAGTCAAATGTCCACCAGTTTCCTCAATAAAATAAACCCCTGCATAATAATCAACAACAACAAACTCATCCTCATGTTATCATGTTATCTGTCCCTCATGTTACGTCATGCATAAATTGCGCGTTCGTTTACCTGCACAGCCTGCTGTATTGCATACAGAACAATTTACTCATGTGGAACAAAACAAACCCTTCAGACACCATTTAATTCAAAAGAAACTCGGAACAGCTCGTCTCAGACACAAATAGATAGCTAGCTGCTATGTGTAATTTTGCTGGCTAGCTTGCCATTGTTACAATATAGTAATATTAGCTATATTCATTTAATTCAGAGGGATTCGTTTTATACATAACAGTGAATTTGCACTGGTATACCGGCAAAAAAAAAAAAGTTACCTTACACCACTCACTGAGACAAGATCGCAAAAATATATTCGGGCTAGGACCTGCTGCACGGAGAAACTCCTGAATAACCTAGACATAACTAACCAAAACTGTATGAAAGAGACTGTAAAGTAAAAAGAAGAACAGCAGCAGTTGCCTAATGAATTGTGCTTTGCTAAACGGAATGTAGCTAGCTACGCTACAAGGTAAAAACACTGCGCCATCTTAGTTCGATAATTACGCTTGGTTGCCTCCTCCTCTTACGCGTAGCCCGATCTACCTGAATTCCGAATGCTTTGTGTTGAATGAGGGCTTGTCTGAAAGATAAGAGTCTTGGCTTTTGGCTGGAATATTTGACAGACAGTTTTAAAACCCAATGGAAAGCAAATAATACTCGCAGTGGAGGCGGGTCGATGCGAGTTTTTCCCACTTCAGATAGGCCTATTGTGCTATCAGTCAAAGAAATACACCCAATTGACGACGGTTTTGCATAAATCTCTGCAATCAAGTACAAAACCTCTTTGGCTAAAATATACTAAACCACAGGATTGGTACTCCAGAAACTGGCTGAGTTTCACAACGCCAAACTGAACACAGCCAAACTACTCGTGATGAAGTTCAGAAAAGTCGGTTTAAAATTGGAAAGAAATCATGTACAGCCGTATGAAAGTTTTAAAGTATTTTTTCTTGAAGCCTAAAGGTATAATGATTTTTCAAACCAAATTTTTGTGAAATACAATTAAGCAGAACAGTTTACCAGCACATTGTTTATGGTGTGACATCAAGTTGCAATACATGTTTGGGAATTAGATCGGAGTTTCCAACGTTATTTACGAAGATAAGCCCAAAACTTGACGTTTTGGGCTTAAAAACCACTTTCCCAGAAGGAATGGATATATCTTAAGGATATTTAATAAAAATATTGAGGTAAGCAGTTTATTATATATTATTAAATTAATGAAATGTATAATTTAATAACTTCCGTAACGCCCGCGTTACCACTAGGGGGCATTTGGCAGCAAGAGGTTAACCTCTTAATGCCAAACGCCCCCTAGCGGTCACGCCGGCGTGACGGAAATTATTACATTATACACTCAAAAAAATCGTTTTAGTAGCTCATCTCAGACACAAATAGATAGCTAGCTGCTTGTTACCTGTAATTTTGCTTGCATTACATTACATTACATTTATTTAGCAGACGCTTTTATCCAAAGCGACGTACAGTAAGTGCGCACAGAGACATCAAGATCACTACAGAACAGACAAGGCAAAGCACATCCTTCGCATAATGTAGCAGCTATCCCTAGCAATGAACGTCGACTGTAGTTCACAGTAAGCTGTGGGCAAATCAGCAACACCACACTTCCATTCCTAATACTCGTATAAACTATAATAAACAGACAGGAAAACACAGGGATGCTTGCTAGCTTGCCACTGTAAAGGCAATACTATCTATATTAATTTAGCTGAGAGGGACCGATTTTATGCATAAGTATATAAGGTTAGTTAGCTTCACAGAAGAAACACAGGGATTCACGCATTGCAGCTAAATTTCCTTCGATGCTTACACCAAACATCTGTGTTGTTGGCAACGCCACGTAACGCGTGCGAGTTTGTCAACACAGACAATACACCCTAAGTTTACTTCATAAATTATTTATCATACCATTGGAATGTGCAATTTGTAATATTAATTGTATGAAAAACAATAAAATACAGTTGACAATGTAATTACGAACCCGCATGGCATTGCGTGAATTCACACTGGTATATCGAAAAATCGGTAATACCACCAGCCCTAACGACGTTACCTGCCATGGCGAAATTCAATGTGTTTATAGCATAACACTGTTAGTATGATAAAACAACTTACATGTCAGCAACATCATCTCGGTCATCAGTGGATTCAGCGTCACTGAGACAGGATGAGTCTCCCTCGGCAAAAACATCTTCTGGCTTATCCAGTTCGTCTAGCACTTGGTGCACGGATAAACGCCTCAAAAATCTCGACATAACTACACAAAAACTGTATCAAAAATACTCTAAAGTAAAAAATGTAACTGCGGGCCTTACCTAATTAATTGTGCTTTGCTAAACGGAATGTAGCGAGCTATGCTACAAGGTAAAAACACTGCGCCATTTTGGTTCGATAATTACGCGTGGGTCGCCACTTCCTCATACGCACGGCTCGATTTCCTTTTTTTACGACTGCTTTGTGTTGATCGAGGGCTCCTTTGAAAGATAAGAGTCTTGGCTTTTGGCTGGAATATTTGACAGACAGTTTTAAATTTTTTGACAGACAGTTTTAATTATATGCATGTATATGAATACTTACTGTAACAATTCAGGTTAAGTAACTTTCTCATTGGACGCGTTGCTGCAACCTTTTCAAGCATTTCAATATTGATCTTTGTTTTCAGAACTTTGGAAAATTCTGTATAATTTTGTTTGTCAGGTTGGTATGTTAAACTCAACTGTATACCATTGCACTTCATTCAAAGGGGAGCATGAAGTCAAGCCTTTTCATTTGTGACGTTACACTATCAACATGCTCCTGCAACATATAAATGCATAGTGCATAGTCCTTGCTAGTATACAGGCTGGGGTACAAGATGACTATAACAAATAGATCCCATCACTTGGCTAACACTTTTGGTGGTGCATTGTATAATATTGATGATGGCAATCTCTTCTCCTTTCGACACGGGACCTGATTCATACTGAAAAGTTTCTATTTCACGCTCAGTCACCGACTGATTTTGGTCTGTTTTCCCTTTTCAATTTCTGTTCAATCTAGACACTGGAGAGAGAAATAAAGGGGAAAAAATTGAATGGGTGAAATAGATATCAAATCATTATTTCTGCTTCTAAGAGAATGGAAGACCTGAAGCTAATTGTTTGGATCAAGGAACAAAATAATTTTCTCAGACACGAATGAATGGGACGAAGGAAACCTATTTCAATTACTCCAATGAGGGATATAGTGTAGTCTGGAGACTCTCAGAAAAGCTCCTCTGGGAGATTTCCTGTCTCCCTTGTGTAGGAACAACAGGAACTACAATTCCATACAGTCCACAGGAGGCTCCTCCTCCACATTGGAAGTGACGTAGGACGTTGTACCAGTTGTGATTTCCGCACTGTAATGTGATACTGCACAGCGGAATGCGTGACTGGCAATTATAAAAGGGGCAACACGGCCACTCCCTCCCAGTTCTCCCCAGTTCTTCCGGGTATCAGTCAACTCGACAGGGCCTTCACTGTCTTGTCTCACGGCCCCGTGCGGCCTGCACGCCTGGGGAAGAGCCCTCGCTCCACAAGGAAGCACGGCTGTCCATGACGCCCATCCAACTGAGCGAGGCGGGCTCATCTACCCCCGGCTATCGGCCATGGAGGACCAGATACGAGACGCAAGGAGGCAACGCAAGCACCTTGTGGTCAAGAAGAACCACCAAGCAGACCAAGCAGCCCCTGATCCTGCAGCAGAGCACCGCCAGTGAGTCCCCAAAGAGGCAAGCGGTCTGCAGTAGGATGACGCTGCGTAGTTCGGGAGAAATAATGCGACCAGTTCCATTATCCACCTCTACGAACTGCAACCCTGACGACAAAATAAACCAGTTCCAGGGACCCAAGATGAGGCGGCCAGTTCCCCTATCTATCGCTACCCCTATGAACGGCAACTACAGGATCAGGGCAACCGGATTTCCCCTTTTCATTGTGAGTGTGCGATCCAACGCAGGAAACCATTCTTTGATTCAAGTAAGGCTGTAACATGGGCATAGCTTATTAGTTAGCAACGCAACATGTTTGTGATTGGATGTATGTAACTGTACTATTGAATGGTTAATGTGTGTTATGTTAAAGTTTTGTGTTACCGTTTTACTTTGGATGGCTGTAAGCCATCCACCGCGCTGCATTAGGTTTAATGCATCACGCACAGAACGTACATATCTTGCATGTGATCTGTCTTTAGACACTAACTATTCGTAATCTTAACACACACGCATCGATAAGCTTACGGCTATCCCTTATGTGTATGGTATGGTTCATGCACCACCATTAGCTAGCTCCAGCGAAAGCTAGTTTCAAACCTCCCTCCATTTTAGTTTCTTTGTTCTCTCTGAACATGTGTCTGAGGCAACCCCCCACACGCAGGAGAACATGGAAACCCATGATTTTTCAAACCAAAGTTTCGTGAAATACAATTAAGCAGAACAGTTTTAAACCCACACACACACACAGTTTGTTGTAAATTATAGTAGTTAATCGTGCTTTGCTCTGTTTGGTACTTTGTGTTCAATAAACTATTACATTATCCAAGATTGTCTGTATTAATGTTGCTCTTGTGTTGAACTGAGTCAGCCAATGCTAATCGCAGGGATTCCCCAAAATGCCTTCACCTTCTAGCTGGATCATTTATATTAATTCGGTATCAACTGAGTACATAATATTGTGATTTTGCTAAGACAATTATTAATGTGTAATTTTATTGGTAATTAATTTAATTATTAATTCAAGTTACCCATTTTTACTTAGTATATTCTCTTTTGAGAATAATATATAAATGGTATGGGACTGATTTATTATACAAAAACTATGCCACCAGTTGTATAAAGATGGTAGTGGCGTATTGCAGTACATAAGTGATGCCCCGTGTATAGATTTAAATGAATATTCCCTACATTTTTGTTGTCCAGCGTGCGGACTCTGATGATTGAGAAATCATATTACTGATCATCTTGCTCACTGCTATCAGATTTGCACGTATTCCCTACACTTGTCTGGCAGTGTTGAGGGAACTGGAGACAAAAGCTAGATAGCCGATCATTCAGATCAGTCTGCCTCTCAGTGGGGTCTAGTTATTCAAAGCTGAAAGACACAAAGAGAACAAAAACCCCAAATGCCTCAATAAAAATTAATAATCCCATGCCACTGTTGCTCAGAAAATCACCATCACCAACCTGAAATTGTAATAGAAACGTTGGCTATGGGAGCTCATAGATGAAAATAGAGACAGAGATAAGGAGATGATGGAGTGTAGATGAGAAAACAGAGAAATAGAGAAACTAAAGGCAATTCTAGAGGAAGTTGATGGAAACACAGCAAACCATAACCATAACAATGTCCCAGAGATAAACTTTCTCCAGTCTGTCCCCGACAGGGCTGTCAGACTCCTGAGAGATAAAATGTTGTTTACCTTCGGTGGGTAGGTAGAGCTGCAAGATCGGGCCTCTGCATTTGTGAATTTACTGTCTTACACTGTGGGAAAGCACCTTTAGCTTTACAGCTCAGTCTGTGGCAAATACCTTTTACGGCATAGTCTAGCACACTCATTTGTCTGGGCAAAATGGCAATCCATATTGGATAATTAAGCAGAAGTTCTGGCATGTTAAAGGAGCCAATGGACTGTCTGCTTATAACTTACTTGTATATATGATTTTAAAGCTGGTTATTTACCATGTCCAGCCTTGCTGGGATGTTGAGTGGCATATGTGGTTAATGCACATTGATTGGTCTTATGGCCTGGATCAAATAAGGAACTTGCCAGTTCCCACTGTACCTGGGAGTTCCATTGTAACAATGTACAGCTGAAAAAAGTATTGCCCAGGGTGAGTGAACATCAGACAAGACATATTTTGGAGGATGTGAGTGCTCAAATTCATGAACTGATGCCACAGTGGTAGAATGATCTTGCAACTAAGATTGGGAATAAATAGAAAATTAATTATTTGTCAATAATTTTCCTTTTGCAATCCACATGATGCCTGTATGATCTCTTATTCTATTGTATGAATTAGTCCATGTTAGGCTCAAAGTAGTTTTCCAAATACTGGAAGAGGGTAGCAAGTAAAATATCTTTGTGTTTTATTATCAGGGGGCATATCAGTTATGCTTATTCTTAACACTGATGAGCCCACATAATGTGGCAGGCAGATATTTATGGGGTCCATCTAGTATGCACCTCAGAGCATATTTTCTGCATTAACTCACGGCAGAGACAACTACTGGCATCATCTGGGTCAGCTCATAATCATTATTACATACAGGAGAAAATATTCACTGCAGACTGGCGGGTGATGGCTTACATTAATGATGCTGCCCTTTGGGAGGGTTCAGGAAGCCTCTGCCAGAGTGCAGAACCAGAAATGGCAGTAGAGCTGAGGGCTATGGAATAAACATCTGTTCACAGTGCACCATCATCTTGGAGGTAGCGGAACCATAAAAATGACAAAAGCGTTTCCAAAAAATGACATCAGTAACAACTGGATGTCAGCTAAGACTCTATTGCACTTTCATGGAAACTCAACATAATAATAATAATAATAATAATAAATATAGCTGCAAGCAGCAATTAAGGAGGCCAAGCGCACAAAGCGACTAATACATATGCTAATGCAAAAAACATACATATGCATGTTCATAATGTATTGCTTAGTCAGCCTAGCTAGTATCAAATTTCAACAAAAAAGTGATTTTTAGTAAACTCTTTAAAAATAATTTAATTGTGAGTAGATGCTGAATGCAAATTCGGTGCAAATCAGTCAAAGCATCTTGGAGAAGATAGATTTGAACTGTTTTGTAATTTATTCAAAATGGTGGCAAATCCATAATGGCAGGCTAATGAATCCTTCAGCCATGTTTATTCTCTGTGCAAAGTGGGATCTTTTGACATTAAGTTCAGGTCCCAGAGTCAAATGCAGCAGAATGTATCAATATCTAATTCTAAAGACTGCTGTCGCACCAGGATAGGGCCAATCTGCAGCAAATTTGGTCACTTATGCTTGGACACTACCTTCCTTCCGTGTGCCCAGTTTAATTTTAATAAACCAGATGAAAGTGGGAAAAGTAGCATATGAACCAACAAAATCCAAAATGGTCCCCAATTCAAGATGGCGGTGATTTACACATACATGGTCATATATGGACTGGGGGGTATAGTCACTGTAGCAAGTTTCAAATGTATATATTAAAGCAGTGGTTTTTAGTGAATTTTTAAATGGAAACAATTTATTCAGCTCTATAGCACCACACTGTTGGTTAATCGGGCCAAAACTCTGGGGCTGTCTCAGGATTGAGTTATGAATGGACGTAATACATTTCATCACATTACATCAAACTCAATGGCTTCCTGCGGGCATAATCCTAAATGTAGCAACTTACTTTATGTAACTTTTTTAGATATTTGTGAGTAGATGCTAGATAAGTAAGAGCAATTGGATCCCAATGTGCGGACTCTACCTCGTTTTTATTTGAACTGTTTACAGCCCAACGTACCTGGGTTAAGTAGCTTCTTTGGACATTTAAATTAAAGGCGCGACTCTCCTATTGCTCTCACTTTTATGTTTTGTTGAGCCAGAGACACCACTTTTTCTTGTGGTACAACATGTCCAGTTTTGCTATTATCAGGAGCTTGACAAAAGTGCATACACAGACTCACACTTTTACTGAACAGGAAATTGAAGCAATCCTGGTGCCTAACATAGCGCGACTCCCCTCATACCAAGTGAATCCAGTGATGATGTCTTCAGAAATCTCAAAACTCTCCAGCAGAAGAAGACGAGATTCGATCTACATGGGGCCACACTCAGTGAGTATGTTGTTACGTGTGCCTGCCTTACCCCTGCTGCTGTGCTGTCTTGTTTTCCCCTCCTCCAGAGGTAATTGACCGATTGGAGTCACCTGGCCCACGCCTTTAAAAGACTGGTTTGCCCAGCAATCAGGAGTTGCTGTTCTTTTTGTTCCTGTGCTTCCGAGTGAGAGGTTTTTTTCTCTCTTTCATGGTCTATGACCAGGAGTTCATTGGACTGTTTTTTTTTTTTTTTTCATCTACTGACCTGTTTCCTTTACTACACATATCTACATTCACAGACACATATATACATATACATACCTGCATTCACACACCCATACGCTCCCTATCCCTTTCCCCCCTGGTGTAATAAATTTATTTTCTTTATTTGCAACTCAACGTCTCTGTGCCTTTTATGTTGCGGTCATTCAGGGAGTGGCCGTAACATAAAATTGGGGGCTTGCGTCCGGGATCTGGACGTTTTTTCGAGTTGTTTTGATGGAAACCATTAGTCCATTGTTTTGATAGCCAGTGTTGTCAGTGTCATTTTCTAATTGGTTGCAGTGTGCTTCTGCTTTCGGAAGCGCTGTTTTTGAAATCGCTTCCTGGTTGCGTTCGCTGTTTTGTTTGCAGTAACGCTGTGTTCAGGTAAGCATTTCTATTTTACTGACGACTTCATGGTTATCCTTGATTGCTGTGTTTTGCGCTGTTTGGTAGTTTTCAGTGCGTGATAAACAGCTGATCAGAAGCGCTGTTAGTGCTCTGTTTAGAAGCGTTGTTTTTCCTGATTGGACTTCGCTTTATTCTCACTAATTACTGTTTATGCACTACCATTGAAGTAGTATTTTTATCCCTGTCTTTGGGGATGTTTACAGAGATTGCTTTGTTTAGCGATTTACTGTTTGAATTCTTGGCTTGAAGCTGTAGTTTCACACGTTTAGTACTGTTTTTGCCGGTCCTGCCGTTTGCAAGCTGCTGTATTTAATTGGCGTTATGGTCGTGATATTCGACTGCTTGTTTTTTTTGGTACGTTTTGCGTGGTGTTAAACTGCTTTTGCTACTTTGAGTGTTTTTGGTAAGTAGTGACACAATAGTGTTTGAGACATTTTTCCCTGGTTGTTTTGGAGATAATTAAATTGTATTGCTGCAATTGTAATTGTCTTGTTGAGCTGTTTGGGAAACTAGCTACTTTTTTTTAATTGTGAGCCTTGCTCTCATATTTTTAGGGGTCCAAGCACGTAGTGCTGGAACCCTATTGTTTTCGTTCCGATTATTAGGGGTCCACGCACGTAGTGCTCGAACCCTATTGTTTTTGTTCCGATTATTAGGGGACCGAGCAGCGTAGCTGCTGGTACCCTATTGTATCTGTTCAGATTCTTTTTTTTTCTTCTTTTTTTTCTCCCCTTTCACCTAAAATTCCCGTGAGCTGGTTTGGCCTAGAATCACCAAACTTGGCATGCTTGTTGGGATTACCAAACTCTTGGATCCTCTATATTATGACGCAGATTGAACACCTGGTGGCGCTGTAGTGCACGTGAGAATTTTTTTACATTGACACGCCCACTGCCAACGCCCCATTTCACCTGGAGTCACAAAATTTGGTATACAGGTCCCTTTACTCATTCCGAACAAATTTGCCTCAAGGACCCATAAAGTCCGCCAAATTGGATTTTACGTTAATTAGCATTTTTTGTAAAACACTTTAAATGCTACTCCTACAAAATTTGGCCAATTTACATGAAACCAGGTACACAAACTCCTTAGACCATGCTTCATGAAAGTTATATACAGAATTTAGATTTTTTAAAAGATGGCCGAATGACGGGCCAATTAATTTTCAATGGGCGTGATTTATCACAAAAATGCTGATAATTCCAAAATCATTTCACAGAAAGTTATGAAACCTGGTAGGTCTATTAAGAGTAGCATGAGGAATTGACCTCTACAGTTTCAACCCAATCGAGCCACGTGGTGGCGCAATATAGATCCAAATATAAGAAAATATTTAAAAATTCACTAAAAATCATTGACACGCCCACTGCATACGCCCCGTTTTATCTAGAGTCACAAAATGTGGTATAGAGGTCCTTCTGCTCATACTGAACAAATTTGCCTCAAGGAACCATCAAGTTAGCCCTATTGGATTTTCCGCTAATTAGCATTACTTGTAAAACACTTAAAATACTACTCCTCCTATAAAATTTGACCGATTTACATGAAACCTGGTAAACACACTCGTTACACCATGGTTCATAAAACACATATACAGAATTTTGATATTTTAAAAGATGGCCGAATGACGAGCCAATAAATATCCAGTGGGCGTGGCTTATCACAAAAATGCTAATAATTCCAAAACCATTTGACAGAAAGTTATGAAACTTGGAAGGACTTTTAAGAGTAAAATCTGGACCTGAGACTCCAGTTTCAACCCAATCGAGCCAAGTGGTGGCAGTATATACATCCAATTATAAGAAAATATTTAAAAATTCACTAAAAATCATTGACACGCCCACTGCATACGCCCGTTTTATCTAGAGTCACAAAATGTGGGATAGAGGTCCTTCTGCTCATACTGAACAAATTTGCCTCAAGGAACCATCAAGTTAGCCCTATTGGATTTTCTGCTAATTAGCATTACTTGTAAAATACTACTCCTCATATAAAATTTTACCAATTTACATGAAACCTGGTAAACACACTCCTTACACCATGCATGATAAAACATATATATACAGAATTTTGATATTTTAAAAGATGGCCGAACGACGAGCCAATAAATATCCAGTGGGCGTGGCTTATCACAAAAATGCTAATAATTCCAAAACCATTTCACAGAAAGTTATGAAACTTGGAAGGTCTTTTAAGAGTAACATCTCGACCTGACCTCTCTAGTTTCAACCCACTGCCGACGCCCCGTTTGATCTTCAGTCACAAAATTTGGTGGATACATCACGCTACTCCTGCCCAACTAATTTGCTTCAAGAAACCATGAAGTCTGCCATCTTCGATTTTCCGCTAATTAGCATTTTTTGTAAAACACTTAAAATGCTACTCCTCCTACAGAATTACACCAATTTGCACCGAACCTGTTCAGGGTACTCAACCCGCATTCCTACATCCATGCCTTACTTTACTAAGGCGTATGTCAAAAAATTGGCCGAATGAGAAGCCAATGAATTTTGCATTGGGCGTGGCTTATCACACAAATGCTAGTACTTCTAAAACCGTTTGATATAAAGTTCTGAAACTTGGTGGGTTGATTGAGAGTTAGATCAAGACTTGAGCCCTGCAGTTTTAACCCAATCAATCTGCGTGGTGGCACTATAGAAATACAAATGTTGGGATGGCAGGTATGCCATCCGCCAAGTACACTATCTCTGCTTAACAGGCCGTCTAACTACTATACCAACTGTGAAAGTTCCTGTAGCTTAGTGGTTAAGGCATTTGACTGTGGTGTAGTAGGTTGGTGGTTCGATCCCCACTTGTTCCCATGTTTTTTTTGAGGCACACAATGTGCACGTCATTGTAAGAATGTTATTTTTATTGCAAAGGCTAGGAAATTTCACAATATTACCTGTTATCTGTTTGAATTATGAAGTCAGTAAGCCAAAACAATCTGATAGCGCAACACAGAAGTCTTATTTGGCGTCCTCATTTCTGTTATCCTGCTTTGGCCTAGTGGATACAGTATTGGCTTTCCATGTATTTGGTCAGCGGTTCAATTCCGGCTTGGTAACAATGGCTAGGTTAATGTTTGGCAAAACTATTGTGCAAATGCTATGCTTCTTTTAATGTTGTTTTCACATTAAGAAACACCTTTTTATTGCAAAAGTTAAGAAATTTAACAGTATTAACAGTTCACTGTTTCACTTGTACTTAAAAGACTTAATACGCAAGCCCTTACTGGATCGGGTTAACCTCTTGCTGCCAAACGCCCCCTAGCGGTAACGCGGGCTTTACGGAAATTATTCAATTATACATTTCATTAATTTAATAATATATAATACACTGCTCACCTCAATATTTTGATTAAATATCCTTAAGATATATCCATTCCTTCTGGGAAAGTGGTTGTTAAGCCCAAAAGGTCGAGATAAAACTTCATAAATAACGTTGGAAACTCGGACCTAATTCTCAAACATGTATTGCAGCTTGATGTCACACCATAAACAATGTGCTGGTAAACTGTTCTGCTTAATTGTATTTCACAAAACTTTGGTTTGAAAAATCATTATACCTTTAGCCTTCAAGAAAAAAATACTTTAAAACTTTCATACGGCTGTACATGATTTTTTTCCAATTTTAAACCGACTTGTGCTTTTTTGCACTTGATTACGACTCGTTCGGCTGTGTTCAGTTTGGCGTTGTGAAACTCAGCTAGTTTCTGGAGTACCAATCCCGTGGCTTAGTATATGTTAGCCAGAGTGGTTTTGTACTTGTTTGCAGAGATTTATGCAAAACCGTCTTCAATTGGGTGTATTTCTTTGACTGATAGCACAATAGGCCTATCTGAAGTGGGAAAAACTGTCTTCGACCCGCCTCCACTCCGAGTATTATTTGCTTTCCGTTGGGTTTTAAAACTGTCTGTCAAATATTCCAGCCAATAGCCAAGACTCTTATCTTTCAAACAAGCCCTCATTCAACACAATGCCGTCGTAAATCAAGGAAATACAGCCCTGCGTAAGAGGAAGAGGCAACCAAGCGTAATTATCGAACCAAGATGGCGCAGTGTTTTTACCTTGTAGTGTAGCTCGCTACATTCCGTTTAGCAAAGCACAATTCATAAGGTAACTGCGCTGTTAACTTTTTCCTTCACAGTCTCTTTCATACAGTTTTTGGTTAGTTATGTCTAGGTTATTCAGGAGTTTCTCCGTGTAGCAGGTCCTAGCCCAAATATGGTGTTGCGGTCTCAGTGACGCAGAGTGATATAAGGTAACAGATTATTTTGCCGGTATACCAGTGTGAATTCACTGTTATGTATAAAACGAATCCCTCTGAATTAAATGAATATAGCTAACATTACTATATTGTAACAATGGCAAGCTAGCCAGCAAAATTACACATAGCAGCTAGCTATCTATTTGTGTCTGAGACGAGCTGTTCCGAGTTTCTTTTGAATGCAATGGCGTCTGAAGGGTTTGTTTTGTTCCACATGAGTAAATTGTTCTGTAAGCAGTACAGCAGCCTCTGCAGGTAAACAAATGAGCAATTTATGCATGACCTAACACGAGGGAGAGATAACATGAGGATGAGTTTGTTGTTGTTGATTATTATGCAGGGGTTTATTTTTATCTAGGGTGGACATTTGATTTTATATACCTGGACTAATTTCTGGCTAATGAGGCAGACCTTTTTGGGGACCACGGCTAGGCTAGTTAGTTGTGTAATATGAAACACACCAAAAACACATCTAAAAATTTACTTTTATTGCCAATTATCAGAGTTTATTGTAAAACTTAAAAAATAAATTATATTGAGACTTTTCTGGAACCTGGGCCATTTGGCACAATTTGTGTCAACTTTGGTAACCGAAATGGTTCACCTGAAAAAAAGCTCTGTAGAATTTGAATGATTTGAGATATTGACACCATATCTTTAGCAGAGATAGGCAGCATATTGAGGAATCACAAAGAGCAGTTATTTCCTCCATAGCTGTTGTTGCTCATCAGGTAAAAAATCTGAAATTTTAATTTAGGTACTCGTTTTTAGTTTTTTCACAATTTCTGTACATAAATTGTTGCAGTTAAGTAGCAAGAAGTGTATGTATATGAATTATGACTACTTAGTCATAATAGGGCAGTTCTCTGTTTTAATAAAAGCTATGAACCATATTTGTAGCCTGTACAGTTTTTGAGATAAACAGCTTTGTTGGTCACTAGTAAAAACAGGCGAGAATTGGTATATTTTGCCTTTGGTATTAAGAGGTTAAGATACCATCAACAATGGCAAAAGCCCTGATTAGAAACAAATATTTGTATTTTGGGTCAACCCTGTCTAGAGTTGTCTACCATTTTGCAGTTTCTGTGTTTGACAAATGCCGCTAATGCCGCTCGGTCCCCGGAAATCGCTGCTTGCAGCTATATTTATTAGGGGTCCAAGCACGAAGTGCTGGAACCCTATTGTAATTGTTCCGATTATTATTAGGGGTCCAAGCACGAAGTGCTGGAACCCTATTTTAATTGTTCCGATTATTAGGGGTCCAAGCACGTAGTGCTGGAACCCTATTGTTTTTGTTCCGATTATTATTATTATTAGGGGACCGAGCAGCGAAGCTGCCGGTACCCTATTTTATCTGTTCAGATTCTTTTTAGGGGACCGTGCAGCATAGCTGCAGGTACCCTATTGTATCTGTTCAGATTCTTTTTTTTTTTCTCCCTTTTCACCTAAAATTCCCGTGAGCTGGTTTGTCCTAGAATCACCACACTTGGCACGCTTGTTGGGATTCGCAAACTCTTGGATCCTCTATATGATGACGCAGATTGAACACCTGGTGGCGCTGTAGTGCACGTGACAAACTTTTGACATTGACACGCCTACTGCCAACGCCCCGTTTCACCTAGAGTCACAAAATTTGGGATACATGTCCATTTGCTCATTCTGAACAAATTTGCCTACAGGACCCAAAAAGTCCGCCATATTGGATTTTTTGCTAATTAGCATTTTTTGTAGAACGCTTAAAATGCTACTCCTCCTACAACCATTGACCAATTGAGATGAAACTTGGTAGACACACTCCTTAGACCATGTCTCATAAAAGCTATATTCAGAATTGTGATATCTTCAAAGATGGCCGAATGACGAGCCAATGAAATTTCACTGGGCGTGCCTTATGACAAAAATGCTAATAATTCCAAAACGATTTGACAGAAAGCTATGAAACTTGGTCGGTCTGTTAAGAGTACCATTAGGACTAGAAATCTACAGTTTTATCCCAATCGATCCATGTGGTGGCGCTATAGAGTTCCAAATATAAAACAATATAAAAAAATTCACTAAAAATCACAGTTCCTTTGCAGAGATGTATAACTTGCTACAGTGACAAAGAGCCGGATTTGGATCATAGAACTTTACTAATTTGGTGGGCGCCGTCTTGAATTTGCCGACATTTTGGCTTAAATGTACTCATTTATTACTTCTTTGAGTTTTTCCTTAACCGCTTGGCTGATTATCATGCAACTTGGCAAATAGTTAGACGTTGTCATTATACAAGTTCACACCGAATTTCGTGGCGATAGGCCACTTGGTGGCGCTGTAGTGCACGTGTAAATATTGTGACATTGACACTTAAAATGCTACTCCTCCTACAAAATGTGGCCAATTTACATGAAACGAGCTAGACAAACTCCTTAGACAATGCTTCATAAAAGTTATATTCAGAATTTTGATATTTTCAAAGATGGCCGAATGACGAGCCAATGAAATTTCACTGGGCGTGGCTTATCACAAAAATGCTAATACTTCCAAAACTATTTGACACAAAGCTATGAAACTTGGTAGGTCTGTTAAGAGTACCATTAGGACTAGATACCTACAGTTTTATCCCAATCGATCCATGTGGTGGCGCTATAGAGTTCCAAATATAAAGAAATATAAAAAAATTCACTTAAAATCACAGTTCCTTTGCAGAGATTTATAACTTGCTACAATGACAAAGAGCCGGATTTGGATCATAGAACTTTACTAATTTGGTGGGCGCCATCTTGAATTTGCCGACATTTTGGCTTAAATGTACTCATTTATTACTTCTGAGTTTTTCCTTAACCACTTGGCTGATTATCATGAAACTTGGCAAATAGTTAGAAGTTGTCATCATACAAGTTACCACCGAATTTCGTGGCGATAAGCCAGTTGGTGGCGCTGTAGTGCACGTGTAAATATTGTGACGTTGCTGCTGACGCCCCGTTTGACCTAGAGTCACAGAATGTGGTGTACAGGTCCCTCTGCTCATGTTGAACAAATTTACCTCAAGGATACATGAAGTCAGCCATATTTGATTTTCCGCTAATTAGCATTTTTTGTAAAACACTTAAAATGCTACTCCTCCTACAAAATGTGGCCAATTTACATGAAAAGAGGTACACAAACTCCTTAGACAATGCTTCATAAAAGTCATATACAGAATTTTGATATTTTAAAAGATGGCCGAATGACGAACCAATGAATTTTCAATGGGCGTGACTTATCACAAAAATGCTGATAATTCCAAAATCATTTGACAGAAAGTTATGAAACCTGGATTTTTTTCTAATTTACATTTTGTGAAAACCTTTCAAAATCTATCTCCTCCTAGACGGTTTGACGAAATTGCATGAAACTTGGCCTGATGCATTTGCGAAAGAATATCTTTAAAAGGTATATAAAAGAAGTTTCTACATCAAAAACTCTGGCCGCAGCAAGCCAATAAAAACCAATGTGGGCGTGGCTTATCACAAAAATGCTAATAACTTTTGAACGCAATGTCTCATCAGCACGAAACTTTATTTTTGTTTTCTCTATATCACTCAAAGGATGGGTCTACAATATTGTTTGGTTTCTTCAATAGGTGGCGCTGTTGCAGGGTAAAATGTGAAAATGGCCATAACTCATGAACCACATGACCAAATAACTTGCAATTTCGGTGGCCCAGTTGTGGTCAAAGATACAGACAAGCGATTGATGAAAGTTCAAAGAATATGGCCGCCATCAGCCAATCAAAGTTTAGCACTCATTACACAAACCTAATGAGGGCCAATCAACTTGAAACTTGGTAGACATGTACTACTAGTAAACATGTACTAGGGTATAACATTTGGTGAGAATCGCTCAATAGGGGGCGCTACAGTAATTAATCAAACCTTTGAGTATTTCAACAAGGCTATTTCTCATTCTGTTTGAACTACTGTCATAACCTTTATATGTCTAAAACCACCACAAACATGGTGTAACATCATGTCGCAGTTATTTCTATGTTATTTTAGCAGCGCAATATACGTGTGTCTCCATAGGCTTGCGCACAACGCACGTACATCCTCCTTTCTGTTATACACAGGGGTGCACAACAGCATGCAAGGTTATTTCTCACAGTGTTTGAAGTAATGTCAGGAGCTTTATAATCCCATACTTGTCTCTCCATGATAGAACAAATTTGCCTCAATATCCCATCATGTCACCCATATTGGATTTCCGCCATTTTTAATTATGTGGAAAAGACTTAAGATGCTTCTTGTCCTACAAATATTGACCGATTTGTACAAAATTAGGTGGCTACCCTCCTTTGAACATGCTCCATAGAACCATTGTACAGAACTTTGATATGAGAAATTATGGACGAATAATGAGCCAATGAATATGTATGTGGGTGTGGTTTATCACAAAAATGCTAATAACTTTTGAATGCAAAGTCTGATCTATACTTGAGATATAGCTTTGACATGTCTGGCCAATCAAGGCTGTCCAAAATAATTTGGCTCAGTCACTAGGTGGTGCTGTAGCAAGGGAAAATGGCAATATTTCCATAACTCATAAAACAATACCAAATAACTTGACATTTTGTATGCTTTGGAAGCTTTGTCTTTGTTGATCATACAGACAGGCCATCCATGAACATTTAACATTCAAAAACACTGAGGATCAGCCAATAGGTGTGAGTACAGTAATTCAAAAAACCTGTGTTTTGCAAAGAATTTTAATGTTTTAAAAGATGTATGAATAATTAATCAAAAAATATGTATATAGATTCAGAATCTTTACATTCCAACATTCATCAGTCAGGTGTTTTATGTTTCATTCATGACAGTCTGACAAACAAATGAGACTGCATTTGTGGGACATTTGCGCAATGCTGCTTGGACCCCGTTAATTGCCGCTCGCGGCTATATTTAGGAGACCGAGCAGCATAGCTGCTGGTACCCTATTGTATCGGTTCAGATTTTTGTATTTTTAAATTTTTTTAATTTTTTAATTTTTTCTCCCCTTTCACCTAAAATTCCCGTGAGCTGGTTTATCCTACAATCACCAAACTTGGCACGCTTGTTGGGATTCCGAAACTCTTGGATTCTCTATATTATGACGCAGATTGAACACCTGGTGGCGCTGTAGTGCACGTGACAAAAGTTTGACATTGACACGCCCACTGCCGACGCCCCGTTTGACCTAGAGTCACAAAATTTGGTGTACTGGTCCCTTTGCTCATTCTGAACAAATTTGCCTCAAGGACCCATAAAGTCCGCCATATTGGATTTTCCGCTAATTAGCATTACTTGTAAAACACTTAAAATTTTACTCCTCCTAAAAAATTTGACCAATTTACATGAAACCTAGGAAACACACTCCGTACACCATGCTTCATAAAACATATATACAGAATTTTGATATTTTAAAAGATGGCCGGATGACGAGCCAATAAATATCCAGTGGGCGTGGCTTATCACAAAAATGCTAATAATTCCAAAACCATTTCACAGAAAGTTATGAAACTTGGAAGGTCTTTTACGAGTAACATCTGGACCTGACCTGTCCAGTTTCAACCAAATCGAGCCATGTGGTGGCGCTATATAGATCTAAATATAAGAAATTATTTAAAAATTCACTAAAAATCATTGACACGCCCACTGCCGATGCCCCGTTTGATATACAGTCACAAAATTTGGTGTATACATACTCCTGCCCAACAAATTTGCATCAAGAAACCATGAAGTCTGCCATCTTCGATTTTCCGCTAATTAGCATTTTTTGTAAAACACTTAAAATGCTACTCCTCCTACAGAATTAGCCCAATTTGCACCAAACCTGTTCAAGGTACTCAACACGCATCCCTACATACATGCATTACTTTACTGTGTCAAAAATTGGCCGAATGAGAAGCCAATGAATTTTGTATTGGGCGTGGCTTATCGCACAAATGCTAGTACTTCTAAAACCGTTTGATATAAAGTTCTGAAACTTGGTGGGTTGATTGAGAGTTAGATCAAGACTTGAGCCCTGCAGTTTTAACCCAATCAATCTGCGTGGTGGCACTAAAGAAATACAAATGTTGGGATGGCAGTTATGCCATCCGCCAAGTACACTATCTCTGTTTAACAGGTCGTCTACCTACTATACTAACTGTGAAAGTTCCTGTAGCTTACTGGATAAGGCATTTGACTGCCGTGTGTTCCAAAGTTTTTTTTGAGGCACACAATGTGCACGTCATTGTAAGAATGTTCTTTTTATTGCAAAGGCTAAGAAATTTCACAATATTACCTGTTATCTGTTTGAAGTATGAAGTCAGTAAGCCAAAACAATCTGATACCACAACACACAAGTCTTATTTGGCCTCCTCAGTTAACCTGCTTCGGCCAAGTGGATACAATCTTGGCTTTCTATGTATGTGGTCAGCGTTTCAATTCCAGGTTGGTACCAATGGCTAAGTTAATGTTTGGCAAAACTATTGTGCAAATGCTATGCTTCTTTTACTGTTGTTTCCACATTAAGAAACACCTTTTTATTGCAAAAGTTAAGAAATTTAACAGTATTAACTGTTCACTGTTTCACTTGTACTGAAAAGACTTAATACGCAAGCCCTTACTGGATTGGGTTAAGATACCATCAACAATGGCAAAAGCCCTGTTTGGAAACAAATATTTGTTTTTTGGGTCAACCCTGTCTCGAGTTGTCTACCATTTTGCGGTTTCTGCGTTTGACAAATGCTGCTAATGCCGCTCGGTCCCTGGGAATCGCTGATTGCAGCTATATTTATTATTAGGGGACTGTGCAGCGAAGCTGCAGGTACCCTATTGTTTTTGTTCAGATTCTTTTTCTTTTTTTCCCTCCCCTTTCACCTAAAATTCCCGTGAGCTGGTTTGTCCTAGAATCACCACACTTGGCAGGCTTGTTGGGATTCCCAAACTCTTGAATCCTCTATATTATTACGCAGATTGAACACCTGGTGGCGCTGTAGTGCACTTGACAAAATTTTGACATTGACACGCCCACTGCCGACGCCCTGTCCTAGAGTCACAAAATTTGATATGCATGTCCATTTGCTCATTCTGAACAAATTTGCCTCAAGGACCCATAAAGTCCGCCATATTGGATTTTTTGCTAATTAGCATTTTTTGTAAAACGCTTAAAATGCTACTCCTCCTACAAAAGTTGACCAATTGAGATGAAACTTGGTTTACACACCAAACTTGGTTTACACACTCATTTTATGAGACCATGTCTCATAAAAGTTATATTCAGAATTTTGATCTTTTCAAAGATGGCCGAATGACGAGCCAATGTAATTTCACTGGGCGTGGCTTATCACAAAAATGCTAATAATTCCAAAACGATTAGACAGAAAGCTATGGAACTTGGTAGGTCTGTTAAGAGTACCATTAGGACTAGACATGTACAGTTTTATCCCAATCTATCCATGTGGTGGCGCTATAGAGTTCCAAATATAAAAAAATATAAAGAAATTCACTAAAAATCACAGTTCCTTTGCAGAGATGTGCAACTTGCTACATTGACAAAGAGCCGGATTTGGATCATATAACTTTACTAATTTGGTGGGCGCCATCTTGAATTTGCCGACATTTTGGCTTAAATGTACTCATTTATTACTTCTTTGAGTTTTTCCTTAACCGCTAGACTCATTAGCATGAAACTTGGCAAATAGTTAGAAGTTGTCATCATACAAGCTCACACCGAATTTCGTGGCGATAGGCCAGTTGGTGGCGCTGTAGTGCACGTGTAAATATTGTGACATTGACACGCCCACTGGCGACGCCCCGTTTGACCTAGAGTCACAAAATGTGGTGTACAGGTCTCTCTGCTCATGCTGAACAAATTTGCCTCAAGAATCCATGAAGTCAGCCATATTGGATTTTCCGCTAATTAGCATTTTTTGTATAACACTTAAAATACTACTCCTCCTACAAAATTTGGCTAATTTACATGAAACGAGGTACACAAACTCGTTAGACCATGCTTCATAAAAGTTATATTCAGAATTTTGATATTTTAAAAGATGGCCGAATGACGAGCCAATTAATTTTCAATGGGCGTGACTTATCACAAAAATGCTGATAATTCCAAAATCCTTTGACAGAAAGTTATGAAACCTGGTAGATCTATTAAGAGTAACATGAGGAATGGACCACTATAGTTTCAACCCAATCGAGCCACGTGGTGGCGCTATATAGATCCAAATAAAAGAATTTTTAAAAAATTCACAAAAAAATAATTGACACGCCCACTGCATACGCCCCGTTTTATCTAGAGTCAGAAAATGTGGGATAGAGGTCCGTCTGCTCATACTGAACAAATTTGCCCAGGAACCATGAAGTTAGCCCTATTGGATTTTCCGCTAATTAGCATTACTTGTAAAACACTTAAAATACTACTCCTCCTACAAAATTTGACCAATTTACATGAAACCTGTTAAACACACTCCTTACACCATGCCTCATAAAAGTTATAAACAGAATTTTGATATTTTAAAAGATGGCCGAATGACGAACCAATAAATATCCAGTGGGCGTGGCTTATCACAAAAATGCTAATAATTCCAAAACCATTTCACAGAAAATTATGAAACTTGGATGGTCTTTTAAGAGTAGAATCTGGACCTGACCTGAGCTATAGAGATCCAAATATAAGAAAATATTTTAAAATTCACTAAAAATCATTGACACGCCCACTGCCGACGCCCCGTTTGATCTTCAGTCACAAAATTTGGTGTATACATCCCGCTACTCTTGCCCAACAAATTTGCCTAAGAAACCATGAAGTCTGCCATCTTCGATTTTCCGCTAATTAGCATTTTTTGTAAAACACTTAAAATGCTATTCCTCCTACAGAATTAGACCAATTTGCACCAAACCTGTTCAAGGTACTCAAACCGCTTCCCTACATACACGCATTACTTTACAAAGGTGTATGTCAAAACTTGGCCGAATGAGAAGCCAATGGATTTTGCATTGGGCGTGGCTTATCGCACAAATGCTAGTACTTCTAAAACCGTTTGATATAAAGTTCTGAAACTTGGTGGGTTGATTGAGAGTTAGATCAAGACTTGAACCCTGCAGTTTAAACTCAATCAATCTGCGTGGTGGCACTAAAGAAATACAAATGTTGGGATGGCAGGTATGCCATCCACCAAGTACACTATCTCTGCTTAACAGGCCGTCTACCTACTATTGCAACTGTGAAAGTTCCTGTAGCTTAGTGGTTAAGGCATTTGACTGCCATGTAGTAGGTTGGTGGTTCGATCCCCACCTGTTCCCGAGTTTTTTTTGAGGCACACAATGTGCGCGACATTGTAAGAATGTTCTTTTTATTGCAAAGGCTAGGAAATTTCACAATATTACAATATTATTATCTGTTTGAATTATGAAGTCAGCAAGCCAAAACAATCTGATACCGCAACACACAAGTCTTATTTGGCCTCCTCATTTCTGTTAACCTGCTTTGGCCTAGTGGATACAGTATTGGCTTTCCATGTCTGTGGTCAGCGGTTGGTACCAATGGCTAGGTTAATGTTTGTCAAAACTATTGTGCAAATGCTATGCTTCTTTCAATGTTGTTTTCACATTAAGAAACACCTTTTTATTGCAAAAGTTAAGCAATTTAACAGTATTAACTGTTCAGTTTCACTTGTATTTCAAAGACTTAATACGCAAGCCCTTACTGGATCGGGTTAAGATACCATCACCAATGGCAAAAGCCCTGATTATAAACAAATATTTGTATTTTGGGTCAACCATGTCTAGAGTTGTCTACCATTTTGCAGTTTCTTCATTTGACAAATGCCACTGATGCCGCACGGTCCCCGGAAATCGCTGCTTGCAGCTATATTTATTATTATTTTTCTGCCCTAAAAGTGTTTGCCCAGCAAAAACTGTACAGACTAGAGCAACCAGATTCGTTTGTTATCTACCCAGTCCCAAGAGTACCTCAGAAAATAAAACTCACCCAGATTCGCTAGATAATGGCGCTATAGGAAGAAAGTGAAATTTCTGACCTATTTTGAGCTATAACTTTTGAACCCTTTGTCCTATCCTCAAAATTCTTTTTTTCCCAGTTTCCCTAGGTCCTCCCAAACAGATTTGTCTCAAGGACCATTAAAGTCCGCCATATTGGTTGCTCAAGGGTCATATGCGATAGGGCCCCTTGTCTTCATATCTTACACCTGGATTTGGAATTTATGTCCTCCTAGACAGTTTGACCAAATTGCATGAAACTTGGTTTGTAGCATGTACTAATTAAAGTCTTTAATGGTTATATAAACCAAACTTAATGAGAAAAATATGCCCAGAGCATGCCAATAAAAAAACAATGTTGTCGTGGCTTATGACAAAAATGCTAATAAATCCCAAATGATTTGACGTAAACATATGCAACTTGGTGACCTGTAATATCGTCTGAATCATTTGGGATTTATTAGTTTTTGAGCTCCTGTGGTCAGGATAAATTTTGGCGTATTGCTATCTTGAGCCAGCAGAAAGCACTTGTGCTAAAACCACCACAAACGTGTTGTAACATCATGTCGCAGTTATTTCAATGTTATTTTAGCAGTGCAATATAAGTGTGTCTACATAGGCATGCGCACAATGCGCGTAAACCCTCCTGTTTGTTTTACACAGGGGTGCACACAAGCATGAAAGGTTATTTCTCACAGTGTTTGAAGTAATGTTATCAGCTTTGTAATACCATACTTGTCTCTCCATGTAGAACAGGGATCTCAAACTCAAATCCTGGAGGGCCGCTGTGTCTGCTGCTTTTCGATGTGTTCCTGCACTTAAGTGTTTAATTTAAGTCATTGATTGGCTAAAGAGTCTGCACACCTTGTTTCCAAGGCCTAAACTGGCTGCTGATTGAAAGGAAATCACAAAAACCAGCAGACACAGTGGCCCTCCAGGACTGGAGTTTGAGATCCCTGATGTAGAACAAATTTGCCTCAATAACCCATCATGTCACCCATATTGGATTTCCACCATTTTGAATTATGTGGAAAACACTTAAAATGCTTCTTGCTCTACAAATACTGACCAATTTATACAAAATTAGGTGGGTTCCCTCCTTAGACCATGCTCCATAGAAAACTGATACAGAATTTTGATATGTGAAAATATAGACGAATAATGAGCCAATGATTATGTATGTGGGTGTGGTGTATCACAAAAATGCTAATAACTTTTGAACTTTTGAATGCAAAGTCTGATCAGCACTAAACTTGAGATATAGATTTGACATGTCTGGCCATTCAAGGCCATCCAAGATTATTCGGCTTAGTCACTACGTGGCTCTATAGCAAGGCAAAATGTGAAAATGTCCCTAACTCATTAAACAAATGACCAAATATCTTGAAATTTTGTATGCTTTGGAAGCTTTATCTTTGTCGATGGTACCGACAGACCATGAACAATGAACATTGAAAAACATTGAGGATCAGCCAATAGGGGTGAGGACAGTAATTCAACAAACCTGTGAGTTTTGCAACAAGCAAATTTCTCACTCTGTTTGAACTAGTGTCATGAGTTTTATATCCCAATATGTGACATATAACACTTAAAATGCTTAATCTCTGACAATGTTTGACAGATTTGACTAAATTAGTCTTACACACTCCTTAGACACAGAGGCCAATTGAGAAATTGGATAAAATTTTCATATTTAAAAAAATGGATGAATTAATCAATAAAAATGTATGTAGATTCAGAATCTTTACATTCCAACATTCATCAGTCAGGTGTTTTATGTCATTCATTACAGCCTGAGAAAACACATGAGACTCTGCATTTGTGGGAAATTTGCACAATGCTGCTTGGACCCCGTTAATTGCCGCTCGCGGCTATATTTATTATTATTTTTCTGCCTTAAAAGTGTTTGCCCAGCAAAAACTGTACATACTAGAGCAACTCAATTCGGGAGATATGTACCCAGTCCCAAGAGTACCTCAGAAAATAAAACTTACCCAGATTCGCCAGATGGTGGCGCTATAGGAAGAAATTGAAATGTTGGACCTATTTTGGGCTATAACTTTTGAACCCTTTGGCCTATCCACAAAATTCTTTTTTGAAAAGATTCCCTAGGTCCTCCCTCAAGGACCATTAAAGTCCGCCATATTGGATTTGTTTCTAATTTACATTTTGTGAAAAACCTTCAAAATCGATCTCCTCCTAGATGGTTTGACGAAATTGCATGAAACTTGGCATGAAGCATCTACTAACGAATATCTTTAAAATTTATATAAAGGAAGTTTCTACATCAAAAACTCTGGCCGCAGCAAGCCAATAAAAACCAATGTGGGCATGGCTTATCACAAAAATGCGAATAACTTTTGAACGCAATGTCTGATCAGCACAAAACATTATTGGTGTTTTCTGTATATCACTCAAAGTATGTGTGTATAATATCGTTTGGTTTGTTTAATAGGTGGCGCTGTTGCAGGGTAAAATGTGAAAATGGCCATAACTCATGAACCACATGACCAAATAACTTGCAATTTCGTAGGCCTGGTCATGGTCAAAGATACAGACATGCCATTGATGAAAGTTCAAAGAATATGGCCGCCATCAGCCAATGAAATTTTAGCACCAATTAGACAGACTTTTGAAGTCCAATCAACTTGAAACTTGGTAGACATGTACTACTAGTAAGCATCTACTAGAGCAGTGGTTCCCAACCCTGGTCCTGGAGTACCCCTGTGTATGCTGGTTTTCGTTCCAACCACAATTGCAATACCAGAATTTTAACAAGCTGTTATTTTTTCTTAATTAGGTGTTTTTATTGTATAGAGAGAACACTTTAAACTCTTTACTCTCTTAAGCCACGTTATGTTAGCAATAGCTATGCATGCCATGAAAAAAAAAAAAAACCCATGTTCATTATGCTCATTGTGTTATATTGCAAACAATTACAAAGCAGAAGTAAGTACAAAGCAGGTGATTAGGCTCCTAATTAGGTAATTGAACGCAAGTTTAAGTTCCTTCATAATTTTTCCTTAACACAATGCAGGTTTGGCTCATTATCATTTGCTTTGTCTTTGAATTCTTCATTATTTACCAAACGGTTAGTTTTATTGGCCATGTGTCCACAATTTCACCAATTATGAGCCTATTGATTCACCTCAGTCTTTAATTTGATCAGTTAAAACATTTTTTACCTCCTTTTAATTGTTTACAATACAACACAATGTGAATCTTGGACTTTTAGTCTTCATGGCATGCATAGCTATTACTAACATTATGTGGCTTAAGAACGTAAATAATCCCTCTAAACATTAAAAACACCTAATTAAGAAAAATAACAGCTTGTTAAAATTCTGGTATTGCAATTGTGGTTGGAATGAAAACCAGCATACACAGGGGTACTCCAGGACTAGGGTTGGGAACCACTGTACTAGGGTATAACATTTGGTGAGAATCGGTCAATAGGGGGCGCTACAGTAATTAATCAAACCTTTGAGTATTTCAACAAGGCTATTTCTCATTCAGTTTGAACTACTGTCATCACCTTTATATGTTATTACATGCCTCTACTTGTGGAAAAAATTTGCCTCAATCAAACATGATGTGCAACATATTGGATTTCCGCCATTTTGAATAATTTGAAAGACCTTTAAAATCTATCACCTCCTCAGCAGTTTGACCAAATTGCATGAAATATGGTATACAGCCTTTATGCATGAAAATCTTGAAAAGTTATACAAAGTTTCTACATAAAAAACTATGGCCATAGCAAGCAAATAAAAAACAATGTGGCTTATCACAAAAATGCAAATAACTTTTGAACACAATGTCCGATCATTACGAAACTTACTCTATGCTTTCCTTTTATCAATCAAACAACGTATCTAAAATATCCTTTGGTTTGGTCAATGGATGGCGCTATTGCAGGGTAAAATGTGAAAATGCCCTTAACTCCTGAACCAAATGACCAAATAACTTGCAATTTTGTACTCACGGTCCTGTTCAAAGCTACAGACAGGCCATTGATGAACCTTCAAAAAATATGACCGCCATCAGCCAATCAAATTTTAGCACTCATTACATAGACTTAATGAGGGTCAATCAACTTGAAACTTGGTAGATATGTACTACTAATAAGTATGTACTAAGTTGTAACATTTGGATTTCTGCAATTTAGAATTTTGTGAAAAACCTTTGGAATCTGTCCTCCTAGACAGTTTGACCAAATTGCATGAAACTTGGTTTGCAGCATGTACTAATGAAAGTCTTTAATGGTTATATAAACCAATCTTATTGAGAAAAAATATGCCCACAGCATGCCAATAAAAAAAAGGATGTTGTCGTGGCTTATGACAAAAATGTTAATAAATCCCAAATGATTTGACATAATCATATGCAACTTGGTGATTTCAGCACTGTAATATTGTCGGAATCAAACCTGGTGGTGCTATAGAGCTCCAAAAATATTCAGGAAATATTGGTTGCTCAAGGGTCATATGCTATATGAAGACAAGGGGCCCTATCTTACACCCGGCGCTAACCCAAACGCAAGTGTCTTTGCTATCTTACACCCTGCACAGGTGTAATTATAGTGCCCAGTGTTCACTTTGTTTAACTACGGAGTAATCTTGCACCCAGAGAAAGTGAATTAGGCGGGTCGGTCTTAAGAAGAGATGTGGCCAGGATAAATTTTGGCATATTGCTATCTTGAGCCAGCAGAAAGTGCTTGTGTTAAAACAACCACAAACCTGTGTAACATCATGTCGCAGTTATTTCTATGTTATTTTAATATAAGTGTGTCCACATGGGCATGTGCACAATGCCCGTATACCCTCCTGTCTGTTTTACACAGGGGTGCACACAAGCATGCAAGGTTATTTCTCACAGTGTTTGAAGTAATGTTATCAGCTTTGTAATACCATACCTGTCTCTCCATGTAGAACAAATTTGCCTCAATAACCCACCATGTCACCCATATTGGATTTCCACCATTTTTAATTATGTGGAAAACACTTAAAATGTTTCTTGCTCTACAAATATTGACCGATTTATAAGAAATTAGGTGGGTTCCCTCGTTAGACCATGCTCCAGAAAAAACTGATACAGAATTTTGATATGAGAAAATATGGAGGAATTCAATTCAATTCAATTTTATTTATATAGCGCTTTTCACAGATGACTGTCACAAAGACGCTTTACAGAACAGAAAGGGGAGGAAAGGGTAAATGGGAAATGCCAGCTCTAAGCCAGCTCTAAGCCCCCAGATAGCAGAGGTAAAAACTCTAGTAGGAGAGAAAACCCTCATACTGTGGCGAGAAAAACTCCCCGATGGGAAGAAATCTCGAGAGGAACATGAGCAGGCAATTTGTTCCATAGGAGAGGAGCACGATAGGAAAAGGCTCTACCACCTATGGTACTTTTAGCTATTTTAGGAATAACAAGGAGGCCTGCGCCCTGCGAACGGAGCGTTCGTGAGGGATTATAAGGGAAATGTAAATCCCTTAAATATAAGGGGGCAAGCCCATGTAAGGCTTTAAAGGTAAGTAATAGAATCTTATAGTCTATTCGAAATTTGACTGGCAACCAGTGAAGTGAAGCTAACACTGGGCTGATGTGTTCAAATCTTCTAGTTCTCGTGAGAATACGAGCTGCTGTATTTTGAATTAGCTGAAGCCCTTTCAGAGAGGAATGTGTACATCCAGACAAAAGAGCATTACAATAATCTAATCTAGAAGTAACAAAAGCATGGACTAGCTTTTCAGCATCATGTAGGGACAGTATTTTTCGAATTTTTGAGATATTCCTCAAGTGATAGAAAGCAACCCTAGAGATGTCTTTAATGTGTGTATCAAATACTAGATCTGGATCAAACGTAACACCAAGATCTTTAATGACAGCACTTGAAGTGATTGAAATTCCATCAATGTTAGGCATATAGCCAGATAGTTTGCATCTCAGGGACTTGGGCCCCACTACCATTACCTCTGTCTTATCAGAGTTTAGCAAGAGAAAGTTATGGGTCATCCATTCCTTTATATCTATAAGACAAGTTTCCATCTTTGACAGCAGGACAACTTCAACAGGCTTGACTGATAGATACAGCTGGGTGTCATCTGCATAGCAGTGGAAGTTAATGCCATGTTTACGAATGATTTGTCCCAGGGGAAGCATGTATAGAGAGAAGAGCAAAGGCCCAAGGACAGATCCTTGTGGTACTCCATATCTAACCCTAGACTTATAGGAGGAGTCATTGTTAAGATGCACAAATTGATATCGGTCTGATAGGTATGATCTAAACCAGGAAAGAGCCAGTCCACGGAGGCCAACAATATTTTCAAGCCTATCCAGAAGGATGAGGTGATCAACTGTGTCAAATGCTGCACTTAAATCCAGAAGCATGAGTACAGAGATATAGCCACTATCAGAAGCAAGGAGTAGGTCATTGAATACTTTGACTAGGGCTGTTTCAGTGCTATGAGAGGGTCGAAAACCAGATTGAAAAACTTCCAATATTTGATTAGGGTGCAAAAATGACCAGAGTTGTTTTGAAATTACCTTTTCTATTATTTTAGAGAGGAACGGAAGGTTTGAGATAGACCTATAGTTAGACAAGTCGTTCATATCCAAGTTTGGCTTCTTAAGAAGGGGTTTGATGACTGCAAGTTTGAGAGTCGGTGGTATATGTCCAGGGGCTAAAGAAGCATTAACAATATGCAACAGTGGTGTTCCAATCACTGGCGGTAGCTCCTTCAGTAGCTTTATTGGGATAGGGTCTAGAAGACAGGTAGAAGATTTTGAAGAATTAACTATAGTATTAAATTCAGTGAGATCTATTAGAGCAAAGGAGTTCAGATAGGCCACCCGTCCATCTGAAGATTCTGCATCCAAGTGTTGAGTGGACGGAAGGGCAGACCCTGTATGAGGGGTGGTAGAAGAACTTTGAATCTTGTCCCTGATTTTTATAATTTTGTCATCAAAGAAATTCATAAAGTCATTACTATTAAATGGGATTGAAACACAGGGATCAACATGATTCTTAGTCAGTCGGGCAACAGTGTTAAACAGGTGCCTAAGATTGTTTCTATTTTCATCTATCAAAATAGAAAAATATAAGGAACGCGCTGTGATAAGGGCATGTTTATAATAAAGAAGGCTGTCTTTCCAGGCAGGAAGGAAAACATGCAATTTAGAGGAATGCCATTTGCGCTCAAGTTGGCGTGAAGCTTGTTTGAGAGCACGAGTATGGTCATTGTACCAGGGAGCTAATTTCTTATTGCAGACTTTCCTCTTTTTAAGAGGTGCGATAGTATCCAGGGTTCTACTAAGTACGTTATTAATGTTCTCAGTCAGCTGATCAATTGAGTTTATGTCTGCATTTGTATACGCATTTTGGCTGGAGCCAAGAAAATCCCCACAGTGCACAAATGAGCCTGGGAGCTATATTAATAAAATCATTTGCAGATCTGGAGGAGAGCTTAAGACTAAAGTAGAATGTAGTATCTGATGGTACATGACAGACTTGTGAAAGGTGAAAGGTAATTAAGTAATGGTCTAATAACACAGGATTTTTAGGCATGATTGCTATGTTTGCTATTTCTGTATTATACGTTAAGACCAGATCAAGAGTATGGTTATGAGAATGGGTGGACTGATGTATATGTTGATTAAAGCCAATGGGTTCAATGATTGACAAGAATGCAGATCTGAGAGGATCACCTTCACTATCCATGTGAATATTAAAATCACCTACAATTACTATTTTATCTGAATGAATAACCAGGATGGAAAGGAAATCAGCAAACTCAAGTAAAAAACCACTGTATGGACCTGGTGGCCTATATAAAATGACAAGGGTAAAACTGATTGCTTTTCTGTCTGGATGTGCAAAACTGAGAACAAGCACTTCAAAACAGTTAAATTTGTAGGCAGCTTTCAGAGTAGCAAGGAGATTAGAATTATATATAGCAGCAAGACCACCTCCACGACCGTCACACGGGGAATGTGTGTATAACTGTAACCAGGAGGAGTGGATTCATTTAATGCAATATATTCATCAATTTTAAGCCAAGTTTCAGTTAAGCATAGGATCTCAACTTGGTGATCAGTAATGAATTCATTTATAAGAGTTGCCTTAGGGGCTAGTGATCTGATATTAATCAAGCCAATTTTTGGCTCTCTCTGTTCAGCCCCATTATTAGTAGAATGACAGGGTCTGATTTATTTTAAATTAGCCATACAAACACCCCTAATGGGCTTTTTAGCAAAGCCTACTCTAGGACGGGGGACAGACACTGTCTCAATAGCATGGAACCTGGGCAGCAGTTTTTGGGAACATGCAGAAATCTGTGTAAGACAGTAGTTCTGCTGCCTGGTCTTGGCTCTGGTGTGTCAGGAAATATACTTTTTGAGACTATAAGATAGATTCCTGGAAATAAGAGCGGCACCCTCCCACGAGGGGTGAATACGTTTATACACGTTTCTTAATATAGAGTCGCCAATCACCAGAGTTCTTTTTTTAACAGTTTTCACAGCCGGTGCGTTACTGAGGGGGGAGAACTTGTTGGAAACGTGAATGGGTTGTTTGTGCACTGGTGGAGGCTTAGGTTTTCGACTACGTTCCCGAACTGTAATCCACCCGCCTTGCTGCCAAGGCTCTGCCGGGGTCCTACTTAAAGACAGGCTAACTGGTGCATCCGGAACCGTAAAAGATTCTAAAAACATTTCAGTATCTCGAATTTCGTGTAAGATGCGGATGCGAGCTTCCAATTCAGCAATCTTCTCCGTCAACCTAGCATTTAACTTACACTTATCACAGGTAAAATTATCATTAACGACGGAGAATAAATAACTAAACATATCGCATACAGAGCAAGAGACAGCCCAAGAAGGAGAGACAGAGTGATAGATGGACGAAACCGGCGAGCCGAAAGCAGCCATTAAACCCCGTAAATTACTTACGTTTTTATCTGGCTGTATTGAGTTTGTTTGCTCGTGGATGATATAGGACGTAGAGAGAACTTAAGCGCTTTATTGGTAGTACTGTAGTCCAAAGATTATTTTCAGATGATGATGAATACGAACGAGATTCAAAAACATTAAAATAAAGCGATAATTCAGCAGCGAATTTTCAGCAACTGTTTGGAAAAACGCCGTTCAAACAGGAAACAGGAAACAGGAAACAAACTCTCAAACTCCTGCTCTTTCTCACACAGATGTATGTGGGTGTGGTGTATCACAAACATGCTAATAACTTTTGAATGCAAAGTCTGATCAGCTGTAATGGGGGGTGACGTGTGAGGTAGGAGGAGCCAAACGCAGCAAGGGGATTCTTTAAACCCTAAGGCCACTAGGGCGGGAAACCCCGCAGATAAGGGAGGAGACAAGACAAGGAAACACACACACACCACAGCTACAGACGCTACTAACTGGCTGACTGTCACACGCCAATAAGTAGAGCGCAAGGACAGGTCTCTGAATAGCCACAAATAATACGCGCCCTGTCTCGGAAACGAGACGCATAAGAACAGGCGAGTAGCGTAATGGAAAAAATAAACAGATAACAAACACTGCAAAAATAATAAGATAGAATGAGGAGGCGAAAGGAACAGATCCAACGTTCCAAGGCTACTCTCAGACTCGCGGTCACACACAAACATGTCCACAACATCGCCCAATCTTCCCTATAGGAAGACATGCACCGAAAGGCGAAACAGAACAGCAGTTCCGAACAAAATCGTCAAAACTCCATGTAAAGAGAAAGGTACCGAAAGGAACGAACAGGACAGGCTGCGCCGGACATTTACCGGCTAAAGACCAAAGCGAGATTAGTTGAAAATAAACTCCCTACCTCTCCATAAAGAGGAATGTAACGAGGCGTACAGGAACAGAGATTTAACGTTCCATGGCTAGTTTCATAGGCTCGCAGTCACATGCAGAAAACATAAAGGGGGTAAACACCCGATCTCCCAGGAGAGAGAAACATTTTACAGGCGAGCCGACGGAGCACCGTCATCCCATAACTTTATGATTAAATATGACTAACGCAAGCTCAATTGAAAACACACGCCCTAGCCTCTCAGTAAAGAAATATGTAACGAAGCGAAGGAACAGAGCTAACGTTCCGAGGCTATTTTCAGAAACACGCAGTCACACACAAACATGTCCACAACATCGCCCAAGCTCCATATAAGGAGACACACCCAGAGAATGAACAGAACAAGTTCCGAACAAAATCGTCCCGCAAGTAAAAGGGCGAACAGGACAGCTGCCACAAAAGACCAACGTAAATTTAATAGCACGCACTGCCTCTCAATATAATAAAGAAAACCCTGAATCCCAACAAAAGGGAACGTAGTCCACGATAAGGAGACAAAACAGGGAACAAACGTGCCGAAGCTACTAACTGGCTCACGAGATAAGTAACTAAAGAGCCAGCAAGAAATAAGCCCTGCCTCAGCAATGAGACGATAAAATAGGCGAGTAGCCCAAATGGTACGAATAACTAACACCAGATAAATAAAACCCTAAAGTCAGTTCGATAAAAATGCCCTGTCTCTTAGTAAGAACCTACTATACAGATGCATGCAAACAAATAGTGACTCCTCTCGCCTTCACGGAAGAAAGCAGACAGAGAGAGGAGAAAGAGACATAGAAAGGCAAAAATCTAGGCAACGGACAAACAAGGAAAAAACCAGGAAACGAGGACAGAAAAGAGCCAGGGGGGAAGAGTCCGAATAACTACATCCACATAGGCAGGTAAGCCAGGGGGGACGAGTCCTAATAGCTACTTCCACATAGGCGAGTCCCGCATAACTCCAAAGAAGCACAACGGAGCAAAACGGCCTCCTTAAAAACCTACACCAAAATAATACTGACTTAAACATACAAAGGGTAGAATAACACCACACACAAAACAGCACAATACACCACCACAACAAACAATCAATATAGAAGCCCCGATAGAAGGAAACGGAAGGCTTAAATAGCTCTCAGTGACCACGCACAGGTGTAGACGCTAACAGAAGCTCCACAAACTCAGCAGGGCGGAGCAAGCATCTACCAAAAGGGCAGCGCCCTCGCGTGGCCATTAAGGAAAACGACCGCATAGGGAAACATCAGCACTAAACTTGAGATATAACTTTGACATATCTGGCCATTCGAGGCCATCCAAGATTATTCGGCTCAGTCCCTAGGTGGAAAATGTGAAAGTTTCCATAACTCATTAAATAAATTACCAAATATCTTGAAATTTTGTATGTTTTGGAAGCTTTGTCTTTGTCGATGGTATTGAGGATCAGCCAATAGGGGTGAGGACAGTAATTCAACAAACCTGTGAGTTTTGCAACAAGAAAATTTCTCACTCTGTTTGAACTAGTGTCATGAGTTTTATATCCCAATATGTGTGACAAACACTTAAAATGCTTAATCTCTGACAATGTTTGACAGATTTGACTAAATTAGTCTTGCACACTCCTTAGACACAGAGGCCAATTGAGAAATTGGATAGAATTTTCATATTTTAAAAAATGGATGAATAATTAATCAATAAAAATGTATGTAGATTCAGAATCTTTACATTCCAACATTCATCAGTCAGGTGTTTTGTGTCATTCATTACAGCCTGACAAAACACATGAGACTCTGCATTTGTGGGAACTTTGCGCAATGCTGCTTGGACCCCGTTAATTGCCGCTCGCGGCTATATATATATTTTTTCTTTTTTTTTTCTTCTTCTCCCATTTCACCTAAAATTCCCGTGAGCTGGTTTGGCTTAGAATCACCAAACTTGGCACGCTTGTTGGGATTGCCAAACTCTTGGAGACTCCATATTATGATGCCGATTGACCACCTGGTGGCGCTGTAGTGCACGTGAAAATTTTTTCACATTGACACGCCCACTGCCGACGCCCCGTTTCACCTAGAGTCACAAAATTTGGTATACAGGTCCCTTTGCTCATTCCAAACAAATTTGCCTCAAGAATCCATAAAGTCTGCCATATTGGATTTTTTGCTAATTAGCATTTTTTGTAAAACTCTTAAAATGCTACTCCTCCTACAAAATTTGACCAATTGAGATGAAACTCCAAATATCACCAAACTTGGCACGCTTGTTGGGATTGCCAAACTCTTGGATACTCTATATTATGACGCAGATTGAACACCTGGTGGCGCTGTAGTGCACGTGACAAAATTTTGACATTGACACGCCCACTGCCGGCGCCCCGTTTCACCTAGAGTCACAAAATTTGGTGGACAGGTCCCTTTGCTGATTCCAAACAAATTTTCCTAAAGGACCCAATATTGGATTTTTTTGCGAATTAGCATTTTTTGTAAAATACTTAAAATGCTACTATTACATAATTTGACCAATTCAGATGAAACCTGGTAGACACACTCCTTAGACCATGCCTCATAAAAGTTATATACAGAATTTTGTTATTTTAAAAGATGGCCGAATTACGAGCCAATGAATTTTCATTGGGTGCGGCTTATCACAAAAATGCTAATCAAAAGTATTTGACAGAAAGGTATGAAACTTGGGAGGTCTGTTAAGAGTAACATCTGGAGTTGATATCTCCAGTTTCAACCCAATCGAGGCATGTGGTAGTGCTATAGAGATCCAGATATAAGACAATATTTAAAAATTCACTAAAAATCATTTCTCACTGCCGATGCCCCGTTTTATAAATTTGCCTCAAGAAACCATGAAGTCTGCCATCTTCGATTTTCCGCTAATTTGCATTGTTTGTAAAACACGTAAAATGCTACTCCTCCTACAGAATCTGACCAATTTGCACCAAACCTGTTTGCGGTACTCAACCCGCATCCCTTCGTACATGCCTTACTTTATGAAGGCCTATGTCAGAAATTGGCTGAATGAGAAGCCAATGAATTTTGCATTGGGCGTGGCTTATCACAAAAATGCTAGTAATTCTGAAATCATTTGATATAAAGTTCTGAAACTTGGTGGGTTGATTGAGAGTTAGATCAAGACTTGTGCCCTGCAGTTTTAACCCAATCAATCCATGTGGTGACGCTATAGAAATACAAATGTTGGGATGGCAGGTATGCCATCCGCCAAGTACACTATCTATGCTTAACAGGCCATCTACCTACCATACCCTCTCTGAAAGTTCCTTTAGTTTAGTGGTTAAGGCATTGGACTGCCGTGTAGTAGGTTGGTGTTCCCAACATTTTTTTTGAGGCACACAATGTGCACGTCATGCTAAGAATGTTCTTTTAACATAAAACAAGTTATTTTTATTGCAAAGCCTAAGAAATTTCACAATATTACCTGCTAACTGTTTGAATTATTAAGTGGCTTTCCATGTGGGTAGTCAGTGGTTTGATTCCAGCTTGGTACCTATGGCTAAGGTAATGTTTGGCAAAACTATTGTGCAAATGCTATGCTTCTTTTAATGTTGTTTTCACATTAAGAAACACTTTTCTATTGCAAAAGTTAAGAAATTTAACAATATTAACTGTTACCTGTTTCACTTGTACTTAAAAGATGTAATATGCAAGCCTTTACTGGATCGGGTTAAGATACCATCAACAATGGCAAGCATAGTATGCACCACCACACAACAGAGTATGAGTTGCACCTTGAGTGATGAGCTGTGTCACTCAGCAGGGAAGGTGTTGGCCTCCTCTGGCTTCTGGATGGACCCCTGCTGACACAGAGGTGGAGTTACACAAGCATTCGGTAAGTACACGTCCAGCAAGCATAGTATGCACCACCACACAACAGAGTATGAGTTGCACCTTGAGCGATGAGCTGTGTCACTCAGCAGGGAAGGTGTTGGCCTCCTCTGGCTTCTGGATGGACTTCTGCTGACACAGAGGTGGAGTTACACAAGCATTCGGTAAGTACACATCCAGCAAGCATAGTATGCACCACCACACAACAGAGTATGAGTTGCACCTTGAGCGATGAGCTGTGTCACTCAGCAGGGAAGGTGTTGGCCTCCTCTGGCTTCTGGATGAACTTCTGCTGACACAGAGGTGGAGTTACACAAGCATTCGGTAAGTACACGTACAGCAAGCATAGTATGCACCACCACACAACAGTATGGTGGTATGATTGGAGTATGATTCATAGATGTTCCTACTTTGTGGGGAGAGGTCTGCATGCCAACACACTTGTTTGTAACTTCTGTCCTTGGGGTGTGGGGGGATGAGGGAGACTATATGATAGAGTATCAGAGGCAGAATTATGATTATTATTTTACAAGTTGATTCATTTCTTTTTTCACATACCATATGCAATTGGATTTAATCGAAACTTGCCCGTCCAATGATATTGTTTCATCATCATCATTATCATCATCTTCAAACAATAACAATGTGTTGGGATGAGGTGCTGGGCAGTCAGGATAATACAGATTTTAGTAAGAAGACATAAAGAAGAGTTACACCATACATGCACAATACATTTATTTTAATTGCAGTATCTAGGCAAATGATAAAAAAGGAGAAAATAATCCCACAATACAGTACCCATCTCGAAGCCTGGGATAATTTTTCTTTTTTTTGTTTGGCTCCCTCGATCTCACTCTCCTCCATTGATGTGACATTGAATTTCTTCAAAATGTTCTGTGGATAGATAGTTTTCTTCATTTCCACAATTAATGTTATCAGCTGTATACTATATACTGTTGCACAGCAAAGCTAGTACACTCCTTGTTTTTCTTACCTGAAGTAAGTTTGATTTTCTTTAGTGGAAAATGTCTCCATTTCTCAGTTGGCTCCTTCTTCTCCTGTAGAGCTTTCAAACTATTTACACCTGGAGGCCACCACACATATTTCCCCTGGATCCATGATTGAGGAACTGTGCCCTCCTCCTCTTTGCCCCACTCCAACCCAACAGCCCTGCACCACATCCTGACACACAAGTAAGAAAACCAGGTTTATACAGTATGTCATCCTTAAATATATCTGTCACTGGCCATACCATAATCATGAATTTTTTAAAAGCAGGCTATGTTTTCTGTATTTTGAACAATTACCTGATCTATTCATTCTCTTTCCCGTGAAGAAGAGGAAGAATTACGCGACCCTGTCTGTACGGGAGATTTAGTGCCTTTCTCTTTAGCTTGCTTGTAGGGCTGCAACAGTTAATCAAACTAATCGATTTAATCGATTATACTGTATATAAAAAGAATCATCCATTATATTTTTGCCCTTGTCGATTAGTTGATAATAATAATAAAAAATAAATTTTTTCGAATTTATTATTATTATGTTTTATAATCTCTCTAAAGCGCTCATCTCGCGGCTAAACGTTTTGCTGCCATTTTCAACATTCTATCTGAAAATGGCCGAATAGTCCCGAGCCTCTGCCATCCCTGCCCCAAGAGATGGGAAAGGAGGAGGGGTAAAGTGGAGGGAGGGTAGAGAGAGGGGAAGAAATTGAGGGTGGGATGGGTGACTGGTTTGTTGTTTGTTAAAAATGTATATTTAATTAACCCTTTCCAGCCTAAGCGAATATTGGGTCAACATTCTATTCCATTTTATTTCTTAATGTGTGTTGCAAAAATGTTTGTAGTGTGATCATATTACATCAGATACCTAAACTTGATATACCATTGTAAACAGGATAACTGGGGCTTTCAATTGATATAAAAAATTATAGGATTACTTGATGGCAATATCATCAATTATGGAAATACATTTACCAACTAAATTTATAAAACATTCTAAATGGCTATTTTCTAATGAGAAACCTACTATTTTACCCATTTCCTGTTCAAGATAGGGGGAAACGTACAGTGGATGATATCTTCACCATTGTGTGAGTCATATAGAATAGGAATCAGAATAGATTTATCTTCTACTGCTCAAAAGTTATAACCACTTCAGTGATGGGTAAGAAAAGGCTAAAATAAACGCTTTAGAATGTTAGGTTCATTGAAAATATGACATGTGTATACAAAGCTGTTTGTGGTGTGATCATATTATGCTCCACCCCTAAAGATAATATACCATTTTAAACAGGATAACTGGAGCTTTCCATTTATATACAATAATATGCTTACTTTAACACAATATCATCAATTATTAAAACAAATCACAAAATAAATAATAATAAAAAAAAACTTTCTAAATGGCTATTCTCCATGAGAAACCTAGTGTAATGTTCCGTTCCCATCCTGTCCGTTTTCCATGTTTTACCATTTCCCTCCGTGTCATGTTGGATTCCCTTTGTCCGTGTTTTCCCCGTTGCTACAGACTGGGCGTGTTCCTTCTGTTTGTTTCACTCTTTCCCCACTCCGGTTTCAACCTCTCCTTTCCCCGTTGCTGCATGCATTCCGCACCTGTCAATTATTCAATCACCCTCGTTTACATTCCGCACGCTTTCTTTATTGTTTTCAATTTCACTCCCCTATTTAACCCTCCGGCTGGCTGCTATTCGGCACCAGTTCGTTAACGTTCTCAGTTTGTATCCTGGTCTTCAAATCCCTGTCCTGTGCCCTAAAGACTTCAGTTGGTTTGACTCTGTGCTTTACTGCTCTAAGCCTTCTGTGTTGTTAACTAGCCCTGTCTGGTTGCGGTTTCCCTGCCTGAACTTTGCCTGTCTTTAATTACCTTCATCTACTGTGTCTGCCAGTCTGTAGCTGTGTACCACTCCCTGTGTGTGTTGCGGTACCTCTGCCTCCATCTGACGTTGCGCCCGCAGTTGGGTGTTCTGCCTTTCCACCCTACAGTGGTTCCTGTCCGGCCGTGGCTACCGCCATTGCTACGGTTACGGTTCCAGCCTCCACTGTGACCCTGCTGCTCCAACCGGGCCAACCAGAGCTCCGCTACACTGCTCTGCCTTGCCGTATCCAGCCATATCCCTTCCTCTGCTTCCAGTCCAGATCCAGTCCAGTTCCAGTCCAGTTCCGGTCTGGAACATTACAGTGTTCCAGTACTCCAGTTCCAGTTGAACCGCTCCAGTCTCCTGTATCAAGTCCAGTTCCGGTTTGGAACAACTCCAGGTTCCTGTGATCCAGTTCCTGTTGGACTATCCAGTCCAGATCCAGTCCAGTTCCGGTTTGGAACAACTCCATGTTCCGGTAATCCGTTCCAGTTTCCTGTCCTGTCCAGTTCCGGCTTGGAACATCCGGTGACTGTTCCAGTCCAGCTCCGGCGTGGAGCATATTCAAGTGCCGGAGAAATCCCTGTCCTTTCCGTTATTGTTGTGTTTAATCTGTGTATGGCTTGGGACTACCTCAAGCCTCCTAAATAAATGACCTTTTCTGTCCTCCTGTCTCCTGGTCGTTGCATTTGGGTCCAGCCCGTGTTAGGTTTGTGACACCTATGTTTTTAAACATTTCATGTTCAAGATCGAGGGAGACAAACTGTGTGGTATCTTCACTGTTTTGTAAGTTATATAGAGTAGAAATCAGAACAGATTTATCATTTACTGCTCAAAAGTTATAACATCTTAGTGATGTATGGGAAAAGGCAAAAAAAAATTTTTTGTAGAATGTTAGGTTCATTGACATTTCACATTACCAGTTATCCATACTCCTAATGGGTCACTGTTGAGAATCTGTTGATATAATTCAAAATTGAAAGACACATACACTGAAATATACAATTTATGTGTTCAATGAAACACACACTTTATTTTAAAAAAAAAGTATAACATAGTGAATGGATGAACTAAGTAAATGGATAACATTGTAACAAATAAAAACAAGATACAACCCATGGAAAATATCAGTTTAGATACCCGTAAAATTAATGCATTGGATTTATTTACAGTAAAATCATTAATGTATTAGTACAGATACAGCAGACAAATCTATGGTCAAGCATAAATACCTTCAATATATTCAAAAATCAAGATGATAACAGTAAGTGCATGCATGCCCTGATGGTCCTCCGTGTCGTGCTCTGCAATGACCCTCAGCACCTCCTCTTCAGGGACTGTATCAGATGGCTAAATGTCCATCCTTTGCTGCAATACATAAATATGTAATCATTTACCATTTCATTAATCCATAACATATCATATAAAACCATTTCTGAGTAATTAAAGGGCTATATACTTGCAATAACATCATCTTACAGCAAACGCTTTATGCTTATGTCAGGAATAGATAAAATAGCTATTCTGGACACAAGCATAATGTCCATCCATCGCTGTAATAGATAAATATATTATCAGTTGCCATTTCATTAATCCATAACATATAAAACCATTTCTGAGTCATTAAGGGGGTGTATAGTGAGAATGACATTTTACAGAAAACACTATGCTCCAGAATAACGTTAGCCTAGATAAAAAGCACAACAATAACACAATGTTCGACTACTTAGCATAATGTCCATTCATATAAGATATTGTTTTGAATGAACAGACCTAAATCATCAGTGACATTGGCTCAACTGAATGATGTCTTTTTGTCATATTTGTCTAAACGGGCTAATCTTGCTCAAGTCAAAAACGTGAGTCAGAAAATAAAACGTGAAGCTGACGTTACGTTAGGAAATGTTTGCTGTTTAGTTCTCTACTCCATTCATTTTCGACAGGACTGATCAACAACAACCTTCAAATTTATACATAACGTTATGTTAAAAAACTAGCTAGTTAGTACTTGCTATTGATAAGACTAATAGTTGAGTATAACATTTATAAAGCTAGCAAGACAGACAGCAGAGCTAACTTTTCAAATTAGGAAAACAAAAACGCAGAAAAGAAAATGGCTGTTCGCGCGGCGAGACGATGACAGCTCACTGTTAGACTAATGTTATTTGTTTTTATTGTTTATTGTTTATTTTTTATTTACACATATAAAAACAATTACATATAATACAATATAATCCACAAAGAAATGTGAAGGAGAATTGCCTTAAAAACCCTCTAGGGGCTTGTTTGTGGCATTCTCCACAAAGCAAAATTGTAGCCAGATTATATCAATATAAAATCCCCCCAATCCCCCCCCCCCCCCCCCCCCCCCCCCACACGCACACACACACAAGGAACATTCATTCATAATACATACAAGCAGGTCTACAGATAAACACTGAAGTAGGCACTTATGCCATACGGCTTCATGTTTAGTGAGAATAAAAGTAAAGAAACTACTCACAAATAATGACAGGAAAAATGAACAAAATGCAACAAAATAAATAAAACAAGTTCTATAAGAAGAAAGCCATCAGACCACAGTTTGTATAGGGAGCCCATATGGAAAATATTGGTGAACTAAAAGATGTGATTTCAGTGCTCTTTTGAACTTCAGAAAAGAAAAGTCCAAAATATGTGGAGGCAAAGAGTACCACAACTTTGACCCTCGATAGAGTATACTAAACTGAGATTGGGAAGTGCGGGAATGGGGTGGTCTAAGAAGGCAGGAGCTACGTGTGGAGTAATTGTGAAATTGGTAATTGTGGGCAAACATGTCATGAAAGAAAGGGGGAAGGGCCCTTTTTAAAGAACTATACACAAATAAACCAATCTGGAGATGGTTCACTTGATAAACACTGAGGATACCTAACTTAAGAAATAGAGGCTGAGAAGAATGACTTCGATGTACACAGCTGATTATTCTTAGAGCTCGTTTCTGCAAACGGTATATGGGCTCAAGTTTGGTCTGATGAGTACTACCCCAAACTAAATTACAGTAATTAATATATGGGTAAACCATAGAGTGATATAACATAGTGGCAACCTCAGTGCTCATCAAGTGACGTGTTTTTCGAAGAATACCAATACTCTTGGCCATTTTTGTAGTTATGGCCATGATATGAGGTTTCCATGATAAAGATTCATCAAGCAGAACACCAAGGAATCGTGTAGAACGCACCCTAGTTATGGGGATGTCATCGATCACAACTTTAGATGAGGAGTTAAAAATCACAAATTTGAGACCAAAAAAATGAAATTTGTTTTTTTAAGGTTTAATGATAATTTGTTGCATTTAAACCAAATTGATAGTTTGTTAAGTTCTTCATTTAAGACCCTAATGATGGTATCAGGATCTTTATGTGAATAGAATACACTTGTGTCATCTGCAAATAAAATTTTCGACAGCTTGTCTGAGATGTTAGGGAGGTCATTGATATATATCAAAAATAACAAAGGCCCAAGAATTGAACCTTGTGGCAGACCGCAAAGTAAAGGAAGAAAAGGAGAATTGGTCCCATTATAGGATACAGACTGCTGTCTATCTTTAAGGTAACTAGTGAACCAAAGCAGTGCATTGTTTTTTATTCCAAGATGTGAGAGCTTCTGGAGGAGGATATGGTGATTGACTGTATCAAATGCCTTTGATAAGTCTAAAAAAATACCTATAGTGTTTTCCTTTCTGTCATTAGCTTTGTATATTTCATTAATTAGATGTGTGATTGCCATATATGTTGCATGTTTCTTTCTAAACCCATACTGGTGAGTGTAAATAATATTGTGCTTGTTGAGATGTTCAATTAATCTTTTATAGACAAGCTTTTCGAGTATTTTTGACAATGCAGGCAGGATGGATATAGGTCTATAATGGTTGAAGACAGCTGGGTCATCATCTTTATAAATAGGGATGATCTTAGCTATTTTAAGTTCCTGTGGGACGATTCCCTTCTCCAGCGATATATTAAAAATATGAGATAATGGCTTCACAATGGATTCTTGAATGGATATCAGTAATCTACCTCCAATACCATCATAACCCGGAGAAGAGTCCCCCAGGTTTATCAAGATCTCCCGAACCTCATCCTCTGTAACCGGCAAAAAATGAAAACTGTCATTAATTGGAGGATTCATAAACTGAAGGGGACTATGATTACTTGATGGAATCTTTGAAGCCAGACTTGGACCAACTTCTGAAAAAAAAACGATTAAAATTATTGGCAATTAATTGCGGATCAGTGATAATACCCCCATCAACCTTAAATTCATTAGGCAACTGATTACGTTTATTTTTTTTGTTGAGGATAGAGTTAATTGTTCTCCATAAGAGAGTCATGTTGTTCTTGTTTTTAGATAATTCCATATTGTAGTAATGTTTTTTAGCTCCTCTAATAATGTGGTTTAATTTATTTCTATAGTTCTTAAATTGAGCTAGATTAAATGGAGTGGGACTGAGAAGATATTTTTTATACAATCTATGTTTAGTATTTAGGGATTTGATAATAGCTAGGGTTATCCATGGTTTGATCGGTTTATGATGAGGCTTTGAAGATGCCTGTACAAGGGGAAAACACCGATCATAGGCCTGGGAGATACATTCGGAAAACAAAGTAAAAGCCTTTTTTGCATCAACAGAATGGAGGATATCTGTCCATGGATACTCACCGACCACTAGTCCAAACCTGGTCAAATTAGCTTCATTAAAGTTTCTCCTATATTTAGGATAGAGTATAGATGGAGACTCATCATGTTCCCTATATAATATGAGAAAGATTGGACAATGATCAGCAATATCCATACACAGAACTCCTGATCTCATGCTCTTATCCAACACATTAGTAAAGATATTATCAATCAGAGTGGCAGACGTCTCTGTCACTCTGGTTGGTACTGCAATCATAGGATGAAAGTAATGGGAATACATTGTGTCAATAAACTCCTTAGTTGAATTATCATTCTTATAGTTTACAATATTGATATTTAAGTCACCCATTAAATAGCAGTGTTTCCCTTCTTTGGAGATGACATCTAGGACATTTGTTAGATCAGCATTGAATACAGACAAGCTAGAGCTGGGAGGTCTATAAATACATGCAATAATGGCCTGGTGGGTTTCAACAAACACAGCCTCAGCAGAAAGGGTTAAATACTTTTCGATATCATGCCTTTCTTTATACACCATGTTCGGATTGAGATATAAAGAAACACCCCCACCCCTTTGGCCTTCTCTGCATCTATGAATATGCTTATAGTTGTTGAATTCATACAAATCAGCATTGTCTTTAGACAACCACGTTTCTGTTAGCCCTATTACACTGAAAGGGAAGTCAAGGTTAGTTAAACAAAGGCATAAAGTATCATAGTTTTTTGGCAGGCTATGGACATTGATATGAATGAGGGAAAAGACACTCCTAATTTTTTGAGGGTCAACAGAGGATTTGAATTCATTCTCACTGAAGTATTCGGATATTCCAAAGACTTGTTTCATTTGAGCAAAACAGTATCTGACCAGGACTCATACGCATTTTCCTGAGTCAGACCATCAATAATTACATTGTTTCTTCGACTCTGATTTTCCAGATAATCCATTTTGGATATGATGTCTTTGCTTTCAGGGGTCATACACTGAGTGGGCAGGGATTGGAGCGACTGAAGTTGTGATTCGAATGAGCCAAGTTTCTTCTCCATCACTCTCAAGTCATCAATTTGGGCTTGAGAGAACTGAAGGCTGGACTTGACCTCATGTACCTCTTTCATAATGCCATCAATTCTAGTGGTTGTAGATTCCATGATCATCTTGGTGAAGGACATGAAGTTTGACTCTTGCCTGTTAAGCATTTCCACATAGAATAATTTCTGTTGTTCCATCAATTCTTTCACATTTTCCATAGAGACATAGTCCTCATCATAATTAGAGATGTTTTGTTTTGTTTTGTTCTTGCGAGGGGACATGCTTACCCTCTGTAGAAGTTGATAGGTGGATTTTAACAATGGATAGATCCCCTGGGGCGTGGTCGAACACAGTAGAGGTAGTGGCAGCTCTGTTGGTAATAGCTGGGTGAATCCACCAAGAATCAAAAATTGTAAAAAAACATCCACCATTTTTCACAGGTTGTCTGCTTTCCTTACCATAAGATGTCAAATTGCACATCAAATGGAAAACTTTCAAGAGGTAAAAATATCAAATTATGGTAAAAACAAGTTGAAGTCTCAACTGCATGTGTCTCAACTCACGCCTGCATCTGATGTCTGCTGGTAGCTGCAGCTTCAGCTTAGGCTAGGCTGATTCAGGCAACCAGAGGGTGTAGGCCGAAGCAGGGTGAATCCACCAAGAATCAAAAATTGTAAAAAACATCCACCATTTTTCACAGGTTGTCTGCTTTCCTTACCATAAGATGTCAAATTGCACATCAAATGGAAAACTTTCAAGAGGTAAAAATATCAAATTATGGTAAAAACAAGTTGAAGTCTCAACTGCATGTGTCTCGCCTCCTCCTGATGACTTAGAGCTATTTAGCCAACCATGTGTTCCACCACAGCTTTAGTTAGCTATTATTTAGTTATCAAAGTCTACACTAAGATACGTAAAATATTCACATCTAACGTTATCACTTCACTTATTCATTGTATGACAGACTTTTTCACAATTTCATCTCGAAACGAGCTGGGGGAAGAACAACACAGTGGCATCATTTGAAGCTAGAGCTGAACGTTAGCTACCTTAGCGAATTGTGAAAATATGAGAAAGTCTGCGGTACAAAAACAGGATTTTATTCAAAATAAAATTGTTTCTGAAGTGATATCTATGGTTAATTATTATCTTAAATATTTCTTACCTCAGGGGGTTTACTGGCTTTCCCTCAGTCGCAGTAAAGTCTTCAGAGGATAGTCTTCTGTCCGAGGTGGTCCACTCCGCCCGCGGTGAGGCAAATGGAGATTTACGAGGTTGACGTGCGGTTTTATTTAGCGGTCTAGAAATAAATCCCCGCCCACTAAGGTCATGAATCAATTATATGCAATTGTAGCTTATTTTGTCATCTGTAACTAGCATTTTTCAAAAAGAAAATCAGTAATTGGACGGCAGAGCTATTATACGTCAAACCATCAGAACAATTGTACTGAAATTAGAACGCTCTGGCTTTAAAGGGTTAAACCACTCAGCGTCACTGAGACAAGATCGCAAAAACATCTTCGGGCTAGGAAAAGCTGCACGGAGAAAAGCCTGAATAACCTAGACATAACTAACCAAAAACTTTATGAAAGAGACTGTAAAGTAAAAATATGAACAGCCGCCATTACCTAATGAATTATACTTTGCTAAACGGAATGTAGCTAGCTGCTACAAGCTAAAAACACTCTGCGCCATCTTGGTACGAACATTACGCATGGACGCCCCCTCCTCTTATGTGAAGTTGACTACGTGAATTCCGAGGGCATTGTGTTGAATGAGAGCTTGTCTGAAAGATAAGAGTCTTCGCTATTGGCTGGAATATTTGACAGACAGTTTAAAACCCCAATGGAAAGCAAATAATACTCGCAGTGGAGGCAGGTCGATGCGAGTTTTTCCCACTTCAGATAGGCCTATTGTGCTATCAGTCAGAGAAATACACCCAATTGACGACGGTTTTGCATAAAACTCTGCAATAAAGTACAAATCCCCTTTGGCTAAAATATACTAGCCACGGGATTGGTACTCCAGAAACTGGCTGAGTTTCACAATGCCAAACTGAACATATGCGTCATAATATACTGGATTCAAGAGTTTGGGAATCCCAACAAGCGTGCCAAGTCTGGTGATTCTAGGACAAACCAGCTCATGGGAATTTTAGGTGAAAGGGGAACAAAACAATAGGGTTCCAGCACTACGTGGACCCCTAATAATCCACTATCTGAAACGTCGCCGCGTAATACCCCCATGCCCTGTAAGCCTGTCTCATGCATTACAGTTCATTCTGGTTTAATTGTCGGCTTTTTTATCCAATAGAGTACATTATAACCCTAGCAACGGTATATGCCACGTCTTTTTGGGTGCTTTGAATAATTAATACAGCCCAGCGTAACTGCAGTTTTCGTTTTAACGGTCTAGTATTACACAAGCTCTATAGAAGCCGCATTAGGGAGGGGAGTTTTCCTTCTCCAATATGTAAGTATTTTTGCGTCTAAAATGCCGTTGGTCTCGCTGGCTACATATGTACGTTCGTGTTTCCACTCGAGCACTGTCTTTCCAATATGTTTGATAGCCCTATTTTTATTTTCGCATTTTGAGTGCATTTCACATACTGTACTGCAATCGTTAAATGTATTTTTGATGTAGGCTACCGATGTTCATTGAAGATAAAACATTTGGCAGCATTTTGCAGATGGTGGAATACTATTTTATGTTCATGTTATCGTACATAATATAGGCTATGGCGTATATACTTTTCTCTTCGGGCATGACAAATGCTCATTCCAATTTACTGTGCGCTGATATGTGGTAGATTAAGGTAAACAATTTCCTTTGAGTCATTATGAATAGGAAAATTTTTAAAAAACTACAGAAAAATGCAATCCCAGGACAAAAGTATACATACTGTAGAGTACAGGGAGAAGTGATGTTTTATTGAGGTACAAGAGTGAATGATTAGGCAACATATTTAGGTGTATGTAACACTGTGAAATCAATGTTTTTCATCTTAAGCCATCAGAAGGAGCAAATGTATAGCTTTATAATGGACAAAACTAATTTTATTGATTTTATGACCTGTTTTGCATAGGGGTTTTGGACCCATAGATATCTACCCCCCCTATACTGATGAAAATATAGTAATTCCCACTTGGAAATTATCCAAAAGTGAGTTTTATGAGCCAAAACTGTTGATTTGTAGTTAGATATATCATATTTTTTATCTATTTACAGCAGTGCACAATTTAGCCATTTGGATAGATTTGGAGACACTAATGGACAACAGGGTACACTGCTATATTTTGCATCATAGACCTTTAGTAGTTCTGCATATCATCCTCAGATCCTGCAAAACTTGTGGACATGGAGATTATGATCCAGGAAATGTATATATATTACCGATTTCACTTATGTAGCTCTCAGCAAACTAAAGAATTTAGTTTGAAAATCTTTTTTTTAAAAATTCCAAAGTTTATTTGCATTTCTGGCACTTTATTTTGACTTAAATTATGAAAATAAACAAATCTAAGTTTGCATTGTAAATGGTACACCTGTCTTGTTTCATTTAAGCCATTTACCAAGTTTATGTGATGCTCACACCTGGGGCCCTATCTTGGCGATCTTGGCGCTTAGTCTAAGCGCATGGCGTAAAGTCCATTTTGGGCGTGTCCAAGTCAACTTTTGCTATTTTAACGGCGTGTTTTTTTGGCGCTAAGCACGGCGCAAGGTGCAACTGGGCTGAACCTAGTCGCTTCATTAATTATAGGTGTGTCTTGGGCGTGACATGCAATAAACCAATCAAAATGTCATATCCCATTCCCTTTAAAAGCCTGCTTTTCCACCTTGGCGGATTGCTTGATGGCGAAACAGACATGCTCGTGCGTGTTTAGTGTGATCAAGGAATAGGCTAAATGGAGTATGATCAATATTATTCGGACTAACCATTAGCCTATGAGTTCCCGGTAATTCCAGACAGGGCTGTTATTTTACAAAATATATGCGGTTAAATTTCGTTAAAAGGACCTGCAACAGCTGAGAATAAGCTATCAATGGCTTCAGTCTCACCTTAGAAAACGCCAAATTAGCCTGCTTGTTCAGCGAATTTCGTTTGATTATGCAATGAAAGTGTCAAACATCAATTCCAAGAGGCTGTTCTCATGGAGTTCTCGAAGTTCAAGCTTCTTCCAAAGTTCATTAGGCTACCTGCATAGTAGGCTAATATTGATTAATAACATACATACCGTTATTTTGCCTTAATGATGACACTAAATAGCCTACAATAAAGCTGTCAGGTTCGCAACCCATATGTTCACGCATATTTCCCCTTGTTTAATAATGTCCTGTTTATGGAAATGTGACCAACCTGTTTTACTCGTAGCGTAATCCTTTAAAACAATCCACTTTCCCAGGAAGACCGTGAAACATGCGACTTAAAGCCGGGGAAACAGAGAACATGCAGCGCACGTGCAGAGAATGCATTAAAATTCATTGTGAATTAATTGTGTAACGTGCTGCAAATTTGTATTAGTTTCTAATTAGACGCTTAGTTCTCTTTAAAATCGTTTTGTTCAGTTATGGAATAACGGGTGAAATCAGCTGGGTTTTAAATGGTGAGAGTATGGAAACCTGGTCACTGTAATTTAAAAAATATGAAGGACGAAGAATAGCTAAGGTTACAATTTAGTTAACATGGTGACATCTCCGTTTTTTAACCATAGGCTATCGAAAAAAAACTTCATGTTATCGTACATAATATAGGCTATGGCGTATATACTTTTCTCTTCGGGCATGACAAATGCTCATTCCAATTTACTGTGCGCTGATATGTGGTAGATTAAGGTAAACAATTTCCTTTGAGTCATTATGAATAGGAAAATTTTAAAAAACTACAGAAAAATGCAATCCCAGGACAAAAGTATACATACTGTAGAGTACAGGGAGAAGTGATGTTTTATTGAGGTACAAGAGTGAATGATTAGGCAACATATTTAGGTGTATGTAACACTGTGAAATCAATGTTTTTCATCTTAAGCCATCAGAAGGAGCAAATGTATAGCTTTATAATGGACAAAACTAATTTTATTGATTTTATGACCTGTTTTGCATAGGGGTTTTGGACCCATAGATATCTACCCCCCCTATACTGATGAAAATATAGTAATTCCCACTTGGAAATTATCCAAAAGTGAGTTTTATGAGCCAAAACTGTTGATTTGTAGTTAGATATATCATATTTTTTATCTATTTACAGCAGTGCACAATTTAGCCATTTGGATAGATTTGGAGACACTAATGGACAACAGGGTACACTGCTATATTTTGCATCATAGACCTTTAGTAGTTCTGCATATCATCCTCAGATCCTGCAAAACTTGTGGACATGGAGATTATGATCCAGGAAATGTATATATATTACCGATTTCACTTATGTAGCTCTCAGCAAACTAAAGAATTTAGTTTGAAAATCTTTTTTAAAAAAATTCCAAAGTTTATTTGCATTTCTGGCACTTTATTTTGACTTAAATTATGAAAATAAACAAATCTAAGTTTGCATTGTAAATGGTACACCTGTCTTGTTTCATTTAAGCCATTTACCAAGTTTATGTGATGCTCACACCTGGGGCCCTATCTTGGCGATCTTGGCGCTTAGTCTAAGCGCATGGCGTAAAGTCCATTTTGGGCGTGTCCAAGTCAACTTTTGCTATTTTAACGGCGTGTTTTTTTGGCGCTAAGCACGGCGCAAGGTGCAACTGGGCTGAACCTAGTCGCTTCATTAATTATAGGTGTGTCTTGGGCGTGACATGCAATAAACCAATCAAAATGTCATATCCCATTCCCTTTAAAAGCCTGCTTTTCCACCTTGGCGGATTGCTTGATGGCGAAACAGACATGCTCGTGCGTGTTTAGTGTGATCAAGGAATAGGCTAAATGGAGTATGATCAATATTATTCGGACTAACCATTAGCCTATGAGTTCCCGGTAATTCCAGACAGGGCTGTTATTTTACAAAATATATGCGGTTAAATTTCGTTAAAAGGACCTGCAACAGCTGAGAATAAGCTATCAATGGCTTCAGTCTCACCTTAGAAAACGCCAAATTAGCCTGCTTGTTCAGCGAATTTCGTTTGATTATGCAATGAAAGTGTCAAACATCAATTCCAAGAGGCTGTTCTCATGGAGTTCTCGAAGTTCAAGCTTCTTCCAAAGTTCATTAGGCTACCTGCATAGTAGGCTAATATTGATTAATAACATACATACCGTTATTTTGCCTTAATGATGACACTAAATAGCCTACAATAAAGCTGTCAGGTTCGCAACCCATATGTTCACGCATATTTCCCCTTGTTTAATAATGTCCTGTTTATGGAAATGTGACCAACCTGTTTTACTCGTAGCGTAATCCTTTAAAACAATCCACTTTCCCAGGAAGACCGTGAAACATGCGACTTAAAGCCGGGGAAACAGAGAACATGCAGCGCACGTGCAGAGAATGCATTAAAATTCATTGTGAATTAATTGTGTAACGTGCTGCAAATTTGTATTAGTTTCTAATTAGACGCTTAGTTCTCTTTAAAATCGTTTTGTTCAGTTATGGAATAACGGGTGAAATCAGCTGGGTTTTAAATGGTGAGAGTATGGAAACCTGGTCACTGTAATTTAAAAAATATGAAGGACGAAGAATAGCTAAGGTTACAATTTAGTTAACATGGTGACATCTCCGTTTTTTAACCATAGGCTATCGAAAAAAAACTTATGCACAGCGAATCCGCTGTAGCATAGGCTATTTGAAAAACAATAAATGCAATATTCACTGGACAAGGTTTTGAACTTTTTTCAGTCACAAACCATTCTATTTACTTACAGGCTGTATTCATAGATAAACAGAGCTGTATTGTAATGACATCTGAAGCGCATTTTCAGAACTTAAATGTCCGTCTATTGCCGTGCGCGAGTTTTCCATTGAATGACAATTCACGCATTAGGTGTAAATGACAATTCGCGAATTAGCCTTGATATAGGTGTTATCAGCTGCTTTTTAATGGATAGCCATTGTCCCGTACAATCGCACATCGCCTGGATGTTGATGGAGTGGGCTGAAAGCAATTTAATGTGCATGGCATTCCCCTTCGCTGAGGGAAAGGTAGGCTATGGACCCTTTTATTATTATGTATTTTTTGATATAGGCTACACAATAATACTATTTCACATTGTAATCTTGATATTTTAATCATGCTTGTGCGCGCCCCTGTGTGCAACAGACAGGAGGGTACACGCATTGTGCACACGCCTTTGTAGATGCACTTATATGCGCCGTTAAAATAACATGTATACAACTGCGACATGACTTTAGACCAGGTTAGTGGTGGTTCTAGCGCAAGCGCTTTCTGCTGGCTCAAGATAGCAATGCGCCAAAAAAAATCCTGGCCACTCCTCATCTTAAGACCAACACGCCCAAACGGCGCAAGAGTACATGCTAGTTAAACGGCGTGAGCGTTAGGCGTTATTATGAACCTACCGCCGGGTGTAAGATAGCAAAGACACTTGCGTTTGGGTTAGCGCCGCTTTGCGCCGGGTGTAAGATAGGGCCCCTGGAGTTATAAAACCTTAAACAGAGCACCCCCTAAATAGGTGAAATTTGCCATCTGTGCCAAGGGGTTAACAATGCTAAATGCCCCTTAGCAATCGGATAGAGACACAAAAGATTGCAAAGTTAAACTGGAGGATGAGCACTAACTGTGACCAAAAGTATTTGATATTTTATAATAAAAAATATAATTTATACTCGTTAAGCAGTTTCTCATCCGCTTAACGAGGCTCAACCCACCATGAGTATTAGACACGAAAATATGTTAAAGTGCAGGATGACTACTAACAGTGAGCAAAAGCAGTAGATATTTTATAATTAAAACAAATGTTTTATGTTCGTTAAGTCGTTTTTTCATCTCCTTAATACTGTATAGGAATCTACTTAATGAGGCTAAATGCACATTAGCTATGGGCTAATGACACAAAAAATTTGCATAGTTAAAGTGGAGGATGAGTACTTACAGTGATCAAAAGCATTAGATATTTTATAATTGAAAAAAATGTTTTATGCTCGTTAAGCAGTTTTCTCCTCTGCTTAACCTCTTAATACCAAGGGCAAAATATACCAGTTCTCGCCTGTTTTTACTAGTGACTAACAAAACTGTTTATCTCAAAAACTGGAAAGGCTACAAATATGGTTCATAGCTTTTATTAAAACAGAGAACTGCACTATTATGACTAAGCAGTCATAATTCATATACATACACCTTTTTCTATTTAATTTCAACAATTTATGTACAGAAATTGTGAAAAAACTACAAATTGGGTACCTACATTCAAATTTCAGAATTTTTAGGATATAAAAATAACTCCTCTTTGTGATTCTTCAATATGCTGCCTATCTCTGCTATGGTGTCAATATCTCAAACCATTCAAATTCTACAGAGCTTTTTTTCAGGTGAACCATTTCGGTTACCAAAGTTGGCACAAATTGTGCCAAATTGTGCCAAATGGCAAGGTTCCAGAAAAGTCTCAATATCATTTCATTTTTTGAGTTTTACAATAAAATTTGATAATTGGCAATAAAAGTTCATTTTTAGATGTGTTTTTGGTGTGTTTCATATTACACAACTAACTAGCCTACCCGTGGTCCCCAAAAAGCTCTCCAAACCCATGTAGCAGCACAGTGAATCTTGTATTCCACCAGAGCCCCATTAGCCAGAAATGAGTCCAGGTATATGCAAACGGGATATAAAATCAAATGTCCACGAGTTTCCTAGATAAAATAAACCCCTGCATAATAATCAACAACAAACTCATCCTCATGTTATCTCTCCCTCATGTTACGTCATGCATAAATTGCGCATTCATTTACCTGCACAGCCTGCTGTACTGCATACAGAACAATTTACTCATGTTGAACAATAACTACTAAACAAACACTTCAGACGCCATTTCATTCAAAAGAAACTCGGAACAGCTCGTCTCAGACACAAATAGATAGCCAGCTGCTATGTGTAATTTTGCTGGAAAGCTTGCCATTGTTACAATATAGTAATGTTAGCTATATTCATTTAATTCACAGGGATTCGTTTTATACATAACAGTGAATTCGCACTGGTATACCAGCAAAAAAATCTGTTACCTTACACCACTCAGCGTCAATGAGACAACATCGCAAAAACATCTTTGGGCTAGGACCTGCTGCACAGAGAAACGCCCTAGACATAACTAACCAAAAACTGTATGAAAAAGATGAACAGCCGCCGTTACCTAATGAATTATACTTTTCTAAATGGAATGTAGCTAGCTGCTACAAGCTAAAAACACTCCGCCAGTTTGGTATGAACTTTACCCATGGACTGCTCTTACGCAAAGCTGTATCTACGTGACTTCCGAAGAGATTGTGTTGAATGAGGGCTTGTCTGAAAGATAAGAGTCTTCGCTATTGGCTGAAATATTTGACAGACAGTTTAAAACCCCAATGGAAAGCAAATAATACTCGCAGTGGAGGTGGGTCGATGCAAGTTTTTCCCACTTCAGATAGGCCTATTGTGCTATCAGTCTAAGAAATACACCCAATTGACGACGGTTTTGCATAAAACTCTGCAATAAAGTACAAAACCTCTTTAGCTAAAATATACTAAGCCACGGGATTGGTACTCCAGAAACTGGCTGAGTTTCACAACGCCAAACTGAACACAGCCGAACTACTTGTGATGAAGTGCAGAAAAGCACAAGTCAGTTTAAAATGTGAAAAAAATCATCTACAGCCGTATGAAAGTTTTAAAGTATTTTTTCTTGAACTCTAAAGCTATACCGATTTTTCAAACCAAAGTTTTGTGAAATACAATTAAGCAGAACAGTTTACCAGCACATTGTTTATGGTGTGACATCAATCACGTTTGGGAATTAGGTCGGAGTTTCCAACGTAATTTTTTAAAGTTTTAACCCGATTTCCTTTGGCCCATTTGTCGTCCAGTTTTTACTAGTGTCAATTAAGTGCCAATATCTCAAAAACTATTAACTGCACATCCATGGTTGAAAGTTTGAATGAAAGAAGAGGCCTGTACCATTCAGATTTGCAACAGAATAAATATATGTCAAAGTGGTCACATACAGTTTATACAAAATACACATAATAATACAAAAAAAAGTACAAAACGCCTTGTTTTTATACTTAATCACTGAATATCTCTACTTCAAAGTATTGGAGCAAGCCAGAATTGCTTACACTAGTGCATTAATATGTTGTCCATTTGTGTATACAATTTGATAAAAATATCTACAGGCTTTCCTTATCCATTGCTATTTTTCCCAAAACGGGGCCCAGGTGTCCCAAAAGCTATCCAAACCTCTCCAAATATAAAACATGTGCATATCTTTCTGTCTAGGCATGTCAATCATCAGAAAACTTTATTTTTCTTTATTTTTGCAATACAATATGTGAAGAAAATTTACCTACACATGTTTTTTGTTTATGTGTATGTGGGTATTCTCTTATAAAGCGTGCCCAAAAGTGCCCAAATACCTAAATCAGATGAGATTTGCTGGGATAGTTTTCATTCACGTAGCGGTTTATCGCGTCTTTTGAAACTAATGTAATAAGTGCAAGATAATCATTAATAATCATTAGAATCATTAATCCATTGAGCAGCTCAAAATAAACCTTGATGATTTGTGGGTTTTTTAAAAGCAAAATGGTATATTTGTAAAGTAAGCTGTTCTCTAGAAAAGAATTTACACCATGTTTGGTGAAATGCAACTAAGCTCAACAGGTTTTTGGTGTCCCTGTAACACGCATTATGGTTTATTTAATAACCATAATAATATTTCTATGAATTTCTTGGGTGTGCTTGGACATAACAAGGTGTTATGAATAACATTTCTGATCTATATTTCCAGTCTATCCTTCCCCAATTGTTACCAAACATCTTATGTTACCAGATGAAACATTTCTTATAACATTTGTTACGGTGTCCAACAATGTACACCAATTGGAAGAAATTGACAAAACAGTATTTCCTTTCTTGATCATAGTGACATAACAAATGGGATATATTGGACACCATGTAATAAATGTGATGTCGCTTGACAAATTCAAATCAACACTGCATGACAGTAAAAGTGTTAGGAAATTTATGATGTCCTTGCCATTTTCAAATGAGGGAAGGTGAATCTTACTTAATGACAGAAAATAAAGGTTGTACTGTCAATTACAATTTTTGGACACTCTGTTTTCCAATACCATATCCTTACACATATACACACACACATATATATATATATACACACACACACACTCGTATATACAGTATATACATTAAAAGATCTTACATCCACAGTACGTCTGATATTAGCTCCAACATAATTAGCAATCGTAGCTAACTAGGATTTATGAATTAGTTTGTCAGCTTGCACAAACAAAATTACATTATTATAATACTGTAATGTCTTGACTGAACCGTGAAATAAAGTACTGAGAATGGATGTAGTTTCATGCGTGAATTCAACAACTAGCCCTTGTGTTGGTTGCTACACAAAAAAACTGTGAATGAACGCTACAAAACAAACCCCCTTAGCAGGCCATGAGCTCCTCTCCAGCCTGTGACAACATAGAAGCTAACTAACGAACTTCTGCGAGAATCCATTTATCACCAAATAAAAATACTAGATAATAGCGCTCCATAATGTTGATGGTTATGATGATGATGATAATAATAATAATAATAATAATTTGTATTATACATTTTTTAAAAACACTTACATGTCCAGGCACAGGTCCATGCCACAGACTCATTGCTATGTCTGAGGACTCTTCTCCACCTCCGGAATCACTGTGGTGCAGCACCTCCAAGAGCTGAGCAACCGTGAAATAAACGCCCTTCTTTCCACCGTTGCTTGCCACGTTCGTGTATAAATGTATAAAATAATCGTAATCATTGAAGCAGCAAAGACATATGACCAGCGCAATTACACCATACAGCAAACCACGTACGTGTAAAGAGCGAGCCTATGACGTACATACACCTAACAAAAGCGCTACACGCGGCAAAATATCATCTGGATAGGCTAAAAATGTACTTGTACAGCAATCTAGTCCATCCCTTCCAGGATAAGCTCAGTAAAAATGGCCACAGACATAATCTTATGCTAACTGCAGTGTCATGTGGCCGAATGCGCATACCACGATTGCCCTATGGGCTGTCGTTACGCGTGGATACAGCACAGTTCCCAGTTGCTCGAATATGACATATTTTACTTTGTTTTAAAGGGCAGGAAACCCCGTAGAAGATAATCTACGTGGTTTACATTAGATCATTCCTGAAGCAGTCTAGTAATGTTTTTACGCAATGGTAGTAACGTAGTACAAACGCAAATGCGATGGGTACGCACTGTGGAAATGGAGATTTTGCTGGACAATGGATAAATGGATTACGAAAAAATGTTCAGGATTCTTCAGAAAACAGTTAACCAGCATAACCAGGTATCAAATTTGGTTGATTAAATGTGTTTATCAAGAGATTTTGTAGAAAATAAAATATATTTATGCAAAACTGGAAGTACATCGGTTGTATGCATAGTGAAGTGAAACACATAATGTTAATTTATACAACTTTTCAATAACATACAATTGTTCCTAAATCAGATCTTGATTTTTTAGTATTTAGAAACTGTAAAAAAGAGTTTTTGTGATATGCATTTTATTGCCTGTGACTGCGGCGAGGTGAAGGCTGTAAACAGTGGGTTGGGCTATTTACACCCTGCTGCTTAACCTGGCCCTGCAGTGTAACCTGAGAGCTGCTAAGCATATAAACGAATGTGTTCGCAGGCTGTGACTGTTTTTAACAATTTTGCCTCGAAAGTTCCGTGTTTTGTTAACTTTTTATTTTAGAATTTCCGAGAAATATGAACACTATAAAAAAATTGGGACGGATATGTCCCACCACCAGGGGGCCAAAGCCCATAGAGTTAACTCAACATTTTGGGCTTAAAAACCACTTTCCCAGAAGGAATAGATATATCTTAAGGATATTTCATCAGAAATATTGAGGTGAGCAGTTTATTATATATTATTAAAGTAATGAAAAATATAATTTAATAATTTCCATAACACCTGCGTTACCTCTAGGGGGCGTTTAGCAGCAAGAGGTTAATACTGTATAGGAATCTGCTTAAAGGGATATTTCACCTTTGTGTGACCAAAGTAATTTTGTGGAGCCTACCCCATTATATTTGCATAGCGTGAATACTAGCAACGTCAGCTGTCCCTGCTGACTGTTAACGGCATCCCCAGTAGTCCTGGTTGTTAGGCTCCCCTTTCACTCCCATTCATTTTCGGGACCTCACCAAAATTAATAGTTTTAAAGCACACACTACTAACTATGGCAGATAATACATTGATAAAACAGAACACAACGGTGAAAAGGTACGTGTTTGTTTTGAGCTTATAAGATGTTGTCACGTTTAAATTAGCTATAATAGTGGATTTATTTTCGCATATGTTACTGCGTAGAAATACAACAAGCCGTAGTTTGATTTTCAGTTTTATTATGACGTAAACCTACAACTAACGGTAGCCTACTACAGTTGGTGAATTGACGTCAACTTTATCGTACGCAAGGATTCTTCACTGAGATAAAATAACAAAGGTTTTTGCCGGATCTTCTTTTTCTTTTAAAAGGTAATAAAACGTTGAAAATACATAAAATATCAAAACAAACATGTACCTTTTCACCGTCGTGTTCTCTTTTATCGATGTATTATCTGCTTTAAAATTATACATTTTGGTGACAGCTGACATTGCTAGTATTCACGCTATGCAAATGGCTGTTTCTATAACTATGGCTGTCAGTTGGGATTTTCTGTAGTAATGTGATATATGTGTCATTTTTTTCCACAAGAGTACTAAACTATACTATGTTTTATTTTAATATAACAGAGAACTATTTAGAGAACATAATCATAATAGTTGGCAAACTGTGCAAAAATAATGTAATGTAAATTTTTTTTTTTTTTAAATGGGGTTTCTCTTAATATTTTCAGAATGAGGTGTGACATTTTTAAGTGTCTTCAAACACCCCCTACAATCAGTAAAATGTTGCCTTATTTTTCATTTATTTATCATTATATGCAAAGATAATAACATCACTTTGATCAAATTTTCTAGTTATCTCATTTAATCAATAAATGAGACTGCAATCTTTCTACGAATGAAAATGAGGTGAGAAATATGCCTTACAATAGCTGGATTTTTACCTCATTTTAAACATGTTTCTATAACTAAGCAGCGCTCTGTCCTTCAGAGCAGGGGTGCACAAGTTTTTTAGCGATGGCCCAGGGATATCGATACATACTTTTCACGACCAAATGCATTAACCACTCATTGTTCAACTGCTGACAATAGCCATGCTTTAATAGGCTACCTAAAAGCTAAATGAAGGCGGAAAAGTTTCTGAAATTAGCAGGCAATTCATCACAAAAAACATATTAGTGAAATTAAAGGTTGTATCAGCGATTTTTGGGTGACGTCACTTCTGAAGCGAAATCCCAAACAAACATACTTATGAATAATTATGTTATGTTTTAAAAAATAGTGTTCAAGCATCCAGAATTATAACCACGTTAATAACGTTTGTAAGAAACCAAACCGTTTGTAAATCCGTCAAGATTTCAGCGAGATAAGAGTATTAGCGTTTGTGCAGATCATTGTGATTGGTTGGAATACTGTATTTTGGTTTTGAGTGGTTGGTAGTACCATTTGTTTTTGTGTACGATCTCGGAGCATAGGCTGCCTACAGAGACGCGGTTTTTTGACGGCCTGCTTATGGGGCGGGCAGCTAGCGGATCGTGAGGAAAAATCAGATGAATGTGATCATTTATGTTTCCACCAAAAATCGCTGATACAACCTTTAACAGAACTTATCAATGAAGCATAATGGGGGAAAATGCTCAAAGCTGCGAGACAGAAAACCGTAGGATGAAACCAAACATTTTTAATTAATGTATACAGTCATCGTCAGTGTATCTCTTTTTGCTGGGATGTAGCCTACTTTATCCATTTCCCAGTGGAAAACTTAGAACACGTGTAGTTAATATTTTAATATAGATTGTATGTCAAAGGCACAAAAGGACTGGATCGCGATGATTAGCTAAAGCCGTTAATATTATGTTGTTGTAAGAGCAATATACAAGTAATAACCTAGCTAGCTTTGTAACACAGATGGCTGCTACTGTTGTCAGCTTTTTGGTGAATCGGTGCCATTTCCTGGAGTGCAGTAGGAATGACGCGCCAAAACAAGATTAAATAAAGTAGGCTTTTACGCGATCATATGAAAGTCAAATGTGAACAGTAAAAAAATGTTTGTCTTTTTACAAATACAGTATAGCATTAACATTGGCGACTACCACTAGGACTGATTGCATTGTAATGTAGCCTACACATTTGTGTACAGGAGAGCCAAATTTGGGTCGCTATCAGTTTGTGCACCGTTCCTTCAGAGCTCTGTGTAGCCTGTTTGAGATGCAATGTGTGCTTCTGACGTTTGGATTGTGGTTTCGCTATACAAACCATAGACTCTAGAAAATAGCTACAAACCGATCTATACTACAAACCAGGCAGCAACTATAAGCTTTGCCAGTGTCGTATGTCATATCGTTTTGCGCAGTGAATGATGGGATATCCAAGTTTGCGAACTTGTTTGACGAGTTTGCATCCGATGCATCCTCGCCATTTGGGGCGGATCAAGTACATTTCCGGGAACTTTGAGCGTCCTCGCTTCTTTGCATGCTTTGGAACAGAACTTGGCCCGTTATAGGACGTCATCCTATTCACAAGTACGTGTTTCTGCAAGTGCCCTTTTGTCGGGACACTTGACACTACATGCGTCACAAGTCCGTACTTGTGCGGACTTGGTATTGAGAAACACCCACTATGTCGACGGAACCGAATGGTGTCAATTTGTTACGAAGTTGCCCTTGTTACGAAGTTATCTGTCACCAAGCAAGTTATTCTAGGTATGTTTGTAAGGGGACATGACGTGTGAGGTGGGAGGAGCCAAACGCAGCAAGGGGATTCTTTAAGCCCTAAGGCCACTAAGACGGGAAACCCCGCAGTTAAGGGAGGAGACAAGACAAGACCAGACCACACGTACCAAAGCTACAAACCGGCTCACTGTCACACACTAAAGAGTAGAAGCGCAAACGCCAAGTTTTCAGCAAGAAAACCAAATAAGGCAAATGGAACAGAGCACAAGGTTCCCATACTTCTACGAGCAAAGTGACAGAAGAAAGAGCCAGAAACAACAAACGCCCTGTCTCGGCAACGAGACGCATAAGAACAGGCGAGTAGCATAAAAGGTACACATAAAACACACACAACCAAAAAACACTGAAAACGAATAGGAATTAGAATACCAAAGGGGTATACGCCCGATCTCCCAGGAGAGAGAAACATTTTACAGGCGAGCCGACGGAGCACCGTCGTCCGATAACTTTACTAGCAAACATGACTATTGCAAGCTTAATTGACAACACGCACCCTAGCCTCTCAGTAAAGGAAAATATAACGAGGCGGAGGAACAGAGATAACGTTCCATGGTTACTTTCATAAATGCGCAATCAAACACAAACATGTCCATAGCATCGTCCAAGCTCCATATAAGGAGGGACACACCCGGGGAACGAACAGAACTACAGTTCTGAACAAAATCGTCCCGCAGGTGAAAAGGACGAACAGGAACAGCTGTAACAAAAGACCAATGCAAACTTAATAGAAAATAACCGACCTGCCTCAAAGAATAATTAAAACCCTAAAGTCAGTATGATACAAACGCCCTGTCTCTTAGTAAAAGGCAATAGATCTAGGCAAAATGACAAACAAAGCACAGACCAGAAAGCGGAGACTGAAATGAGCACACAAAACAGGAATTGAACCTGAAAGCTCAAAGCACAAAGGCCAGTACCGCAAAACTCCAATAAAAGCACAACGGAGCAAAACGGTCTCCTTAAAAACCTAGATCTAATCAAACGATTAAAACTTTAAAAGGGCAAAATAAACCGCACACAAAACAGCACAACTAATACCAGAAAATACACCACAGATCAAACAATCACAATGAACAATTAATATCGAAGACCAGAACAAAAAGAACATGGGCTTAAATAGCTCACCGGCATTACATACCAGCTGTGAACGCTGATTACTTACTCCGTGAAAAGAAGGGACGGAGCCAAAACTCCACCAACGGAGCAGTGCCCACGTGTGGCGACCGAGGAACACGACCGCAAGGGAAAAAGGGTCATAAACCATGACAATGTTATTTCCAATATATACTGTATTGCATATTTTAGTCTTGAAATTACGTCCTAGATTTAAACTGAACTCGGGTGAAACTTTCAACAGGTTGCCTTTTGTATACAGTGCATAAAACAACCATAAACGTGCACGATGACTGTTGTTGGAAACAATTCAGGCGTTACGAAGTCCGACATTATAAATTTTCCGTCGTGGGTTTGCAAGCAGAATCTTCGCTAAACCGGACTCCTTGCAAGTGTGCATTATAGTTATGCTATTTGTTTTATTCAAGATTACTCTTAATGATTTATTCTTTGAATTTTAAACTATATATTGGGCTAAAAACGACCAGTACGTCATCACTTAGTAATGCGTTCAGTGGGAAACCACGTCTTGGTGATATTAGAACAGTTCAATGGAGCATTAAAGCAAGCGGTATTTTTTTGCAATACAAGTGATGTACCAAATATAAAAATTTGTTCCACTGAATGTGTAACTATCTTGTGTTATTTAACATAATGATTGTATTTTGCTGCAGATAATTGTAAAGTACTTTACAGTGTTTAAATCTGTCAGTATTTTGAAATTTACATGTAAATTATACAAGAAACAGGCATGACAATTGAATGTTGCAAGAAACACTGAACATAGTGGGAAAAGCCTGAGATAAGTTTCAAGTTTTCAAAGTTTATTGTTTTCTCACTCGTAACAGTTAATACAAGTTACATGTAAAATGCAGAATTAATAAATACAATAGGGAAGAAATTACAGGAAAGACTGAGAGCAGATTAAAGCAAATGACTTTGCTTATTTAACACTTTTCAAATAGCCATCACGTCGGTGTCCATGTTACACAGGGAATTAAAACAGGTTAATATAAATGGGTTTTATGTAACGTTCCGTTCCCCTCCTGTCCTTTTCCGTGTTTTCCCTTTTTCCCTCCGTATCATGTGGGATTCCCCTGTCCATGTTTTCCCCGTTGCTGCAGGCTGGGCGTTTCCCTTCTGCTTGTCTCTCGGTTTCCCACTTTGGTTTCCACCTATCTCTTTCCCCTCTCGTGGCATTCATTCCGCACCTGGTTTATTGTCAATCACTCTCAGTTACATTCCTCACGTGTTCGTCTTTGATTTCAATTTCACTCCCCTACTTAAACCCCCGTCTGGCTGCTAGTCGGCGCCAGTTTGTTAACTAACTTACATTGTGTGTTTCCTGGTCTTCTAGTTATTATCCTGTTTACTGAATGCTTGGTTGCGGATTTAAACCCGTCAGCTTTCAGTTTTCCCTACCCTCCAGTCTGGTTGCTATCTAGCCCTAACATTTGCTGCATGCTTTGTTTTCTAACCTGTCTCCCTCTAATTACCAGCTGTTCCTGCTTCTACCAGTCTGTAGCTGTTAGTCTGTGTGTGTGTGTGTTACGGTGCCCCCAACTCCAGCTCGCAGTGCGTCCGCAGTTGGGTGTCTGCCTCGCTATCCTGCAGTGGTTCCTGTCCGGCCGAGGCGAATCCCTTTGCCGCGGTTACGGTCCCAGGTCCCTCAGCTAACCAGCTACCCCAACCGGCCTCAGCTGAGCTCCACCACACAACTCTACCCAGCCGGGCTCTGCCGGTACCCTACCTCTGTATCCAGCCCAGTACCTGTTAGACCTCCCGGTCCAGTTCCTGTCCAGTTCCGGTGCTACGTGCACTTCCAGTTAAAGTCCAGTTCCGGCTTGGAACAATCCCGTTGTTCCTGCTATCCAGTTCCAGTTGGACCTCCCGGTCCAGTTCCTGTCCAGTTCCGGTGCTACGTGCACTTCCAGTTAAAGTCCAGTTCCGGCTTGGAACAATCCCGTTGTTCCTGCTATCCAGTTCCAGTTGGACCTCCCGGTCCAGTTCCTGTCCAGTTCCGGTGCTACGTGCACCTCCAGTTAAAGTCCAGTTCCGGCTTGGAACAATCCCGTTGTTCCTGCTATCCAGTTCCAGTTGGACCTCCCGGTCCAGTTCCGGTCCAGTTCCGGTGCTACGTGCACTTCCAGTTAAAGTCCAGTTCCGGCTTGGAACAATCCCGTTGTTCCTGCTATCCAGTTCCAGTTGGACCTCCCGGTCCAGTTCCAGTCCAGTTCCGGTGTTGAGTGCACCTCCAGAGTAAAGTCCAGTTCCGGTTTGGAACAAACCCGCTGATTCCGTGGTCCAGTTCCTGAGTGGACCTCCAGTCCAGTACAGTCCAGTTCCGGCTTGGAACTCACCTCCTGTACTCAAGTCCAGCTCCGGCTTGGAGCAGTTCGTATTGAACTTACTCACCCTGTGTAATACTGTGTTTCTCTTCTGTACAGCTTTGGGACTACCCCAAAGCTTAAATAAAAACCCCTTGCTGTTTAATCTGCCTCCTGGTCATTGCACTTGGGTCCAGCCCGTATTTGGTTCGTAACATTTTATGTGTTAAATGTTTGAATCTAGTCTTTGTATCTTCCACAGAGTTGTTGAAATTTACATGGATTAGGCACATAGGGTAATCACACTTCAATTTTGTCAAATATGCTAGAATTCTACTAAATCACATTTTGGTTTCCATGTTATAGGTAAATGTAATTTTGTATGCTATAATAGGAAAATTTCTTGTTTAACTTGTTTTAGATTTTAGAATTTCACAATGTTTTGTTGAGAGCATTAAACACCAGGTTTACAGTATTCTCCATAATAACAGCTCTTGTTTTCACAAAATCATAATTTGTGAATGTAATACTGCCATTTAAATAACAACACAAGCAGTAACCATTTGACATTTTGCAAAGCAGGATTAATTAAATTTAGTTTAAAAAAAATGTTCTCAAAATGCTTCAAAGACTCCAACATTTGTAGTCAAGTCTCAATACACCTATTGTAAAGAATTGGGTACATTATGTGTTCTTAACTGGTCTTCAATGGCATTTCATGTGTAACGAAGAAATCAAAATTTTGTTACACAGGGAATGTTTTGTAAAAACCCGGTTCAGTACAATTGGTCAGTAATTATGGTTAATACGAGTTGCTGAAAATGTTACATGATGTGCTTAGTTAACTTCTTGATGATTCAAGTGAACTCGAGTGATTAAAAAAAAATGATATACTTGGAAAACAGTTTCAAGAGTCTAATTGGTCCAAAGCAGCAAATTTTGCAGAAAAACCAACCTAATTTTTTCACAATAAAAAAAAAGATATATTTCATTTTATTTTCAGTGATGACAAGTATGCCCCAAAGCAGTTCAAAAATTGTATTATTTAAAATATATCACAATTGGTTCATGATCTATAAATGGACAAGATACAAGTTTGGTTTCTCCGTTACACGGGGATTGGTTCCATTGGTTCTCAACTAGAATTGATTGACATGGATTACCGGATGAGTTGTTCGATAAAATTCTTATTATGTCTTAATGTACACAATCTGCCCTCTATATAACATCTGAACACAAACGTCTCCGACGTAAAAAAAAAGCCAAGTTACTCATGCATAGCCTACAGAGCGCTGTCTATAAGTCCTTAATTCCAACTTGCAAAAACTAGGCCTGCCTTTAAAGTATTGATATCAAAATGTGGCCAAGTTACAACTAACAATATTGCCTATCGTAGCTCACACTAAATAAACTAGCTCTATTCCAAAGCAATGCTATCCAAACTTTCCTAAATTATTTAATGCATCTTGGCCCTGTGTTTCTTCATCTTAGCATATGAAGAGATTGTGCCTCATGGAACAACATATGATTTCAATGAATGTTTTTAACAGTTCATGAATAATTACACTCCAGAAAGGATATGGTTATACTTTGTTGGCAAGTTTACTTTAGAAAATGTACAGGTTTTAAAATGTTAACTGCTGCTACAGATTTCTTTACAATTCACAAGCAGACATTTATATCAAGAAACATCATGTACAATAGAGAAAGGGGGGATGAATAAATAAATGCAGATAAAAATAAGTAATATTTTTAAAATAGCGTACATATAGCATTTTTACAAACGTATCCAGACATGTTTGTGGGTCAGATGATGGAAAATAAGTAATAGTACTAATTTTCTTAACATAATAATAGTTATGATATTTGCAAACAGAATTTTGTGAACACAAGGATATCTATGCTCTGTAGGACCACACAGGTTTTGATAGAAATCCAAATATTCCAAATAAATAAATCAATAAATACATAATAATAATTCTTATAATACATTTTATTCATTCTGTGCTTTTCATAGACCCAAAGCAGTGGATGCAGACAATTATTCAAACATGCCCTATAGTGTCGTGATTTTTCTGTTTAATTTCTAAGTACAACACATCTGTATCATCTGTAATAGTATTTTATTCAAATTATCCTCATTTTGCAGTTTGATGTGGAACATACAGTTTCATTGACCACATTCTCTTGAGATGGTAAGATGAAGAAACACAGGGCCAAGTTGCATTAAATAATTTAGGAAAGTTTGGATAGCATTGCTTTGGAATAGAGCTAGTTTATTTAGTGTGAGCTACGATAGGCAATATTGTTAGTTGTAACTTGGCCACATTTTGATATCAATACTTTTAAAGGCAGGCCTAGTTTTTGCAAGTTGGAATTAAGGACTTATAGACAGCGCTCTGTAGGCTATGCGTGAGTAACTTGGCTTTTTTTTTTTTTTACGTCGGAGACGTTTTTGTTCAGATATCACTTATTTTTGGTAGCTAACTAATGATGAACAATGCCTGAAGATAATGACACCGAGAGAGACATGCACACAGAATAGTACATGCATTCCAAATAAATGCATGCAGACATTCGCGTAACCATAACGCCCTCTACTGACGAGAATGATAACATTTCTCCTATTAGCGATAGCCCACAATTACATTAAAAGAGTTTGTAGATGAGCTGTATTTAATGTCTAATGAAATACAATGAACAGCACCACCTGAACTATGGATCATGAAGAAGCATGTAAATGAATTAACCAAGTCTATATGGAGACATGGGCAATAAACAATAGGCCAGACGCAAACACATTGTATCTGAAAGAAATACATACAGCCTAAAATATGGAAATGCAGTTGTAAAATAGGCGTATTAGTATTCTATAGAAATAACGTTAGGCCATTCAACACTGGCTTGTCGGATGCGTAACTCCAAGCTTCCATGTCTGGGCTACGAGCTGCCGAACTTCATAAGCACAGCATAATACCTTCGCGTTTTTTTTTCCGGTAGTGTAGTCTAACGTTGTCTGCGGGAAATCTTTTGTACCGGACCATGTAGCTAGGTTTAGTTTAGTTTTCTGTAGTGCAATGGATGTAAGGCATGTTGATTCGCTTCGTAGTAGCCTTGCTTGTACCTGCTTCCTGACTAGCAGCTAACTGACATTTCTCTGGCAAAACTAACGTTGGCTAACAAGCTTAATTGGACCGCATATTTCCCAGGAATCTTAGCCAGCAAGAAAACAATAGATACTACTAAGAAAGTAGCCTACCAGAGATTATTCTTCTGATTATAATTATAATTAAAAGTGTTTGCATGTTTACATTGTCTGCTTGGATCCCACTGATGTCAGGAACTACCGTCCTGTATCTCTCTTGCCCTTCCTGTCCAAAACAATTGAACGTGCTGTCCTTAACCAACTGTCTGTTTTTCTCCACCAGAACAACCTGCTTGACCCGCATCAGTCCGGCTTCAGAACCGGCCACTCCACTGAAACTGCTCTCCTGGCTGTGACGGAGGCACTCGCCACTGCTAGAGCCTCCTCTCTCTCCTCTGTTCTGATCCTCCTTGACCTGTCTGCGGCATTCGACACTGTCAACCACAAACTCCTGATCTCCACACTCGCTGAGATGGGCATTTCTGGAACTGCCCTCTCTTGGTTTGTATCGTATCTCACTGATAGATCCTACCAAGTCTCCTGGAAGGGTTCCGTCTCTGCTCCCCATCCCCTGTCCACAGGAGTCCCGCATGGATCTGTACTGGGTCCTCTGCTGTTCTCTATGTATACTAAGTCTCTTGGCTCAGTAATTCATTCACATGGCTTCTCATACCATAGCTATGCTGATGATACTCAACTCTTCCTCTCTTTCCCTCCCTCTACCCCACAGGTTAAGGAGAGGATATCTGCTTGTCTGACTGACATCTCTGAGTGGATGGCTACCCATCACCTGAAGCTCAACCTTGACAAGACAGAGCTCCTCTTCATGCCGTACAAGACCTCCCCACTACATGACCTCTCCATCACTGTTGACGGGACCGTGGTGGCTGCCTCCCGCTCTGCAAGGTCAAGGTCAAGGTTTTTTATTGTCAATTCAACCACATGTACCAGACATACAGAGGAATCGAGAGGACGTTTCTCACTATCCTACGGTGACAGAATAAAATAAAAGAAAATGCTCAAGACAAGACATTTTCTAACACTAAAGTAAAATAAAGTGCACAACTGATAAGACATTTACTACTATTCAAAAAGTAAAAAATAAAAAAAAATTTATATAATATATAACCTATAAAAATATGTAAGAAGATAGCAGCAGACGTTTTATGTATATGTTAGGTGGTACAAAAAAACATGATATATTGTGCAAACAGTCAGTATAGTAGGATGATATATTGTGCAAAAAGTCCATATAGCAGCATGATATATTGTACTGTACTGTAATAGTGCAATAGTGCAAAGAGTCAGTTCAAACTGAAGGTTGGGGTTCAGAGTCCATGTGGTTCAGGGTTCAGAGTCCAGAGTGTTTATTGTTTTGGGGGGAGGGAGGGGGCAGAGAGTTCAGCTTCCTGACAGCTTGGTGTATGAAGCTGTTTTTATGAGTCTGGTGGAGCGGGCACGGAGGCTCCGGTACCTTCTCCCTGAGGGCAGGAGGCTGAACAGACTGTGTGCGGGGTGGCTGGCGTCGCACACAATCATGGTCGCTTTGCGGGTGAGGCGGGTGGTGTAAATATCTTGCAGGGAGGGGAGTGTGGCACCAATGATCTTTCCAGCTGTGTTCACTATGCGCTGCAGGGCTTTCCTGTTGTAGTCAGTGCAGCTCCCGCCCCACACAGCGATACAGCTGGTCAGGATGCTCTCAATGGTGCCCCGGTAGAATGTGCACATGATGGGTGGAGGAGCTCTCGCTCGCTTGAGTTGCGGAGGAAGTAGAGGCGCCGCTGTGCTTTCTTCGCCAGTGATGCTGTGTTGGTGGTCCAGGCGAGGTCCTCACTGATGTGCACCCCCAGGAATTTGGTGCTGCTCACTCTTTCCACAGCAGCACCGTTGATGGTCAGTGGGGGGTGTTGGGTGTGGCCTCTCCGGAAGTCAACAACAATCTCCTTGGTCTTGCTGACGTTCAGCAGGAGGTTGTTGTCTCTGCACCACGTGGTTAGAAGGTCGACCTCCTTCCTGTAGTGGGTCTCGTCGTCCTTGGTGATGAGACCCACCAGAGTTGTGTCGTCCGCAAACTTCACCATGTGATTGGTGCTGTAGTTTGTTGTGCAGTCATGAGTCAGCAAGATGAAGAGCAGGGGACTGAGCACACAGCCTTGGGGGGCCCCTGTGCTGAGTGTGATGCTACTCGAGGTGTTGTTGCCGACTCGTACTGCTTGTGGCCTCTCACTGAGGAAGTCCAGCAACCAGTTGCAAAGGGAGGTGTTGAGCCCCAGCTGAACCTGCAAGGAACCTGGGGGTCGTCCTGGACGACCGGCTGGACTTCAAAGAGCACATCAGGGCGACGGCTCGGTCCTGCAGGTTCCTCCTGTACAACATCAGGAGGATTTGACCGTACCTGACCACCTACTCCACCCAGCTTCTTGTCCAGACCATGGTCACCTCACGCCTGGACTACTGCAACTCTCTGCTCGCAAGCCTACCGGCCTGCACCATTCTGCCTCTCCAACTGATCCAGAATGCAGCTGCCCGGCTTGTGTTCAACCTCCCGAAATTTTCACATGTAACCCCCCTGCTGAGGTCACTCCACTGGCTGCCAGTTGCAGCCAGGATCAGGTTCAAAGTTCTGACCCTGGCCTACACTGCAGCCAATAGGACAGGCCCTGCCTACCTGCAGGACTTAATCCAGAACTATTTTCCTGCTCGATCACTTCGCTCTTCTACAGCAGGGCGACTGGCACTTCCCCCCCTCCGTGTCAAAGGCTCTCGCTCGTCCCGACTGCGGAGTTTTTCCACCTTAGCTCCTCAGTGGTGGAATGAACTTCCCATTCCCCTACGTTCTACTCCAACCCTGCCTGCATTCCGTCGAGGCCTGAAGACACACCTCTTCAGACTCCACCTTGACTGATATCCTAACCTAGGAATATCAGTTCCCTGTGTTTACTAGTTCCCTGTGTTTTCCTGTCTGTTTATTATAGTTTATAATACTATTTAGAATAGAAGTGTAGTATTGCTGATTTACCCACAGCTTACTGTGAACTACAGTCAACATTCATTACTAGGGATAGCTGCTACATTATGAGAAGGATGTGCTTTGTCTTGTCTGTTCTGTAGTGATCTTGATGATGTCTCTGTATGCACTTACTGTACGTCGCTTTGGATAAAAGCGTCTGCTAAATTAATGTAATGTAATGTCTGCAGAGTACCGTAGACTAGAGCAATGTTCGGAGGCTATAGTAATTTTTTTAAAGTGACTAACCATGAATCAGATATGTTTGGGGAATTGGAGGTTTATAAATCCGATGTCTTAAGGGATTGCAGCTTATAGTAGGCTGTCGTCGATTCTTAATGTATTATCATAAATTCTTAATTTTCCTAGTAGTTCATTTAATGGTGACATTGTGTTATGTGTGAAAAGGATAAAGTGAACAGAGCTGAAGTGAAGAAATTAATGAATAAAGAAATGTTGGCCGAGGCAAGGGTACGTTGAGGTTCGGACTTTAGTCAGTCATGACCGCAAGAGCAGAGCGTAACACCCTCCCCAAACCAGACAAGGGCGAGGGTGCGATATAGTAAAATGAAATACAAGTGAAATACAAGTGAAACATGCACTTTATGCACATTTTTGTGTCTCTAACTCATTGCTAAGGTGGGTTCAGCCTTGTTAAGCAGATTCCTATACAGTATTAAGTAGGTGAAAAAACTGCTTAATGACCATAATATTTTTCAATAAAAACGCATATAATGCTTTTGGTCACTGTTAGTACTCATCCCCCACTTTAACTATGCAAATTTCTGAGTCTCTAGCAGATTGTTTAGGTGCATTAAGCCTTGTTAAGCAGTTTCCTTGTTAAGTGTTTTAGAATGTCCCAACAGAAGCATCGCTCAACAATGCCCCAGCCGCACGCCTTCACTCGTTAACATTGCTGTCGATTGTCGACTCAGTCAGCAGCAGGTACTGTAAGTGTAGCTATATCCTACCCAAAAAGATTTAAACAATGGGACGTGCCTAACTGCCTATGCAATTAAAAGTACGTTCTTTAATGTTGTCATTTGATATTTATTTTAAAGAAGGAAGTCTCTCGGTTCAGGAACCATTTTAAAAGTATCATTTTGGCATCCATATCGTCAAAATCTAAACGATATCCTTCCTTGTGAGAACGTAGTCATTTTATGAAGCGTCCGTAACGTTCAAAAAGAATACTGACAATGAGAAATACGGAACCAATAATAGATCACAAATCACCTTTGTGAAAGTTAACTTTGTATATAAAGTTTTAATACAATCCTATTTAAAATGCTTGTTTTACAAAAACATTTCCTCAAAAACGTTACGGACGTGACCTTGCTGGTCGCAGTCAGCACCTCACCTTTCCAAGATTCTAGAATTATAAATTAAATTTAACATGCTTAAAGTCGATTCATATTGATTTATTTACCCCTCAAAAAATACTGGGGGATAGGTGTGAGTGAAAAAACAAGTTAGATGAGCCATTTCCAAAAGCCGTTAAATGTGATTGACTGAAAAGCCATATTTTTGTGACACTGCAGCCTACACTATAATGGTAATAACGTGCAATTACGTAAATACAATGGTCAGATTAAGTCTGCACTCCAAAATATCCACCCTATGGTTAAATATGAAATAAGTAACCTTATTTTTTCCACGCTCAGGTTGACATTACTATGTCACATTACTATTACTATTGCCCTTAGAATTGTCCCTGAAAGAGCTGAAAAAGGCTCAGAAGCTGTCTGAGAAAGCCGGGAAGTTTAAGCTAGAGCGTGCAGAACTGGCTGGGATATTAACTGCAGAATTAGCTGCTGCCAATAAAGCGATTGTCTCTCGAAAATTAACAGCTAGTAGAAGTGTTAGTGGATAGAGATAAATCAAAGGTCCAGGTAATCAAACAGGCAGATTATTTGAAAACCACTGTGGCGGAAGTGTATGCAATGCATGCGAATCAGAGAGCTGCAGAGAGAGCCAAAACTAGTTAACCATACTGTAGGCCTCTGCCTATCTTACACACACACACACACACACACACACACACACACACACACACACACACACACACACACACACACACACACACACACACACACACACACACACACACACACACACACACACACACACACACATATTGATGCTGAATAACCCCAATAAAAAAGGGGGGCAATTTTGTTTTTCTTTTCCTCAGATATGTGTTCTTGATGTGTTTTTTTTTTTGGTTATACCCTGATATAGCAACCTATAAAGGTTTATTTTAGTTTAGTCCCTTGATGTAAAAAGTGTTAAATAATGCGGTTCAATTTGGCTGAAGAACCTGGATAATGAAGATTTCCTCATGAACTGTGTATAACGTCTTTCTTTGTTTCCAAGGGCTAATGACTTACCTCATCACCCTCGGAATAAGGGTGGGGGAATGTAGCTAATGATACACAGGGACATATTGGAACTCTGGCTTTGTGAACATGGGACTGGTTAACACACAGACTGCTTGATCGATCAGGCACCAAGTTGGACAGGAACACCCCCCTCTTTAGAGAAGGAGAGGGGGGGGACCCAATTGAACACACACACGCACACACCCTGAGGTGATTGGAAATGGCTAATCCATTGCAGAGGTAAGTCTTTAATTTGAAACTCTATAAACTTCACCCTGAGTGGTTGAGACGTATCAGTCTCAATTACAGTATTCATGTTCGTCTGAAATGATAAACTATAGCTTTAAGAAAACCCCGTAAATTTTGACACAGTATTTTTTAAAAGGGTAGCCTCTAGCGAAAACCTCAGCTTCTCCAGTTACACTGCAGTGCAATAAATTAGGAGGGCGCTATTAATAGCCCAAAGCACTTACGACCCTCCTCTGGCTACAGCCTCAGACTGTAAAATGCATAAAATGCACCATTTATACACGCTAAGAAAATCATGTTCACGTATAGAAACAATAATATTTTTTTAAAACGTTGTACAAATGAGCATTCGCCGGTTTCCCTTGCTTACTGTACTATATACAGTACCTGATGCACTTTCGGTTTAGAAGACACCTCATTTTTTTCTCCAAAATCTCTCGTATAAATATGTTTAAGAAACCAAGTACTTACCAGTATATTTAGCAAGAGCTGTTTTCTGATGAACCCTGAAGAGTTTATCTTGTTATATTTCACCAAAGTCCCGTACAGTCGACATTTCCACAACGAGCACCCGTCGCACTTGGGCTGAAATACATTGCTGTTCTTGTGCAAATACACATGCGCTTTCGTACGTTCTTTTTTTAAACGTATTTAAATACATTAGGCGACGTATGTTATGGTTATTATATATATACTGTATGTGACTATTCTGAAATAAATGTATTCTGTAGCAAATTTCTGAATGATACAGCTTCTTCTTCAGTTCGAACTTAAAACCATGGATGTGCAGGGAATATTTCTTTAGATATTGACATTTAAATAAAACTAGTAGAAACCATTGTAGAAATTGCCTCTGAAGGGCCAAAGTAAATAGAGTTAAGCTGGAGAATTTTCGCCCTTGGTTGGACGAAAATGAAGGAAATAATCTTGCAGAGTCTTATATTCAGTTTACCCTTTTATTGAGCACTGGCCAGTGGGAGGTCTCCTACGCAGAGGGTTCAGGAGCTCTCCAAACAAAAACAAACAATTGCTTATAAACTTTCATAACTCCTCCTCTTCCTAGCTAATAAACCAATGAGTTAAGGTGATACCCTTCCATCATAATTTATTTTAGCCAATAGATGAAAAGGAAAAATTAAGCTTGTTAGATAATCAGTTTCTACCCTATGCGCTTGGGGGCACTCATGGTCCACTAAATAAAGTTGCTTTGTTGTCCTTTTATGCCTCTGCTAAAATTGGATCAGACCATGTCTTGTTATTCATATTTCCCAATTTCATCTGGGTCACCATGATTTATCCTATCTCTGTTATTGGTACATCCCTTTACTCAGCCTATCTCTGTTAACTCCTGTCTTGACGTCCTACTCAGTGCTCTTCCACTCACATTCCATATTTTATTTAGTTTTTTTCCGTATGTGGCTTTTGAGCCAAAAAACAAGTTACTTACTTAACCAAGGTTATAAACGGTATTTGAATGTCAAAGATTTGTTATAATTATACAATATATATATTATACGTATATTATAGCATAATGTCTTTTCTTCCTAGGAGCTCATAGCCTGGGGAGAGGTTACTAGCACTTCAATCAAGCATCTCCTATCTTCTTGGCCCTTTTCCTTAATTTATTTATGTGTCTGATTCATCTACCCTATGGGCCTTTAGTCAGTTGGGGCTTTATTGTGTCCCCTTTGTGTCGTTCTTTTCTTTGTGTGCTGTAGTCAGTATATGTGTACTACTTCTCTTACTCCTTATCCTCTTCATAAGTCTCCTCCAGGAAATACCTTGCCAAGAACTCTTCTAGTATCTCTTCCCATTTGAATCTGAATCAAAACTGAAAGCTCTCCACTCCGTAGCTCTTCTCTATGGGCTTAATAGTTATTGACACCTTCTCATCGATTGCTGCCTTGTTTTCTCTTTCACTCATAATTTCATTTCCAATTAGCACCGCTATTCCCGGGGGTGGGGGCAATAACGTCGCAGAGTAGCTACTTTCCGACTCAACCTTATCTGTTCTGTAGTTACTTCGATGACGTTTATGTATGCACTTACTGTATGTCGCTTTGGATAAAAGCATCTGCTAAATGACTGTAATGTAATGTAATTTAATGTATATAGGGGCCTTGTCACAGTTTGTTGTTCCCCAATTGTCAGTATTTGTTCTTTGATAAATGGAACAGTTTGTGTTATCCCTGAAAATCCTCTTGCTTTGATATGCTGTGTTATAAGTAGCAAGTGTGCTCCATCCAGACTAATACAGGAGTGGGTCGCTCCAGTATCTATTTAGGAAGTTGAATGTTCTCCCTCCTATGGCTATATTTATTTGTGGTTCAGCTGTGGCTCCACTGGATTTGTGGATAGCATTTCCCCTGCCTCACACTCCCCCTCTGCTCCTAGGGGGGTGGAATTCTCAGGGCATCCCTATTGATTGTGGTAGGGACCCATTCCCCATTGTTGTTGTGGCTGCCATCCCTCCTGCTGATTCCCATATGTATTTTGATATGGGGTCATTACCATCTGGTTCTCGGGTTCTTGTTGTGATGGTATTCTCTGGGGCCAACCCCCAGGGTTTGCTCCCCTTCCTCTGGGGTTGCCCCGGCCTCTTCCCTGGCTTGTCCAACAGTCCCTGGACCAGTGTCCCATCTTCCCGCATTTCCAGCATTCTCTGTCTCTTGGCCCTGGTCCTCTCTGACCTGTCGGCTGCCACTGTCCCAGGTTTTTCGGTGTTACCTCCTCTGTTGCAGTAACCAGGTGTACAGTAGTGGAGGTAACACTAAGCCACTTAAACGGAAGCCACAACCTCAAAGATAAACCCAGTCAAGTGCAAGGTGATTTCAAAGACGAAATATTTAATAACACACACTAATGGTAGTAACAGTAACTTAGCTATTCTCTAAACATGTAACAGTTCGACAATATTTACAGTTTGGCTACACAAGCTGCATGCTCTCACCAGGCAGCAAGTGTCCAAAAATCAGACCGACGTTCTGGCAGAGGGGGTCTTCTCTCCCTGGTCTAGTGAGATTGCAGCTTAGGTGTAATTCAGCTACAATCGATCCAGTCACAGGTAAACTACTGACAGTCTATTAACACAGTTAGCTCAAAACTCAGTAGTGGTGCAGTGTTGTGATTGTCGTGGTGATCACTAGCATCAGGTACTACCATCAGGTACTCGCATCTTCTCAAACATTGCAACGTCCACGTCTCCATGTAGGCTGAAGATGGTTGCCAGGCAACAGCGTGCGTTTTCTCTCAGTGATCTCCACGTAGGACCATGATGTCAGTATCTCCATCTGTAGGGGAGACAGACAAACCCAGCAGCCCAAAATCAAGCAAACACAAAGCAGGGGAGGCAGAGAAACAGAGGAACATAACACCCCCTCCCTTAAAGGGGCTATATGTAACACATTTACTGTACTAAATCATAAAATGACCATATTTCATCAGAGATTAAGGAAACATGCTAAATCGAAATACTGGCTTCTCCGACAACAATGCTACAGCCAGTATATTCTCCTTTGAAATTTCCATTCCGGGCCGGAACGTTTGTTTTTGTCCTGTGTGATTCACTGTCCGCCCACTGCCCGATCGTCTCCGAGTTGACTCCGCCCACTGCCCATTTCGACACACCGAGTTGCCTGATATGAAACAAATTGGCACAGAAAACACAGCGCGTGGCAGCTATGGAAGCAAGCAAACGAACTGGATCAACTGCGATGATACTAGATTCTACCAAACCTAAAAAGCCTCGTCCTCTTTCGAAACAGCTGCACGACCAGAGCCGTGCTAAAAGACGGGTAAATATTGGACTGGCGTTTGAAAGATGGAGAAAGCTGAGAGCCCAGAAAGCTTTCAAGACGGATGCCGAGTTGGCAAATTTTTTCCTGAACAGGTAAGCATTGAGCTTTATCACGGCTACTAGCTACTACCTGTTTTAGAAGAGTTTATTCCATTTTGTGACTGAATCAATGAATGTGTTCAAATTTCACTCGCGTTAGATTGCTAGATAGATATTTTATTGAAACAATGTAGCTAATGTTAGCTAGCTAGCGTCCAGGTAAGGTATTCTTTGTCTCGAGGCTAACGTTAGCTAACAAGCTAGCTAAGGTTACATCGTTCCAACAAAGGAATTTTGTTGTCTTATTTTTAAAGTAATCCATCCAACACTGTTTTTAAGTTAGCCTACAGATAGTCCTTGCCGGTTGAACAACAAAGAAAGTTTTTTCTCTTTTAGCTAATGTTACATTTTCTAAGTAATCCGCCCAACACTGTTTGTAAGTTAGCACACTTGTAATAAACCCATCTAGCTAATTTATGAACGACCACAGTGTTCTCTGGAACTCTGAGACGATACGAAGGCAAGTCAGTTAGCTAAGTTAGCCACCTTCAACATATTCATTTAGCTTGCTAGCTGCGAGAGTGACAATTTTATCAATGCTCTGAATATACGAACAACCAAATGTACTCCGGCACTCCGACAGCCGATTTACGAATGCCTAAGCTAAGTTCAACATCGTTTTCATTTAGCTAGCTAGCTAAAGATTTACATATATATATGTATATAATTACTAGCTAAACATACCACGGACGTTAGCTTATATCTGTGTGACCGTAAGCATAGCCAGCCAGGCATCTAGCTAACATTGACAGAGTTATAAAAAATCCACATGAGCTGGTTTATAATTTGCAAATAATAAATTGCAAACGTATTCATTAGCTGATCAATTTACAGTGTCAAAATAGAATAATTGCGCTTTTCTCAAAATGTCTTGTTGCGCTCGTGTTCGTTCAGTGTCCTCAACCTGGCAACCCGCCTGAGCTTCGAGTCTGGGGGGGAGGGGTGGGCGGAGATAACTTTCCCAAATATTTTGAATTTGGACTGCAGTACCCATTTTAAACGCTTGGTGTAAATGTTACATATAGCTCCTTTAAGACAATAAATAAATTCAGTCAAATATTTACATATGACCCAGCAACAATTTATTTATCGGCACTCTCGCATGTTCCGCATAACATATGTAGGGAATATTCATTTAAATCTATACACTGGGTATCAAAAATGTAGGGGACATACCTCTATATTTATACACGAGGCGTCACTTATGTAGTGCGATACGCCACTACCATCCTTATACAACTGGTGGCATGGTTTTGTATAATAAATCAGTCTCATAAAATTTATATATTATTCTCAAAAGAGAATATAAACAAAGAATATTGCAGGGGATTTTGGCACATTTTTTTGGGCCGCTACCCACACGGTTAGCTGTGTTGCTCATTCCACGAATGCAATGATCCTTACAAGTTGTACCTCGTTGTAAAGGTGACTAATCAGGCTTTCCAACGATATAAAATACAATACCAATTGGTATTATTAAAGGGGAGGAATAATCGACCGAAATAACGTTTCCAAACTTTTTTTGAGGAGTTTACTAACTAAAAATGGGTAACTTGAATTAATAATTAAATTAATTACCAATAAAATTACACATTAATAATTACACATTGCACATTGTCTTAGCAAAATCACAATATAATCTACAAGCATTCTCTCACCATCACACCCCAAACCATGGCAAAAGAAGGGCCCCAATACACAGCCACAAACTCCATCCACACCCAGATGACCAGCAACGCAGTCACCACGAGCAAGACCGATCACCTCACTGCGACACACAGATGGAACCACAATCTGACGTAACACGATCCAGTCCTCCTGAACTGAAGCGTTGGACGTGTTCCAGTCGTCCTGAACTGAAGCGTCCATTGGTCTCCACTCCAAAACATCGCCTTTCACAATGTACCCTTTCAGCACCAAAGCAATCTCCTCCTCAGGAATTGTATATTCAAAGAGAGAAGAAATGCTCATCAATCAGCTGCTCCCATGCCAGAGACAGCCTCTCAAACCCCTCGACACACTCAGCCATACTGTCCCCTCGACACACTCAGCCATACTGTCCTCTCCCGTAAAACGTAGCTTTACCCACATCTGCAGCAATAGGGGCCCTTAAGTCATAAGCGCCCTCTGACTCGGGAACATCGTAAGCCTTCACAGTGTCGGAGTTAGTCACAAGTCATTTAGACATGACACGAGTGACATCGCAAGCAGGAAATACGTCAGGATATTTCTGCATAATTTTGTCAGGGCATTTAACAAGAGGGACAGGCATCACCTCAGGGCTGGCCAGAACTCTGCCGTCAGCTAAGTCACTTGAATTTTTTTGTCATTTTGAGACTGACTGTGAACTCATGATTTTGGGTGACCTCAATGTCAACTTTCTTAATAAGTTGGCTAATATTTTGAATTTATTCAATTGTAAACAGCTTATTGATACCCCTACCCAGATCACTTTCTCTTCATCTACAATTTTGTATCATGTCATTTGTAATAATGATAAGATTTGTCAGTACGGTACTATTAATATTGGACTTAGTGACCATCTTATTATTTACTGCACTCCGAGGTCAAGTCAATCGTCATAATGTTGTCAAAATGAGATCTTTGAAAAACTATAGTCCAACAAATCTTTTGTCTGAATTGTCTTAAGTTTGACTGGTCTACTGTTTTGGTCTACTGTTACTGAATTGTAATAATATCAACTTAATTTTAAATCAGTTTTTTAAAAGATTTTACATAAAATTGCCCCTGTCAAATAGATTTGTCTAAAAAATAGAACTGAACCCTGGATGAATAGCAATATATTGGAGAGCATGAGACATCGGGACCACCTATTATACAATTTTAGGAATAATACTGTTGATACCGAAATTTACCATAGTTTTTGTCAAATTAGGAATATGGTGCAAAGGGATATCAAACAGGCTAAAGCTGAATTTTTCAGCAACAAAATTGATGAGAACAAAAAGCACCCTAAAAAATTATGGCATCACTTGAAATTGCTTGGCTACAGTTATAAATCCAGGGTCCAGTCTAAAGTTGTCCGGGTCCAGTCTAAAGTTAGCATCGATGACAAATTATGTTTTGAGTCTTTGAAGGTGATCACTTCAACAATTTTGTTGCTTCTAAATTAGCTAGCAAACTTCCAACAGGTATCAACAAATTTTACATAAGTTCAAAGGATTTTAAAGACTACTACACAAACAAAGGGGTTGTTTTTAATGGTTTTAAGTTATCTTCCATAACCGAGGACTTTATGTTAAAAGAACTCAACAATCTCAATGTCAACAAGAGTACTGGTCCTGACAACATTCCTGCCAGATTTCTGAAGGATGGAGCAACTGATTTAAAAACACCTATCACTCACATAGTAAATATGTCTATTTCCTCCAATATTGTTCCTGACGATTTCAAAATTGCCCCTGTTCAACCACTATTTAAGAAAAATTGCAGATCCATTGTCAGTAATTATAGACCAATCAGTATCCTCCCCATTATCTATAAGTTACTTGAAGAGCAATAATATTGAAGCAAAATAATATTCTGTATGATCTCCAGTCAGGGTTTAGGGGGTCGTTTTCCACTGATACTTGTCTTATGCATTTAACCAACCATATCCGTACTGAAATGTCTCTTGGAAATTACACTGGAATGGTTCTGCTTGATCTCCAGAAGGCATTTGATACTGTGGATCATGTTATTCTGTGTAAAGTTACAGGCTATGGGCATTGGATCTGTAGAATGGTTCTGGTCTTATCTTAGCAATAGACAACAAATAGTTAGTGTTAATAAAGTTGAGTCCAACCCCCTTGGTTTAACCTGTGGTGTGCCCCAAGGGAGTTTACTGGGTCCCCTTTTGTTTCTATGTTATATTAATGACATGCCTACCAGTGCTCAATCAGCGCTCTTTTGGTTTCTGACAAAGACCCCAGTGCTATTGCTGAGTCTCTCAGCAAGAATTTGTGTAGACAATGGCTCAATGACAATAAATTGTCTCTGCATATGGGTAAGACTGAGACCATGCTATTTGGAACCAAAAACAAACTGAAGAAGGCGAATGATTTTTTAGTTACATGTAATGGTGAATCAATCAAACCTACCTCGTCTGTGAAATAGACGGTCTCTCTAGCGGTCTCGCTTGACCAATCTTTATCAGGTGAGCACATTGCCAACTCAATTATTTAAAAAACTGGCGATAGGCTCAAGTTTCTGTATAGACAAGCACTATTTCTCAACGAAAAATCTCGTAAAATCTTATGCTCGGCTCTGATTCAGTGTTATTTTGACTATTCATGTTCATCTTGGTTTTCTGCACTCTCGAAAAGACTTCAGAACAAACTTCAAATTATGCAAAATAAAATGGTTAGGTTCATTCTAGACAAAAACTCAAGGGATCACATTGGACAAAAGGAATTGGACAGACTGGGGTTACTAAATGTTAAGGATAGAGTCACTCAACTGAAACTGAATCATTTGTATAAAATAGCTCATAATACAACCTATTTAACTGATAACTTTATTAGAGTCTCTGAACGACATAGTTATAATACAAGGGTCAGTGAATTTAATTGTATTGTTCCAGCTACCTCCGGTTTATTAAGTAGTACATGTCCCTTTTTTAATACAGCCATTAAACATTGGAATGACTTGCCCCCTAATATTAAGAGCACTACTAGTTTATTTATATTTATAAAACTGGTGAAGTGCCACCTGTCCGACAAAGCCAAATAAATGAATGTCTAGTGCAGTGCAATGTTTAGTCTTGGGGGGGTAAGATTCAATCAAGGTTTAGTCTTGGTTTACTTTCTTTATTTAACTTTATTCAGATCTTGAATGTATAATGTTTTTAACATGTTGCCAATTCATTTGTGGATAATGGATAATGAATTGTTGCAATGTCTTTACTTCTGGGGTCTTGTGACCTATTTTACTTATATTAAATATAGTCTCAAGGTCACAAGGGGGCAAGTCATGTGTTTGTGATTGTAATCTGTAATGTTCTAATGTACCAAAGTGAAATTTAATTTTCAATGTTCAAATTGTCAATTGTCTGTTTATTTAGGTCGGGACCCCAATGGCAATAAGCCTGTCTAATTGGCTTTTTGGGTTATCCAAGATGAAATCAACTGTATACTGTTTTATGTTTATTTTGTCGATGAGCCAGTTGTGTTTGTTGTTCTGTGTGGGCTACTATCTTGTTTGTTGTGTGGATTTTGATGTTGATTTTTATCTGAATAAATAAGGAATGAATGAATCATTAGGCTATCAGCAGACAATGGAGACATGCTTATTTCAGGAACTAGGTTATTGACATGTATTAGCCTAATGGTTCCGAAATGACTCTTGACCGTTAAAAGATGATTCCAAGTTAACAAAAGTACCAGCTGAGAACGTAGGCTACACGATAGTATTGTAGTTTTCTGTGAAATCTTCTGTTTTGTACTTGGGTAAGTTTTTGCCATCTATCTTTATGTTAGCCTAACTTATCTGTATGTTAGTCGAGGACTGTGTCCGAAACAGATCCCGATCTATTGCATCTTGTGTACTATTACTACCGTGTAGGCTAACGTTAACATTGCTTACTACTGACATAACGTTACAGTGATGCAGTGATTATAGTTATGCAAAAAATATCCTCAATATTATTGTCAGCAAAAACCTGGAAATAAGTATAGCATCCAGGGATTTAAAGTACACTACATTTAGAGAACATTTTTGCCTATTTAACAACTTTCTCATCCATTGTAGGCTACTTAGCTAGCATACTCAATAATAGGCTCTAGAACGGCGTTGATTCGGGCACAGCCTTTGTTTAGCACAAACAAAGCCTTTGCTGACTAAGCTAACAGTGAGCCACTTAGCTAGCTGTGTGTCCAAACAATGTATCATTTGCAAGCATGTTTGTTGTGATATAGCATCAGTCTATCTTTGTTTAATGCAAACCAAACCTTTGCTAAGTTAACAGTTAGCTATCTAGCTAACCGCATGTCGAAATAATATACATAACTACTGTCAACTAGCTTGGCTACAAAGGCGTGGGGGTTATTTCACATGGCAGGATTAGCATACTCAGTTAGCTGGATAGTCCAGCTAACTCAGTAATCCTGCTTTGTGAAATACCACCCAGGTTTGCTCATGGTATTCAAACTCCACAACAGCTCAGAACAAGACTCTCCATTTGTAGATTCACTTTGACTGCATCTTCCCAGATGCATTATAGAGCTGAACATTGAACACTGTGCTAATGCCCATCTGACCAGAGCAGGACCCTGCTATTGCACACTTTAAACTAGACTTTGGACTTTAAATACACTATTATAGTTTATGTTAATGTTTATTTTAATGTTGTCACTTGCATTATCTTTGAATTCTTCATTATCTACCAAATTGTTAGTTTTAGTGGCCATGTGTCCACACTTTCATGAATTTGTCACGGTTTCGCAAGTCGCCGCTCCTTCTCAGCTTATATTGTCTTCGCAGCTTCGGTCCGGTTTGTTTTTTCCCGCTACCCAGCACTCATGGCTTTCACCTGTTAAGGTGTTCAGCCGGCTATTTAAGCTCTGCGTTTTCCGGTCTCTGCGCTTCCGTGTTGTCATTGTTCTTTGCCACGAAGCCGGTGAAGGTATAGGTACGAGGAGACCACTTCGCTTTATAGCTTTGCTTTAAAGTGACGCGGGACTTGCCTCTCGTTGCTTTAGAGTTCCTTGTAGGATTTGTTTTCTCTTTTGCACTTCTGTCCTTCGTCCTGGTTTTCCTTTCTGTTCTCTCTGAGACAGTTACCTTCGTTACCGTTTCTCTTTACCTCTTTGTTTCATATTGAGAGTGAGAGGTAATTCTCTCTCTTGGTTTCTACTGCTCGAGTTTTTTCACCCATTTATTTGGGTCGCTATTCTTTATCCCCTTTTTCCTTTTACCTCCGTTAGTGCTTTCTTGTATTGAGAGCGAGAGGTAAATCTCTCCTTTCTCTGCGAGTCTTCGCCCACTTCTCCTGGGTTGATTTTCTTTTGGCGCTACGCCGGGAGTTTTTATTCCCATTTCTTAATTTTTTCCTGTTCCGTTCGCGGATATCCTCTCCTATTTTTTGGTTATTCCACCAACGTGGATAACTTTAAGATTCCCCTTCAGTCGCGACTGGGCCTCCGACTCCCTTACACAATTAGGAGCCTATTGATTCACCTCAGCCTTTATTTTGATCAGTTAAAAAACTTTTGCTACCTCTTTATGTAATTTTTTGTAATATAGCACAATGTGAACCTGGGGCCGGTTGCACCAGCTATACGTAAGTTCAAACATAGGCTAGTTATAAAGTAAGTGTTCACTAAATGAAGGTTTACACATTAATAATATAAATGAGTTGCACCACACAAACTAGTTTGTACGTTCAGCTTAGTAGCTACTAAATATTTACACCTACCCCTAAGGAGGTGTAAATTGTGGCGTAACCATAACCAACAGAAAACAAAATGAAATGGCCCGTTTAGAGTGTTTCGAGGAGGCTCTTACCGTTATTCCTACTAAACCGTTGTTTTGAAATCTTGTTGCCATTCGGTTGTTGCAAGCAAATATCAAAAAAATACACAAATAAACTGTAACCGTCTGTTCATCTAATTGGCTACCTCCGCCGTTTCTTCAGAAAACACTGTAAAAAAGGAAAAGGTTCAGTTTGAAAACAAAGTTCTTTATAGTTCAAAAGAGAGGCAAACAGAACAGTCCCATTATGTAACTTAGGCTGTTACTTTCCATATATTTTCAAAGCACATAATGGCTGTAACATAAATAAATCGGCTAAACAAACAAATAAGGATATTTTAAATTTTATTCATAAAAATATAAACATGCACACATTGTAATTCTGTTCAATGTTCTATTTTTTCCATGGAATGCAAAATAGACGTAGCCTGTTAAACTCAATGCAAGTTGATTTCTGTGTTTACATTGTAGCTTGTTGATTGATTGGTTATTGATTTGTTATCTTCATGATAAAGTGACAATGTTTACCTTAGTATTGAAGGACACATTACTTAGTTTTCACTAGCTAAGACATTACTTACGTATTGGTGGTGCAACCAAATTTAGTAAAGCGATAGTTTGAAACTAACTAGTGGCAACTAAGGACCTAGTAAAGACTTTGTAAAGTCTAAGGACCTAGTACAGACTTTGTACTCTGTTTAAGACATCACAGAAACTTGGTAAATGGCTTAAATGAAACAAAACAGGTGTACCATTTACAATACAAACTTAGATTTGTTTATTTTCATAATATAAGTCAAAATAAAGTGCCACAAATGCAAAGAAACCTTGTAAAAATACAACAAAATAAAAAGTTTGCAATGAAATACTGAGCGACATTAAGTGAAACGGGTAAATCTTTCCTGGATTAGAAACTCCATGTCCACAAGTGTGCAATGATATATTTAACTACAAATCAAATGTTTTGGATCATAAAACTCACTTTTGCATCATATTCAAGTGGAATTTTTTTCATCAGTATAGGGGGGTAAATATCTATGGGTCCAAAACCCTATCCAAAACATGTCATAAAATGAATTGAATTTGTTTTGTCCATTATAAAGCATATACATTTGCCCCTTCTGATGATTGAAGTTAAACACATTGATATAACAGTGTTACATACACCTAAATATGTAGTCTATTCATCCTCAATAAAACATCACTTTTCCCTGTACTGTAAAGAATGTATAGTTTTGCCCCGGGATTGCAGTTTTCTGAATTTTCTTATATATTTTTTAATGCCATTCATAATGACTCCAAGGAAACTTTTACATTAATCTACCACATATCAGCACACAGTAAATTGGAATGAGCATTTTGCATGCCCTAAATGACAAGTATATACACCATAGCCTATATTATGTACGATAACATGAAAATAAAATTGTAGTCCACCATCTGCAAAATGCTTCCAAATGTTCTATCGTCAATGAAAATCGGTAGCCTACATCAAACATAAAATTAAAGGACCTATGTCCTATGTCACATTGACACCGAGCGTTTAAAATGGGTACTGCAGTCCAAATTCACAATATTGGGGAGTTGTCTCCACCGGCCCCCTCCTCCCCAGACTCGAAGCTCACGCGGGTTGCCAGGTTGAGGACACTGAATGAACACGAGCGCAACATTATATTTTGAGACGAGCTTATTCTATTTTGACAATGACAAGCGACGACGAGTCCTACACTGTAAGTTGATCAGCTAATGTATACGTTTGCAATTTATTTATTGTTTTCAAATTATAAACCAGCTCATGTGGATTTTTTATAACTCTGTCAATGTTAGCTAGATGCATGGCTGTTTACAGTCACACAGATATAAGCTAATGTTAGTGGTATGTTTAGCTAGTAAATATATACATATATATATTTAAATCTTTAGGTAGCTAGCTAAATGAAAACGATGTTGAACTTAGCTTAGGCATTTGTAAATTGGCTGTCAGAGTGCCGGAGTGCATCTGGTTGTTCGTAATGGGCAGTGGGCGGAGTCAACTCAGAGAATAGTGAATCACACAGGCCAAAACAAATACAGACATTCCAACCCGGAATGGAAATTTCAAAAGAGAACATACTGGCTGTAGCATTGTTGTCGGAGAAGCCAGTATTTCGACTTAGCATGTTTCCTTAATCTCTGATGACATATCATGGTCATTTTATGATTTTAAATTTGTTAAATATAGCTCCTTTAACGATTGCACTACAGTATGTGAAATGCACTCAAAATGCAAAAATAACAAAAGGCCTATCAATCATATTGGACAAGACAGTGCTCGAGTGGAAAAACTAACGTACATACAGCGCCCTCCACAATTATTGGCACCCGGTAAAGATGAGTAAATAGGGTTATAAAAAATTCACCATTTGGTGAATTAGCTTAATCTGAAACTCAAGAAATTAGAAATATCAAACCTTTAATTGAAATGAATTTATTCTGGAGAAAAAACAAGTGCAGCCAGGACAACCTAGTGCATGCTGGGCGCTGGAGGTCTTGTTCGAGTGATGGCTATAAACAACTGACAAGCACTGACATTAGCTAACTGAACTAGTTAGTAGCCGATAATGTGCAGTAGTAACTGTAGCCTAAATAATTTGCCTAACGTCATGAGTTGCTTTCCCAGTTGAACACGTAAAATGGATAAAAATACAACTTCATTGCAGTGTGTGTACTGTGGGGGGAAAAATAACCAATTTTGATGATTATTCAATATTTGTCGGTATTCTGACGTTGATTCAACGTGATCTCGATGAGCAAATTGATGTTGAATCCACGTCGGAATTCCACATTGAATCTACGTCGATTCAACGTTCGCTTGCTATCTGGGTAATTAAAGTGAGAAAGTTGCGCACCTCTACTGGGGAACGGGGATGAATGCAGACACCAACCATACAGCATGGAGAGTGTATTCTTAATACCTGCACCTTGCAGACAGATATGCATTTAGGGAGGTTGTAAATGAATGATGAATGGTCTCCTCCGCATTCATTAAAGAGTGATTTTGAATTTAAAAAATATCATGCTCAAATATTTGCATAGCCACCAGAGCGTGTGAGCAGAGTTGAGCGAAAAAACTAGTGTTTTGAATCAAATTATTTCAATAATTTGGACAGCTCATGCTATTTATTCACCACAACAGGAAAATATGATAGCCTAAACAAATGCGATTGTTACCAATATTCAACAAAGGGCTTATTATCCACAAATTATGGAAAGTTTGTGATGTTCTCACTCCCGTCCTATTGTTCCCCGTGTTTTCCTTTTCCCCCTGTCTTGTGTTTGTCTCTCCATAGTCCGTTTTCCCCCTTGCTGCAGGTTGGGCGTGGTTTCCTATTTGTGTCACTCTGTTTCACTTCACTTATCTCAGCCTATCCCATTTCCCCGTTTTGCATGCATTCCACACTCTCCACTCTGTTAATCACTCTCGCATACATTCGCACGTGGCACCTAATTGATACCAATTAATGTTTGCATTTAGTCACCCGGTGTTCTCTGTCCTGTGCCAGTTCGTTAATGCTCTTTGTCTGAAACCTCTGGTCCCGTCTTGAGTCCTAGTATCCAGTCTAGTTTGTAACTCTGAAGTCTTGTTCTGTGCCGGCGTTAACTCGCCTTGCTATTCTGCCTAGTCGAAGTCTGCTCCTGTCTGGAACGGCATTTCCCGCTGTTCATTGTTCCCGTCTCGCTATACTAACTTTGTCTGCTTCAGTCTGCCAGCCTGCAGTCATCTGTTATCCCTGCCTGTGTTGCGGTTTCCCTGCCTTCCACCTGACGTGTGTGCATGCAGCTTGAGTTCCTGTTCCTCCACTCTGCGGCGGTGCCTGCTTACTGCCAGCGTTGCGGTGCTGCTGATGTGCTGTCGCTCCTGCCTCTGCTGTCGCTGCTGCCGCCCTGCTGCTGCTGTGCCGCTACTGCCGCTGCCCTGCTGCAATGCCTGCGTCCTGCCCGGACCCCGCTCCACTGTCCTGCACTACTGCTCCCGCTCATCCCCTGCTCCACCAAACTGGTTGTCCGTCTCCATAACCTTCCCTGGCCTCTCCTACTCCCACTGCTCCCCCGCATCATACCTGGACTGTCTGTCATCTATGTTCTCCCTATGCTTCAGGAGTTTGGTCGAAGCATAATTTATTAGAGCTACGCGCTCTGTTGTCTGTCTTGCTCATCCAGTTCCGGCTTGGAACATTAACCACCTTTTGCCTTTCTCCCCATGCTCAGGACTACCCTGATCATTCAATAAAATATTGAGTTTTGGCATTCCTGTGTTCGAGTCATGCATTTGGGTCCAGTCCATTTCCGGGGTTGTAACAAAGTTTCTATTTTAGATTTAAATAACAAGGAATACAACAAAAATACTCAAATGTGTGTGTAATGCACACGTTGTCTAAAGAAAAAACTGTTTTATAGCCTAATTATAGGGAGAATTACTGAAGGAAAACAGAAAAATAGTAGGCTGACTAGGTTATCACCCTTATGCATTTAGGACATGGGAAAGGAAGGAATCATGGCGACAGTGAAAATTTGTCCAATAATAGCCTGCTTTAATGAATAAAATCACAACAAGTGGGGATTTGAACATTTATAGCCACAATGTAACATAATAGCCACAATGTAAAATATAATTCACACCACGATTACATAAAAAAATACCCCTTGGCTGCACTAAAAATTTCGCCATTAATCAGAAAGGATCTTAACCAGTTTACATCGAAATCAATGGCTTGCAGAACACCAAATTCTTTCTTTTCCCCCAATCTACTCAAAATTCAACAGGTTGCCATTTGTGCTCTAATACTGCCATCTAGTGGGCACTTAGGCAAACACACCACATTAGATGAATATGTCAAGTAGCTATGATATTGTATACAAGCTACAGTTTTTCTCAATAAGTAACCAGTTTTCTCTCTTGCAATGATTGTATGAAGGGTTTCCCCTCAGAAACTGATGAAGTGGTAGCACTCAATTTTAAACGCCTTAAGACGTTCAAAATGGACGTGTTAAGACAAACAAATTTGACGTCTTAACACAAACAAATTTGACATCTTAACATGGACATCGAAATACAGGTTTTGGCCCAAACGGCGTTCCATAGTACAAGTACGTGTATCAGGACGTCCATACGTGCGTGTATAAGTACGTGTATAAGGACGTCTATACGTGCGTGTATATGTAGGCTACAGTAGAAAGTGAGCAGAGACATTTGGGGAGCGGGGGATTCACTTCATTTATAGTCAAATTCCTTGTAGTTGCTGTTGTGGTTAATATTTTCTACGAACACTGTAACCTAGTTTAGATTATGTAGTGTTAACTTTATTTCATTTATGGTATTTTGTAGGGGGCCTTGAGTGTGCTAGGGGCATTGAGTGTAATGGGGCATTAGTGTTTTTCGTTGACATTTGTTACCTCTATTAAGACATTTTGTGGGTCTAGAAACTTCATCACTCAGCCTGGCCTGGATGTGCATGCTTAAGTTATCTCATGGCAATGCCGTCACAAACATAGAGGGCAGAATTGTATTATGAATTTCTGTCGGTCTGTACTTGCACTAGACTAGTTCGATTGCCAGTTTTCGTCCAGCCTGTGAATGTATAAGCAAAGACAGACAAGGCTACGTTACGATCACAGACCATACTTGTATTGGCGGCTATGATGCCATTTAGCCTTTAATAATTGATGATTATAATTGAATAATAATTTATTATTATGCTCTTACTGAGAGGTGCCGCACATAATTTTGTTTTATGACCTACAATGACAATAAAAATGTTTTTCATATCAAATGAACGCGCTGTCTTTCATTTTCAAATGTTCTGTTGGTGCATGGCCTAAGTAGGGCTAATGCAAGAGCGTTTTATTGTACTGCCTGTTCATGTGCAGCTGAGTGACCATAATGCATCATGTCCATTTTGAAAATTAAAGCACTTTAGTAAGTTTTCCTCAGGATGTAGCCTACTGTGGACAGTAAAGTCTATCTGATCAAAAACGTCTCCGACGTTAAAAAAAAAGCCAAGTTACTCACGCATAGCCTACAGAGCGCTGTCTATAAGTCCTGCATTCCAACTTGCAAAAACTAGGCCTGCCTTTAAAAGTATTGATATCTTGTTTAAATATCAGGGATTTGAATATGCCTGTGATGAATTCTAACCACACATTTTTGTAATAAATTTTATTTGATTCAGTAACATTCCTGCAATTCATATTTCTAAAAGTAAAGTAACATAAGTTGTTTTTTACAGTCATATTGATAAAATCAGAAATTATAGTGTAATTACAGAATGTTTGATTTTGGTGAGCAATAACACACATTTATAGTATACACGCCTCAAACCATCACTCTGCTGCCAGATATGCATTAGATATGGATGGATCACTTTAGGCCTGGTACATACTCTACGCAAGGAACGCACGCAACGACGCAAAGAGCAACGCAGGGGGCATTTCTCGCGTTCTTGCGTAGCAAAATGTGTAGTCCAAATTTTGTAACGCGACACAAACATGTGCTGCAATTCCACGCGTTTCCGTTAGAGGTGCTAAATGTAAATACTGTTCAAATACTGCAGAATTGCAGACTACACAAAAAGAAGTAATCATTTCCGGTTTAAGGTTACTTGCTCCAACCAGATTAGCCTAGGCTGCCAACTAGCGGACAGGGCGAAAAGAAGCCGGTAAACGCGCATATAGTATGTAAGCAAAGACCTCGCGTATGTCCAGAATCTGCGTTGGCGTTCATGTTCCTTGCGTAGAATATGTACTAGGCCTTAAGGGTTGTGTCTCGTGACAAATTTTCCTATTGAACTCTATGGAAAAATAAGTCAGGAGAAGAAACCCTTCTCAAGTTATCCATCCTATATCTCATATCTACTGTATTTCTGGCAGCAGAGTGATGGTTTAAGGCGTGTTTGATACGTCAGACCCTTGATGACTTAGAACCATTTAGCCAAACGTGTTCCATACTGTTCCAGTGTAATTTACAGTTAAATCTAGTCCCACCGCCCAATTCCCATAGAGATCCATTCAAATGCAGAGAGGTTATAGTATCGCTTGTAGGAGTACCAGAAAATAATATATCAAGAGTCTTTTGATATTGTTGGGTCACAGACATCAGGAAGTCATGGCATGCAAAGGATATGCAACCAAATATTAAAAATGATTACTTTATTCTACATTATGTTAAACTGTCCAATATTTTTTCATGTCCGAAAATGGGGGGGGGGGCGCTATGTACAAAAGGTTCTATAATTTCTAAACAGTTCATCCAATATGGATGAAAATAGCCTCAAATTAAAGCTGAGTCTGCACTTCATTGCCATTGTATCCTTTCAAAGTGCTAGAGTACAGAACCAAAATAACAACAAGATAATCAATGTTATTCACTTCACCTGTCAGTGGTTTTAATGTTGTGGCTGATCGGTGTATGTGGGATCAATAGAACTATAATTCCATACAGTCCACAGGAAACTCCTCCTTCACATTGCAAGTGACATAGGACATTGTCCCAGTTGTGATTTCTGCACTGTACATAGATGTCAACCTCTGGAGAGAGCTGTCCTTATTTTCATGCCTGCAAAACTGTATAAATTCACCAAAAACCATATAGAACATTTATCTATTATCTATTAAAATCACTAGCCACCACAGTTATTTGTCTGATTCAAGTTTATTTAATATATTCCTGTATTTAGCTTTTCATATAATAATGACTGTGTAGCCTTCATACAAATTCAGCAAGGTGCTCATTTTAAAACAGTTAAATAGTCACTGAGACACCCCACACACTTATAACCCAGTACAGGAGAGATACATACGTATACAGCACAGAGAGTTTGCCACTTTTCAGGTTTTCCTACAGAAATAACCGCAATGACCAGACTCTCAGCCCTTAAAAAACAGTAACTTCTGTACCTTTTGACCTCATGTAACTAATACTATCTACATACCCGGGGATCTACACAAATTATTCTATTAACAAATATTTACAATGGCAATGCTAACAATAATGTTATAGAATAACTATAAAGATGTGAATCAATTAATTCTAGCTAGCTTTTATTAACACAGCATGTTCGTTTTCTTTTCCGGTGCTGCTGCTTCAGTGCTGCTACTCCGGTGCTGGGTGCGCTCCAACTGCAGGTAAGTGTTTAACCTCTTAATACCAAACGCCCCCTAGCGGTAACGCGGGCGTTACGGAAATTATTAAATTATACATTTCATTCATTTAATAATATATAATAAACTGCTCACCTCAATATTTTGATTAAATATCCTTAAGATATATACATTACTTCTGGGAAAGTGGTTTTTAAGCCCAAAACGTCGGGATAAAACTTCGTAAATAACGTTGGAAACTCGGACCTAATTCTCAAACATGTATTGCAGCTTGATGTCACACCATAAACAATGTGCTGGTAAACTGTTCTGCTTAATTGTATTTCACAAAACTTTGGTTTGAAAAATCATTATACCTTTAGGCTTCAAGAAAAAATACTTTAAAACTTTCATACGGCTGTACATTATTTTTTTCCAATTTTAAACCGACTTGTGCTTTTTTGCACTTGATTACGACTCGTTCGGCTGTGTTCACTTTGGCGTTGTGAAACTCAGCCAGTTTCTGGAGTACCAATCCCGTGGCTTAGTATATGTTAGCCAGAGTTGTTTTGAACTTGCTTGCAGAGATTTATGCAAAACCATCGTCAATTGGGTGTATTTCCTTGACTGATAGCACAATAGGCCTATCTGAAGTGGGAAAAACTGTCTTCCACCCGCCTCCACTCTGAGTATTATTTGCTTTCCATTGGGTTTTAAAACTGTCTGTCAAATATTCCAGGCAATAGCCAAGACTCTTATCTTTCAAACAAGCCCTCATTTAACATAATGCCGTCGTAAAAAAAGGAAATACTGCCCTGCGTATAAGGAAGTGGCGGCCACGCGTAATTATCGAACCAAGATGGCGCAGTGTTTTTACCTTGTAGCGTAGCTCGCTACATTCCGTTTAGCAAAGCACAATTAATTAGGTAAGGCCCGCAGTTACATTTTTTTACTTTAGAGTATTTTTGAGACAGTTTTTGTGTAGTTATGTCGAGATTTTTGAGGCGTTTTATCTGTGCACCAAGTGCTAGACAAACTGGATAAGCCAGAAGATGTTTTTGCCGAGGGAGACTCATCCTGTCTCAGTGACGCTGAATCCACTGATGACCGAGATGATGTTGCTGACATGTAAGTTGTTTTATCATACTAACAGTGTTATGCTATAAACGCATTGAATTTCTCCATGGCAGGTAACGTCGTTAGGGCTGGTGGTATTACCGATTTTTCGATATACCAGTGTGAATTCACGCAATGCCATGCGGGTTCGTAATTACATTGTCAACTGTATTTTATTGTTTTTCATACAATTAATATTACAAATTGCACATTCCAACGGTATGATAAATAATTTATCAAGTAAACTTGAAGGGTGTATTGTCTGTGTTGACAAACTCGCACGTGTTACGTGGCGTTGCCAACAACACAGATGTTTGTGGAAATGGTAAGTTTGGCATCGAAGGAAGCATCGAAGGAAAGCATCGAAGGAAATGTGCAATTTAGCTGCAATGCGTGAATCCCTGTGTTTCTTCTGTAAAGCTAACTAACCTTATATACTTATGCATAAAATCGGTCCCTCTCAGCTAAATTAATATAGATAGTATTACCTTTACAGTGGCAAGCTAGCAAGCAAAATTACAGGTAACAAGCAGCTAGCTATCTATTTGTGTCTGAGATGAGCTACTAAATCGATTTTTTTGAGTGTGAAATGGCTTCTGGAAGTGTTTAGTAAAGTCATTGTTCCACATGAGTAAATTGTTCTGTATGCAGTACAGAAGGCTGTGCAGGTAAACAAAATGGCAATTTATGCATGGTATGAGGGAGAGAACATGATAACATGAGGGAGTACTTGTTTATTATTATTATTGTTGATTGTTGTTGTATAAGGGGGACTAATGGGTATATCAACATGGTGGACAATTCCATGGACAGGGTTAGTGGGGTTTGTAATGATGCCGATTGCTCTCCTGAGGGAATGTGTAGTCTAAATGGCTTCTGTATGAATGGTTAAATAATCTCTCCTCACCCTCCACCCCCATGTTTTGATCCTTTGCCTTTTTTTGTTTTTAGTTCATTTTTTTTAAGCTTTTTGGACCCTGCCATTTTGTGCTTTCTTTGTGTAAATACAGTAACTTCAGAAATTAGAGGGCAAGGATCTTTTTATTTGTTACAGCAGTGTTTTTATTTTTTATCTAGGAAACTGGTGGACTTTTGATTTTTTATCCACTGCACTTTTAGTAGTACACCTTAGTGCACTTGTATATAGTTGATATATGTTTGTCATGTATAAAGTTTTGCCTCCTAAAACCCAACCCCAACGTCCCTGTCATAGGAGGTGGCAACAGAATAAAGGACAGGACTGGCAAGCAGTAATGTGTAGGGAAGTTTCATACTATTCCCATTATTCATTTGAAAACCTGTTTGCACATTCCTGGACTCATTTCTGGCTAATGGGGCTCTGGTGAAATACACAAGATTCACTGTGCTGCTACATGGGTTTTGACAGATTTTTGTAACCTTGGGTAGTTAGTTGTGTAATATGAAGAGCACCAAGAACACGTCTAAAAATGAACTTTTATTGCCAATATTGACAAATTATCTCATTTTATTGTAAAAACCTAAAAAATAAATCATATTGAGACCTTTCTGGAACATTGCCATTTTTGGCACATTTGGCACCATTTGGCACCATTTGGATAACGAAAAAGGTTCACCTGAAAAAACCCCTGTAAAATTTGAATGGTTTGAGATATTGACACCAGATTGTTACCAGAGGTAGGCAGCATATTGATGAATCAGATAGAGGAGTCATTTCCTCCATAGCATTTGTAGCTCCCCAGGTAAAAATTCTTAAACTTGAATGTAGGTACCCCGTTTTTTAGTTTTTTTATATTTTCTGTACATAAATTGTTGTAGTTAAGTATCAAAAACTGGATTTCTATGAGGTCTCACTGCTTAGTCGTAATACTGCAGGTGTCTGCTTTAATAAAAGCCATGAACCATATTTGTACCATTTATAGTTTTTGAGATAACCACCTTTGTTTGTCACTAGTGAAAACAGGCAAAAATTGGCCTATTTTGCCCTCGGTAGGAAGAGGTTAAACAAATATTTACAAAGGAATATGGTAACGAACAAATGTGTATTCAAGTCCATTGCCACTTGTGTGAGTGTGTGTGTGTGTGTGTGTGTGTGTGTGTGTGTGGTGTGTGTGTGTGTGTGTGTGTGTGTAGCAAGACCATTTCCAAAAGCCTTGTGATGCTTGCATCACAGGTATCTTCTTCTTTCCCACCCCACTGTATATACACTGCCTGGCCAAAAAAAAGTAGTACACTCTAATATTTTGTTGGACCGCCTTTAGCTTTGATTACGGCGCGCATTCGTCGTGGCATTGTTTCAACAGCCTTATGCAACGTCACAACATTTATTTCCGTCCAGAGTTGCATTAATTTTTAGCCGAGATCTTGTATGGACGACGGGAGAGTCGAACCACTCCATAAAGTCTTCTCCAGCACATCCCAAAGACTTTTAATGGGGTTAAAGTCAGGACTCTGGTGGCCAATTCATGTGTGAAAATGATTCTTCATGCTCCCTGAACCACTCTTTGAGCCCGATGAATCTTGGCATTGTCGTCCTGGAATATGCCCATTGATGGGATAACCTGGTCATTCAGTACATTCAGGTACTCAGCTGACTTCATTCTTTTACTGCATAACATTGCTGAGCCTAGACCTGGCCAATTGAAGCTACCCCAGATCATAACACTGCTTCCAGAGGCTTGTACAGTGGGCACTATGCATGATGGGTGCAACGGCGACTTTCAAACATCATTTTTCAGTGGAATTCCCTTTTTACCCATTTTCAGACCATCTCTAAACTTGCACTATTGTTTTTCAGACGCTATGTAGGAATAAACCCAGAGAGGGGCACCAAGGCTGGATGGGACAAAGTGCTGTCCAAGAGAACTGGTAAAGTCGCTCATAAGAAGACAACAAAGGTCACTCCTCATGTCTCCACTCTACTGAAGAGACTGATGAACTTTGAGTGGGAGTTCATATAAGCCACTTGTAATGTGGTGTGACATGTGAAGTGGGAGGAGCCAAACGCAGCAAGGGGATTCTTTAACCTCTTCCTACCGAGGGCAAAATAGGCCAATTTTTGCCTGTTTTCACTAGTGACAAACAAAGGTGGTTATCTCAAAAACTATAAATGGTACAAATATGGTTCATGGCTTTTATTAAAGCAGACACCTGCAGTATTACGACTCATAGAAATCCAGTTTTTGATACTTAACTACAACAATTTATGTACAGAAAATATAAAAAAACTAAAAACCGGGTACCTACATTCAAGTTTAAGAATTTTTACCTGGGGAGCTACAAATGCTATGGAGGAAATGACTCCTCTATCTGATTCATCAATATACTGCCTACCTCTGGTAACAATCTGGTTTCAATATCTCAAACAATTCAAATTCTACAGGTTTTTTTTCAGGTGAATCTTTTTCGTTATCCAAATGGTGCCAAATGTGCCAAAAATGGCAATGTTCCAGAAAGGTCTCAATATGATTTATTTTTTAGGTTTTTACAATAACATGAGATAATTTGTCAATATTGGCAATAAAAGTTCATTTTTAGACGTGTTCTTGGTGCTCTTCATATTACACAACTAATTACCCGAGGTTACAAAAAGCTGTCAAAACCCATGTAGCAGCACAGTGAATCTTGTGTATTTCACCAGAGACCCATTAGCCAGAAATGAGTCCAGGAATGTGCAAACAGGTTTTCAAATGAATAATGGGAATAGTATGAAACTTCCCTACACATTACTGCTTGCCAGTCCTGTCCTTTATTCTGTTGCCACCTCCTACGACAGGGATGTTGGGGTTGGGTTTTAGGAGGCAAAACGTTATACATGACAAACATATATCAACTATATACAAGTGCATTAAGGTGTACTACTAAAAGTGCAGTGGATAAAAAATCAAAAGTCCACCAGTTTCCTAGATAAAATAAAAACACCCCTGCTGTAACAAATAAAAAGATCCTTGCCCTCTAATTGCTGAAGTTACCGTATTTACACAAAGTACAAAATGGCAGGGTCCAAAAAGCTTGAAAAAATGAACAAAAAACAAAAAAAGGCAAAGGATCAAAACATGGGGGTGGAGGGTGAGGAGAGATTATTTAACCATTCATACAGAAGCCATTTAGACTACACATTCCCTCAGGAGAGCGATCAGCATCATTACAAACCCCACTAACCCTGTCCATGGAATTGTCCACCATGTTGATATACCCATTAGTCCCCCTTATCCAACAACAATCAACAATAATAATAATAAACAAGTACTCCCTCATGTTATCATGTTCTCTCCCTCATACCATGCATAAATTGCCATTTTGTTTACCTGCACAGCCTTCTGTACTGCATACAGAACAATTTACTCATGTGGAACAATGACTTTACTAAACACTTCCAGAAGCCATTTCACATTCAAAAAAATCGATTTAGTAGCTCATCTCAGACACAAATAGATAGCTAGCTGCTTGTTACCTGTAATTTTGCTTGCTAGCTTGCCACTGTAAAGGTAATACTATCTATATTCATTTAGCTGAGAGGGACAGATTTTATGCATAAGTATATAAGTTTAGTTAGCTTCACAGAAGAAACACAGGGATCCACGCATTGCAGCTAAATTGCACATTTCCTTCGATGCTTACACCAAACTTACCGTTTCCACAAACATCTGTGTTGTTGGCAACACGTGCGAGTTTGTCAACACAGACAATACACCCTAAGTTTACTTCATAAATTATTTATCATACCGTTGGAATGTGCAATTTTTAATATTAATTGTATGAAAAACAATAAAATACGGTTGACATTGTAATTACGAACCCGCATGGCATTGCGTGAATTCACACTGGTATATCGAAAAATCGGTAATACCACCAGCCCTAACAACGTTACCTGCCATGGCGAAATTCAATGCGTTTATAGCATAACACTGTTAGTATGATAAAACAACTTACATGTCAGCAACATCATCTCGGTCATCAGTGGATTCAGCGTCACTGGGACAGGATGAGTCTCCCTCGGCAAAAACATCTTCTGGCTTATCCAGTTCGTCTAGCACTTGATGCACGGATAAACGCCTCAAAAATCTTGTTATAACTACACAAAAACTGTATCAAAAATACTCTAAAGTAAAAAAATTTACTTACCTAATTAATTGTTCTTTACTAACCGGAACGTAGCTAAGTAAATTATGAACAAGCAAAGCTAAATGATAAGCTAACCCTATTGCGCTCTAATGCGTCAGCGTACTACAGTGAAACCGAACCTTCTGTTACGCACTGCGATAACTTGTATATTTTGAATCGGATATGATGTATGAGCACTTATTTTAAAGATAACAGTCTTGGCTATTGGCTCAAAAATTGACAGACAGGTTTAAGACCCAATGGGAGAAAAACGAGACTGAATCTGGAGGCTGCCCCCAACCAGTCATTCCCACTTCGGATAGGCCTACTGTGCTATCAATCAAGACAATGCACCCAATTGACGACGGTCTGACAAAAAAATCCGCAGTCAAGTCCCAAACAGGTTTGTCGACAACAAACTAAGCTAAGGGGTTGGTACTCACTCAACTGGCCGAGTTTCACAATGCTGAACGGGACACAGCCCTACTACTCGCGACGAAGAGCAGAAAATCACAAGTCCGTTTAGTAACTTGAAGAAAGCATGCACAGCGGTGTAGAACGTTTTCAAGTGTTTTTTCTTAAAGCTTTAATGCATAACGATTTTTCAAAGCAAAGTTTTGTGAAATATTATCAAGCAGAATAGTTTACCAACGCATTGTTTATGGAGTGGCAGCAAGCTGCAATAAATGTTTGGTAATTAGGTCTGAGTTTACAACGTTATTTACGAAGTTTTAATGCGACGTTTTGGGCTTAAAAACCACTTTCCTAGAAAGAATGGATGTATCTTAAGGTTATTTAATCAACATATTGAGGTTAGCAGTTTATTCTCTATTATTAAATTAATGAAATATAAACTTTAATAACTTCCGTAACGCCTGCGTTACCGCTAGGGGGCGTTTGGTATTAAGAGGTTAAGCTCTAAGGCGGGAAACCCCGCAGTTAAGGGAGGAGACAAGACAACGAACACACGTATCAAAGCTACTGACCGGCTCACTGTCACACACTAATGAGTAGAAGCGCAAATGCCAGGTTTTCAGCAAGAAAACCAAACAAGGCCAATGGAACAGAGCACAAGGTTCCCATACTTCTACGAGCAAAGTGACAGAAGAAAGAGCCAGAAACAACAAACGCCTGTCTCTGCAATGAGACGCATAAGAACAGGCGAGTAGCATAAATGGTACACATAAAACACACACAACCAACAAACACTGAAAACGAATACGAATTAGTATACCAAGAGATGAAAGGAACGGGGATCTAACGTTCCAAGGCTACTCTAGAAGGCTCGCAGTCAAACGCAAACATGTCCACAGCATCGTCCAAGCTCCAAATAAGGAGAGACACACCCGGAGAACGAACAGAACTACAGTTCCGAACAAAATCATCCCGCAGGTGAAAAGGACGAACAGGACAGCAGCACCAGACATCACTGGCTAAAAGACCAAACGAGTTTGATAGAGGATAAAAGCCGTGCCTCTTGGTAAAGAAGAATGTAACGAGAAGGCGAAGGAACAGAGATAACGTTCCGTGGCTACTTCCATAAGACTCCCAGTCAAACGCAAACATGTCCATAGCATTGTCCAAGCTCCATATAAGGAGGGACACACCCAGAGAACGAACAGAACTACAGTTCCGAACAAAATCGTCCCGAAGGTGAAGAGGACGAACAGGGCAGCTGCACCAGACATTACCAGCTAAAAGACTAACACGAGTTAAATACAAAATAAATGTTGTGCCTCTTGATAAAGAGGAATGTAACGAGGCGAAGGAACAGAGATAACGTTCCATGGCTAGTTTCATGCAGTCAAATGCAGAAAACATACAGTAAAGGGGTAAACGCCCGATCTCCCAGGAGAGAAACATTTTACAGGCGAGCCGACGGAGCACCGTCATCCCATAACTTTACTAGCAAAGTGACTAACAGAAGCTTGGTAGAAAATAAACGCCCTAGCCTCTCAATAATGGGAAATGTAATGAGGCGAAAAGAACAGAGCTAAAGCTCTAAGACTATTTTCATAAACGTGGAGTCCCACACACACACATGTCCACAACATCACCCAAGCTCCATATAAGGAGAGACTCACCCGGAGAAGGAACAGAACTACAGTTCCGAACAAAATCGTCCCACAGGTAAAAATGGCGAACAGGACAGCTGCCACAAAAGACCAACGCAACCTTAATCGAAAATAACCGACCTGCCTCTAAGAATAATTAAAACCCTAAAGTCAGTGTGATACAAACGCCCTGTCTCTTAGTAAAGGGCAAAGGATCTAGGCAAAATGACAAACAAAGGACAGACCAGAAAGCGGAGACTGAAATGTGCACATAAAACAGGAATTCAACCTGAAAGCACAAAGACAAGTACCGCAAAACTCCAATAAAAGCACAACGGAGCAAAACGGTCTCCTTAAAAACCTAGATCTAATCATACGAGTAAACTTTAAAAAGGGCAAAATAAACTGCACACAAAACAGCACAAATACATTTACATTTTAGACATTTGGCAGACGCTCTTATCCAGAGCGACGTACATTAGTGAAATAATGTTTAGAAAATACACCACAGAACAAACAATCAGCCCAGAACGAAAGAAACATGGGCTTAAATAGCTCACCCCAAAGCATGCACACCTGTCAACGCTGATGACTTCTTCCGCGAAAGATGAGATGGAGCCAAAACTCCACTAACGGAGCAGCGCCCACGTGTGGTGACCGAGGAACACGACCGCGAGGGAGAAAGGGTCATAAACCATGACACCACTGAGCTCACCCACTCACTCACTCAATCACCTCTATCCCTACACACCAGTTTGTGCCCCCCACCCCCTCGCCCTCATACACATACACACACACACACATATACAACTTGGAAGGTTTTGGACAGTCACATTCTTTTATTTTGATAATGTGTCATGTCTGTTGGTGTTTAATATCTGTTTGTGTTAAGAACTTGGATGGTTTTGGACAGACACAGCCTCATATTAGAAAAACATACATGTATGTTAATTTGTTTATGCTGATATGTCATTGATCATTTGAGTGTTTCTTGTGGTTGTATTACTGAACATTTTAGCACTAAAGCTTTGACTCAGGTGTTAACTTGACTACAAATATCAAATTAATTTTTTTTGGTTATGACTAAGTTATTTTGCCTAAATGGGCTGCTTTGTCTATTTTTTCCCCATGTACATGCAAATGATTGTGGAAGTAAGCTGTTTTGTGAAGCTGTGTAGGCCCAAAGAAAACCAAAAATGCAGAAGCCTCATATAAATAACAAAATAAATACAGTCTAAGGTTTAGTGAAATGTCGGGGGGGCGAGAGGCCTTGGAGGAGTCCTCCATGCTATCAACTAGGGAGACATCTAGAATCCCCCATCAAAACAGGAATGTCTCCCTCTATTGTTTACAAGAGTTGTACTCATAACAATGGATAAGATAGATCATGCTGACCGAACAAGTGGGAAAATAAGAAAAAAATAAGAGAAATTAAGGGAAATTACATGGTCTGATTAACAGGCACATGAGGATAAGTCACAAACAATTTTATTTGGTAGATCAAGAGTGCCCCCAAGCGCATAGGGTAGAAACTGGTTATATGACATGTTTATTTTTCGCCTAATTTGTTATTGGATAAAATAAGATATGACAAAAGGGTGTCACCGCACATTATTGGTGTATTAGTTAGGTAGAGGAGGAGTTATGATATTATACAAACTAATGTTTGTTTTTGTTCAGGGAACTCCTAATCCTCTGCGTAGGGTAAAGGACCTCCCGTTGGCGTCAACGCTTAATAAAAGGTTAAACTGAATAGAAGACTCTGCTATTTCCTTCATCTTCATCTTGAGAATTCTCCAGCTCAAAACCCATCTCAAATTGAACCTAATGAGGAGAGAGTAAAGGACTTCCCTCCGCATGATGTGCAAATGTTTTGCAAGGGCAATCAAGACTTTCTTTACAATAAATTAAGAAATGTTTTGTAAGATGCACTTAGAAGCTGTGTTTGTCTCAAATTGTTAAGTCAAATAATTGAAAATTGAATAATTGCTACTGAATAATTGAAAAGGCCATGTTTAGTTTCTTCACTGAGGTAGGACACTGGGTTATTTTGGCAAGATTGACAAGGTTTCCATAACTGTTAATATGAAACAGTCATTCTCTTAACAAAATTAGCATTGCAATACACAATAATGTTTGTTTACTGTAAGAATCTGTAGCTATGCTTACCAGTAGAGGTAGTGCAAAAACGACAATTAACTGTTAACCCTGTTATCAGTATTATACTGTAAAAGTATACTGTAATAATTTAAGGTTGTATGCTGTATTTCATAAAAGACGGTATCAAACTGTAAATTTCTGCAACAGTAAAACTTAATTTTACAGTAACATGCTGGCAACCCTGCTGCCAGCTCTTTACTGTTTTTTTTTGTTTGTTTGTTTTTTGTTTTTTAACAGGAAATGTTTTAACAGTGCAGGATGTAGGCTCCAAAGCAATATAGTATAATAATATTGGTCACTTGCAATTTCAAATTGTATTCTACATTGCTGTTAAATTTTTATCGCCAGAGGGCGCTCGTGCTGCTACACGGCAAGAAAACCAGTTGCAATGTTTTACAGCATAGTAAGCAGTTCCGACCATGTTTGTGGTGGACTGAAATGCAGCTTCTTCATTGTTACCATATTTCTTTTTAAAATTGCGTTATCTTGGATCTTTGCAGCATCTGCTATTTTTCGGTTGCCTAAAGCATGCCTTTCACAATTCCACAATGAACATGATAAAATATTGCAGAATTTTGGCCACAAAGAATATATTTTCGGACACCAGTTGGTGATCAGTGCAAGTTTTATGTCTACCCCTGGACATGTTAATAGTCTACTGCAAAATATTTAATATTTTATAAATACATGCACGATTCTGCATTTATATAAAGTAGGCAGGCAAATAAACAGTCAATCAAGACCTAGCTAGATAGGGAGCTACGAGTATAGACATGTTTAAACCATACTCCGCAAGGATGGGCAGAAATGCCAATATTTTCAGTGTAATAGTGTTGAATGCTACTGATTTTCATGCCATTTTAAATGTCCCAGTAAAAGCTAAGGTAGTGACAACGTTGCGGCCATTTTCAAGCTACTCCAGACTACGTTGTCAGAACGTCGCCACTTTATGGGAATTACATTTTCACGTTGTGGGAACCAAAGCAATAGGTTGTCACAACGTTGTGCTTTCTGTAGAGCAGAGTTGAGGGAGAAACTTAACGTTATTTTGCTGTCGTTTACTCAACGTTTGTTATTTATCCTTTATATGTGTTGCTATTTACGTCATTTATCCTGTTCTTTGATTATATTATGTGAAGTGATCATTAGGCTGCAATAAAATTCTGATTAATGTGAAAATGTCTAGCTACTTTGTGTCAATTTGAAATAGAAAATGGTATAACCTGTAAACATCATCATGAAGCATCATATAGCATATAAAACTATATATATATACAGTACCAGTCAAACATTTGGACATACCTACTCATAGTTTTTTTCTGTTATTTTTACTGTTTTCCACATTTTGGAATAGTAAAGACATCAAAACTATGAGATAACACAAATTAAATTATGCAAAAACCAAAAAAGTGTTAAACAAAGCCACCCTTTGCCTTGATAACGGCTTTGCACATTCTTGCCATTCTCTCAAACAACTTCTGTGGTAAACAGGTATTCCACAGGTAAACAGGTGATGCCATCATGATTCTGTATAAAAAGATATCAAAAGATTCCTGATATCTTATTTCAGGTACTCTTAGAAGCAATACTATAACCTCTCTGCATTTGAATGGATCTCTATGGGAATTGGGGGGTGGGACTAGATTAAGCTGTAAATTACACGGGAATAGTATGGAACCCATGATTGGCTAAATGGCTGTAAGTCAACAAGGGTCTGAGGTATCAAACGAGCTTCAAACCATCACTCTGCTGCCAGATATGCAGTAGATATGGATGGATCACTTGAAGGGTTGTGTCTCCTGACAAATTTTCCTATTGAACTCTATGGAAAAATAAGTCAGGAGAAGAAACCCTTCAAGTTATCCATCCATATCTACTGTATTTTTGGCAGCAGAGTGATGGTTTAAGGCTTGATTGATACCTCAGACCCTTGTTGACTTACAGCCATTTAGCCAACCATGTGTTCCATACTATTCCCGTGTAATTTACAGCTTAATCTAGTCCCACCCCCCAATTCCCATAGAGATCCATTCAAATGCAGAGAGGTTATAGTATTATGACGTTAGGCGAATTATTTAGGCTACAGTTACGACTGACATTATCGGCTACTAACTAGTTCAGTTAGCTAATGGAGTGAGTCAGTGATGGCGACAAACATTAAAACTTTTAAATATCATGTTAATATTTAACCTTGATTATTCAATATTTGTCGGTATTCTGACATTGATTCAACGTGATCTCGATGAGCAAATTGATGTTGAATCAACGTCGGAATTCCACATTGAAACTACGTCGATTCAACGTTCGCTTGCTATCTGGGTAATCAGACTGAATAGTTTGGCATACTCGGCTTGTCTTGTCGGCTGGAAGAACAAATGTTGTATATGTACTAATTAAATCCCTGACTAGAGTCACTTCTATTTATATGCGCAGTTTAAGTTTTGTGAAATGCCCATGTAGTGGGCCAATGTTGATAATGCACTAACCGAAAAGGGCTGGAGCACTGTACATTTAAATATAAGCTGTGGTTCTCTACCTTTTTCTAAACTGTCAAATGGACTGTCCCAAATACTATGTAGCCCAAATGTAGAGCCCACATGACCACAACGTAGGCATACGTGCAGCCCCTACGTAAAAAAGGGGTGTGTAAATCCAGAGATTTTCTTATAAAGGGGGAGATCGGAGACTCCGCGTCTTTTGCATTGTGAAAAGCGTAACGGCTAGTAGTAGCTTAGCTTGGATCACGTGCACCGTTGCTAGCCAATCGTTTCAAAGTATTGACGTCAGTGAGACTCTTCAGAGTTTTTCGACAGTTATCTACGGCATTTGGCAATATAGTATTGCACGCACCCGTTAATATTTTGAAAGACAGAAAAACGACCATTTATGTTATTACCACTCGATGCACCTATAAAGAGTGATTTGCTTACTTATCACCACTGTTACACTGAAATATCAGTGTTTACCAAAGACACATGGCCAACTTTAATTGCATTAGGAAGGGAAACCGTTTTTACAGGTGCTACCTAGCTAGCCTATGTAACGTGGGCCTACTGCAAATCATTGGAAGGAAATTTTAAAAAGTCCTTGTCTCGGTCTATTATTACAATTTAACGTTACCGCTGCACATAGACGTGGCATGGCGATGTGATCTATATACTGATGTTTTGGTAGAATGTTTGTGGGAAGGGAAACTTTTTACAGGTGCTACCTAGCTAGCCTATGTAACGTGGGCCTACTGCAAATCATCGGAAGGAATCGCATACGATGCGAACATTTTGAGAAGGCAATATGTAGCTGCAGAAAAAATGACCCGAGACCATTTGCCTACTTTTTAGACAAGAAATATGTACGGTAAATAGTAATAGCCTAAATTGCTTCGGAAAAAGACAAATAGATTAAAATGACGTTATTATTTCTCAGTCATAGCTTACGCGAACGACGAAAAAAAGCTTTTGAACACAAGGTAGCTTCAGCTTGCGTGTTAATGTTTGAGCTGTTGGGAGTTGAAAACGTGCTGCGGTTGTAGTCAACTATTTTTTTGTTATTTGCCGGAGGCATTCAACTGTATGAACATATGATAAAACGTGACATATTGCATAGGCTACATACGGCTAAATTAAATAGTTTTGAAAAGGGGTTAACCTTAAGCATTTAAGGTTGTGCCTCCTATGCAATAACAAAATGAATGTTATGGGAAACAAAAACATCAGAAATATTATATGCTTACGCGCTTAACTATAAGGTTGTTTTTTTAAATATATGGGAATGCGATCCACTATAGGCGCACTGTCGGATAACGTGAGAAAAGTAGCCCTATAGTCTGTCATTTTCATGTCTCAGTAATCAAACGAAGCATTGACGTTATTGCTCATCTTTACCGGTCCGAGCGCATCGTGGAGAGATGCAGGGCTTTTTTTTTTTTTTACCAGTTAAAGATAGGTGGTGTAGCTTAAATATTGAAATCACAAAACAGTTGTTTTAATTCAGAAGTATGAAAGTTTATTAATGAAGTTCAGAAAAACATTTGAATAGCCAATGCTAAAATACAAAATTAGGCTAAACAGGCGACAAATAATTGCCAATGCTTTGCAGAACGAATTGTATTGCAATCGCCTAATAAAAAAATCCAGACCGTTTTAGCTGCCCTTTATAGAAGATATGAAAAAGTGGTTGTTAGGTAACCGTGCGTTAGATAATGTAGGCTACTGTGCACTGCATAATGACATATAAGACATTGCAGTCGCCTTCACATAAGTTTTAACATTCAAGGGTGCAAACTGGTGAGGGCCCATTTTTGGCGAGGGCCAACATTTTTTTTTGCCTGAAAATGCAGAAAATATATGTGCGGCGCCCTTCCCATGATGTAGGTTACATTTTATATGAAGCATAGGCGTCATATCTTAGAAAGCCCTTTCTGCGCCCCCTACATTTAGCTACATTATTGGGGCGATACACTGTAAAAAAATATCTGTCAATAAACCGTATGTTGCCTGTATTTTATAACAGAAAGATCCTGTTTCAATCATTTACAGACAGCTGCCCGTTTTCTATGATTTGAATTGCATTATGGGATTGACTGCACCCAATTCCCGCTTGTTTTGTTGGGGGATTTCACATCTGCCTAGACTACATTTTTGTGGTAAGTAGAGCTATAATTTTAGTAAAAAAATTACAACAATGACATTTCAATATTGCCTTCACTAATTCAGTGGTAAGGGATTCTCGATATTTCTAGCTCCCCTTGATGTTAAGTTTGCTTACCCATTTCGTAACGTTTACATTTAGCTAAATTAGGCTACCAGAAGTTAGCTAACCACTTTTTGTTGGAGAGATTGGCCGACAACATTAGCTAAAGTTATAGTTTGCAAATGGCAAAGTTATTTAATATTCTTTTACCACCAGTCAAGAATCGCATCAGGAGAAAATTATACATTGTACATTATCTGTAATTGAAATACTGCGGTCAAGCCAGCCTCCACTTCGAAAAAGATGGTCAAACTAGCCCCCACGTTTTGGTTCGCAATATACTAGGCATTCTACGGTAAGAGCGTGTAAGACTTGATTTCAAAATAAAAGTGAAGTTCCGGTGAACGTGATAAGACGTGAAAGTAATTTCACATACATTCAATAAATCAGTCAGTCTGTCAGTAAACAATGAATAAATAAATAAATTACATACATACATAAAACAAAATTTATAATTATTAAATAATAAAATGAATAATTATTTTTTTAAAACAACTACCGCCTGCAAACTATTTCAGAGAAAAATTGAGGATTTCTCATTTCAATTGTGTGAATAATTACTCATTAATAAAAAATAATTAACTTAATAATAAAGAATACATTTTCAAAGACCAATCTGACTTCAAAATGACAGTACACCACCTGATAGTGTCACTCAGACGATCTCAGTACATTCTGATGTGGAATTTCAAAATTAAAGCCCTCTAAAATGTCATATAAGAGCTGTGTTTCTTCTAAATTCAGATTGATATTAAAAGGAAATGCCCTGTTTTCACTGACCAATTTCACTTCTGAATGAGAGCACACCACCCCAGGGTGTCACTCAGACAATCTCAGGACATTTTGATGTGGAATTTCAAAATTAAAGACCTCTAAAATGTCATATGAGTGCTGTGTTTCTTCTAAATTCAGATTGATATTAAAAGGAAATGCCCTGTTTTCACTGACCAATTTCACTTCTGAATGATAGCACACCACCCCAGGGTGTCACTCAGACAATTTCAGGACATTTTGATGTGGAATTACAAAATTAAAGTCCTCTAAAATGTCATATAAGAGCTGTGTTTCTTCTAAATTCAGATTGATATTAAAAGGAAACCTCCTGTTTTCACAAAACCATTTCTGTTTAGAATGATAGAAGAACACCTCACAGTGTCATTCAGACAACCTCAGGAAATTCTGATCTGGAATTTCAAAATTAAAGCCCTCTAAAATGTCATATAAATGCTGTGAAATTGGTCAGTGAAAACAGGAACTTTCCTTTTAAAATAAATCTGAATTTAGAAGAAACACTCTTATATGACATTTTCGAGGGCTTTAATTTTGAAATTTCACATCAGAATGTCCTGAGGTTGTCTGAGTGACACTCTGAGGTGTTGTTCTAGCTGTAACTCTAATTAGGGATGGGAATTGTTAGATTTTATTGATACCGATGCCATTATCGATTCTGCTTATGGATCCGATTCTTTTGCTCCCAGACTATTAAAAAACCAACTATTTCTATTGGGTGGTAATCTAAAATGGATTCAATTACATCATGTTCATAAAGTATAAAGCATTTGTTTTTCATTCATATTTCTTAGTCATATCATGGAAAATATTTATCTGCTATATTTATGCCTGCACAAGTGGCACAGCATCCATTAAAACAATTTGTATTGTATAATTCTGTAAATTGAAATGGCATTATAAATGTCATTTGGCTTGATCAATACGAGTGCTTAAAAATATCAGACATCAAAGAAAATAAGACACCGGAAAATAATGAAAAAGGGCGCGAGAACAGAGGATAAAGTATCAGTTTAATGTTATGTCAAAAAAGATGGCTAAAATATTTTTGTTTAAATGCTGCTCTGTGATTGAGATATTTAGGAGTTTCATTCCCTAACGAAGATCGCAAACTTTACTTATGAGTTACGCTCATATGCGTGTTTCATAAAGATGCACCGTAACGTTTGCGTTGCTTTCTGTATTATCAGAACAGTTTCAACTGTCACCATTCTCCCCTATCTCATTTAGCCAATACATTTACATGGAAGAAAGATGAGATCTTTAATGTTACCTGACCATTTTTTGGAGGAAAGCTGGCTCCTCTTATTAGCTGAAGATGACAAAGATTGAAGATTATCATTTAGCTAATTTAGGTTAGCTAGTTATTCGCTTTCCAAATCTAGGCTACTCATCTGTGCATGACCAAGCAGGCAATCGTTGTCAGATTAGTCTACTGCCAATCAAAACACTGTAGTTTTACACTTGTAGTTGGTTATAGGCTCCCGAGGGAAGTCCACACACTCCACAAATCTGTTGAATAGTTGATCATTTCCGAAGACGGCTCACAAAATGGAGAGCTTATGCAAACACATTTTCTATTGATTTTTAAATGATAGCAACGTTAGCTTAAATTAGTTTTCAAAAAATGACGTTTACATTTTATATTTTTAGACGGGTGCCAAACTCTGCCTGCCAGCATACGCTGACTGAATGAAAAACGACAGCGCGCATGACGTGACGTTGTTTTGCTATACGTAGCTGTCGGGAATAGCCTACATGCTGGAATCGATAAGAGAATTGATAAGCTCAAAGGCGAACGATTCCGAGGAATCTGACAACTTGGAACCGGTTCCTAACGGGAACCGGTTTTTGATTCCCATCGCTAACTCTAATACATGTTAGCTAGTTTAACTTTGTCATTCCCCATTTTGACGGTAACTTAGGTTTTGAAGGTGGAGGGGCTAACGTTAGGGTGACCAGACGTCCCCGATTTTCGGGGACAGTCCCCAATTTAAGTCATCTGTCCCCGAAAACGTCCCCGATTCGTTCTTGCAGTAAAAAAAAAAGGCTTCTGTTCTATCGTTGTCGCTTTCTAGAAAGGGAGTCAATCAGATCAGAATGTCGGATCAGAACACCAGAGTAATTTTTATTATGTGTTGTCATGGTAGCAGACAGGCCACCCACCTCGCAGCTAGTCTCACAGCAGCGGCAGATTGTCCAATAGCTAGCCGCCCGAGTGAAGAGGGAGTCCCGAATGGAGTTGGTAGCTAACATGCTATCAGAATGCAACTAGCCGTGTTAACGTTAGCTGTGAAAAACACGTGTTTGCACACCTATCGTTCAGTGATCGTAAGAGGTTTTTTCATTATAAAATTTTGCATATCGTCTATATGCCTACTGTGAATTAAATGTGCGTGACTTAATCAGGCGCGGCGCCAGAGGGTGGCTTGGGTGTGCTTAACCCCCCCCCCCCCCCCCCGGAAACCTGTTAGCCACCCCTAGAAAACAATTATGAAACAATCGCGTTTCATAATTGTTGAAAAGCCAGGCTCACATGAACATTGATCATGAAGACACGTTTTTCTGTTTCCCCCTTTGTGTGCTTATTGGTTGCCCTACATTGTGATTGACATTTTTAGGTTCAGGGCCCGCCCCTAGCGTTACGTTATCACTGATCAAAACGAAGAAGACAGAGAGGGCAGTACTTTTCAGCGCTAGTGACAGTGTGTGCAAGCTTTATAAATGTGAGTAATTTTCTTGATGTTGTGTTAGTAACGCACATGCTTCGTATTTACTGTGTGTAGTTTAATACTACTTCATTGCTGTTATTTATTTGTAGCTATCGTTTTGGGGTGATTTGTAAGATGGCTAGGGACGATGCTAGTCACATAGAGCTCCGTAGTCCTGCCCACTTTAGAACGTCTGGTGCCACTTTTCTGAAAAAATATAATGGGAGTCAATGGACTGAAAATGTTTTTTTTCTATATTCAGGGAGCTTGACATTCAAAACACCCAAGAGTGGGGTTGTCACATTTTAAAATAATTTATAAAATTAGTCATTTGAGATTATGTCCAACAAATAAACAACAAACACGTTTTAAAAAAAACAACTAAAACGACAACATCCGGGCTACTCGCTCACCACAACTGCTGGAGTGAAAGCCATAAAGCTGACACTTTCGACATGGCCAGACTGATAGTGATTCTCGCCCTTGGTGATACTCTTAGTTTCACTTCCATAATAAGACAAAGTGATAGCCATTTTCGCTAGCAGAGCGACCGGTAGCTACTTCTTTTGCTGGTAGCTACTTCCATAATAAGTTACAAGAGCAGACAGAGTGATAGCCATTTTCGCTAGCAGAGCGGCCGGTAGCTAGCAAAAGCGGGGGCAGGCAATGTACGACCGGGGATTCTGGGTAGTGTAGTTATGTTTCTCAAACTCTGTTAATTATACGATTCAAATTTGATTTAAACGTGGTGGTGAGTATATAATGGACTTTGTATCACATATATGTCAAAGTTTGGTCCATACAATGCCATAATATCATCATAAGAGTGACTGAAAGATCCTGAAATGGAGGCAGGTAATGGCTTCCGGCAGTCTTCTGGGACCAGCCTGTGTGTGTGTGTGTGTGTGTGTGTGTGTGTGTGTGTGTGTGTGTGTGTGTGTGTGTGTGTGTGTGTGTGTGTGTGTGTGTGTGTGTGTGTGTGTGTGTGTGTGTGTGTGTGTGTGTGTGTGTGTGTGTGTGAAGTCCTGTGAGGCAAATGTACACTACAGTAGAACCTCGAAGGACTACGGAGCCCCCCTAGACCCCCCTCGGGGGAAAAAAATATATGATGTGGAAAAACCGTGAGCACGGTTTAGCAATCTGTGCCCTCAGTTTTGCAATCCGTGCGCACGGTCTTGCAATCCGTACCATTTTTTTGCATATATATATTACATGTAAATGGGAGTATTAGGGAAACGCCTCTTATTGCAGAGACATGGAAACGGCTTAATCGAACTACTGTCTTAATCGCAGTATAAACAATAAATCACATATATTATATATTTTTTGGAATCTCATTAAGAAAAACAGAAACTGACTCAGCAATATGCAGTGTATATGCAATATGCAAAAGCATTAAAAACTGTTTCAGTGTCATTATTTGATGGTATATTCAAAGCAAATTAAATGAAATAAAAACAAGTTCTTTTACAAAACGGAACCAAAATCGAACTGAACTCTAAAAACACTAATTGCTCAGCACAAAATCCAAAATAAAATACAGCTAGCATTTTTGAAGACAACTAGTCTGTTTATATAATCTTCTCTCCACCAGGGTACCAGGCAGAGATGCAGACCGGAATTTTAATATCTGTGGAAGTGCAGAATATTGAACGTCACTGTGAGCATTTTTGTCCAATCTATCAGTCCATTTGATATCAAAATAGAGTCCAGTGTTTCCTTCAGGTCTGAAAATTTCTTGAAGTCTGCTGTATCTGTATGAAAAACAAATACAAACTACAATGGGGTCCAAAAGTCTGAGTTCACTACCAAGATCTGTTAGTTTCGATGAATGATGAAAACAAACAAAATGGATTACATTTATTTTTTTTGCCATCAATCTACACACAATAATGACAAAGCGAAAACACGTTTTTAAACATTTTTGTAAATTTATTAAAAATAAAAAAAACGGCAATATCTCATTTACATAAGTATTCACCCCCTTTTGCTGTAACACCTTAAAATAAGCACAGATGCATCCAATTTCCCTGAGAGATCACACTAAAGCTTAAATTGAGTCCACCTGTGTTAAACTGTAGTGATTCTGATTATTTCAGAATAAAATCAGCTGTTCCTGAGTATAAAAGGAGGCAACACACATAAGAAACCCATTAGTCAGTCATCATAATTAAAAAAAAAAAGGATTTAGGTCTGGAGATTGCGATGGCCAGTTTAGAACATTGATTTTGTTGTCACTTCTTTGTTGATTTGGATGTATTTTGTGGATCATTGAAGGTCTATTGTCATCCCAGCCTGATCTCCTTGGGAGGGGGGGGGGGGTTATTCTTCTTTTTTAAAATGTCTTGGTAAGTACTGGTGTTCACGATGCCATCTATCTTAAAAGGTCCTCCAGGACCTATCGACGCAAAAAAAATCCTAATCAACAAAGTGATTACTGACAACAAAATCAATGTTCTAAACTAGCCATCTCAACCTCCAGACCTAAATCCATTTTTTTTTTAATTTATGATGACTGACTATCAATCAATCAATCAATCAATCAAAGTTTATTTAAAGTGCAAAATCACACCAGGTGTCTCAATACACCTTACAGCAATAAAACAGTATTAAAAGAATCAAGGAGAGACAATAAACATTAATTAATTTTTTATTTAAAAAAATAAAAAATAAATTAAATCACAAGATGAACACAGAAAAAGGTAGGCAAGGCAAGGTAGGCAAAAGTAGAGTTTAACAAGACAAACAATCTAGCTATTGTACAGCCTCGCAAACACACACACAGAGCAGTGCAGAAACAGCACAAAACCCAGACATGTTTGGGCACAGACACACTCATACAGATATCAGATTGGTAAGAGAAAGACTATCGAACCCAAGCCAGTGGTGCTAAGGTAGGTCATATGATTGTGAGAATAAGTAGGTTTTGAGCCTAGATTTGAAGATTTCAACAGAATTAGCTTCCCTGACTGTAAGAGGTAGCTGGTTCCAGAGATAGGGAGCTCGGTAGCAGAACACTAGTGCCTGCTGATTTTTTTTTGATTCTAGGAAGAGTAAGATAGCCAGCATCAAGCGATCGGAGGGCACGAGGGGGAATATAAGGGATGATGAGGTCGGATAGATGTGATGGTGCAAGCCCATGTAATGATTTATAAGTTAACAGAAGCACCTTAAAGTCAGATCTGGCTTGAATTGGGAGCCAGTGAAGGGAGATTAGGATTGGAGTGATGTGATCAAATTTTCTGGTTCTGGTTAGTATTCTGGCGGCAGCATTTTGTAAATTTGTTGTAAATTTTTTAATACTGCAGTTGGGTAGGCCAGAGAGTACGACATTGCAATAGTCGAGTCTTGATGAAGCAAAAGCGTGTATTAAGGTTTCAGCATCCGCCGTATTTAGCAGGGAGCGGATTTTCTAAATATTGCGAAGATGGAAGAATGATATCTTAGTGATTTCCTTAATGTGTGCGTCAAATGAGAGAGCTGAGTCAAAAGTAACGCCAAGGTTTTTAACTATAGAAGTCTGGGTAATTACGCAATCCCCAAGGTTCAGAGTAAGGTCTGCAACAAGAGGTAGTTGGGTTTTTGGGCCAACAACTAGCATCTCAGTTTTGTTGGTGTTTAGTCGCAAGACGTTTTGTGAGATCCAATTTGTAACAGTGATTAGGCATAATTCCAGGTTTGTAAGTTGTGAAAGGTCATCAGGTCTGATTGGTATGTAAACTTGAGTATCGTTGGCGTAACAGTGAAATTTAACACCGTGGCTGTGGAAAATTTTGCCAAGAGGTAGCATGTAGATAGAGAAGAGCAAAGGCCCCAACACAGAGCCCTGTGGTACCCCAGAGTTTACTTTAGAGTATTCAGATATAGTACTTTTATGTGACACACAATGTGTTCTATCAGATAGGTAGGAAGTTAGCCAGGAAAGCGCAGAGTCATGAATGCCAACGTAGCTCGTTAGGTGATTTAAAAGAATATTATGATCGACAGTATCAAACGCCACACTCAAATCGAGTAAGATAAGAACAGAAGAGGAGCCGGAATCTGAGGTGAGGAGTAGGTCATTTACCACTTTTGTGAGAGCGGTCTCTGTGCTGTGGAGAGACCTAAAACCAGATTGAAAGGGTTCGAAAAGTCTATTACACGAGAGGTAATCGGTTAGTTGGGTGAAAACTATTCTTTCTAAGACTTTAGAGAGGAAGGGGAGATTGGAGATTGGTCGAAAGTTATTAGGGACATCAGAATCAAGGTTAGATTTTTTGAGTAGAGGTTTAATTATGGCTGATTTGAAGGAGGAGGGCACAACGCCAGAGGAGAGGGGTGTTAATAATGTTGAGTAGGGAGGGGCCTAATATTGGGAGAAGTTCCTTAACCAATTTAGCGGGAAGAGGGTCAGAAAGGGTGGTTGTAGATTTAGAGGAAAGCACCAGCCTAGAGATGGTGTCCAAGGAGACAGCCTCAAATTTAGAGAGAACGGCGGTGGTCTCCAATGCACCTATTGCACAAATAGGAGGGGGATCAGCGCCCCCAGTAGGTAGAGATTTGCTAATCTCATCTTTAATACAGCCAATTTTGTGATCAAAGAAATTAAGAAAATCATTTGCAGTAAAAAGGGGAGGGTTTGCAAGTAAGTTTTGCAACCGTGTCAAAAAGAAACTTCGGCAGTGTAGTATAATGGTTAAGGAACTGGACTTGTAACTGAAAGGTTGCAGGTTCGATTCCCAGGTAGGACACTGCCGTTGTACCCTTGAGCAAGGTACTTAACCTGAATTGCTTCAGTACATATCCAGCTGTATAAATGGATAAATGTAATAAGAAGTTGTGTAAGTCACTCTGGATAAGAGCGTCTGCTAAATGCCTATAATGTAATGTAATGTAATGTAATCTTTATTAGTGTTAATGAGATCTGAGAAGTAGGAGGCCCTAGCAACGGAGAGCATGTGTTTGTACTTCATTAAGCTATCGCTCCATGCTAGTCGAAAGACCTTGAGTTTGGATGATCGCCATTTGCGTTACAGCTTTCTACACGCCTGTTTTTGTGCGCGAGTATCATCAGTAAACCAGGGCGATGCTTTCTTTAGACGGCGGGTCTTAGTGAGTAGGGGCGCAACAGAGTTAAGCGAGTCAAGTAGCATAGAATTAAAGTTATCCATGAACTCGTCGAGGGAGCCGATTCATTCTGGAAGAGAGGCGATAGTATTAGGTAAGAGATCTGCGAGTTTTGTAATTGTAGAAGTATCGATACGGCGGATGCTGTAGGTTTTGACAGGGCAGAACAATTTGAAACTTAATAAGATGGTGATCTGATAACGCCGGTGGATATGGCAAAACTACTAAATCTGAAATGTTAATACCACGAGCGAGGACCAGATCAAGAGTATTGCCATTTGAATGGGTCTGTTCATGAACCAGCTGAGTAAAGCCAAAGGTGTCAATTAGGGACATAAAAGCTTTGCTAAGTGGATTCGTTTTACAATTGAGATGAATATTGAAATCACCGATAATTAAGATGTTATCCGTACGAGTTACAAGGTCAGAGAGGAAATTGGAAAATTCTTCTAAAAAAGATGAATAGGGCCCAGGAGGGTGATAAACAATGATTAGGTAGAAAAGCAGGAAACTAGAGTGGTTAAGCCAGGGGTGTCAAACTCCAGTCCTGGAGGGCCGCAGGTCTACAGGTATTTGTGGTTTCCTTTCAATCAGCACCCAGTTAAAGCATTGAGAACAAGGTGTGTGGACTTCTTAGCCAATTAGTGACTTAAATTAATCACTTGTGCTTAAACGCACCAAAAACCAGCAGACACTGCGGCCCTCCAGGACCGGATCTTGACACCCCTGGGTTAAGGCCTGCGCTAACTGGAATGAGAGGGCGCATCGTGAGCATCTCACAGGATGAGAGTTTATTATTAAGGTCTGGTGAAAGGTTCAGACCCGAATTAAAGATTAGGCCAACGCCCCCACCTTTCTTAGATGTCCGAGCGACATGCGAGTTGGTAAAGTTAGAAGGGGAAGCTTCATTTAGTGGGAAAACATCATTTGGCTTTACCCACGTTTCACATAATCCCATAATGTCAATACCACTGTAACGTTCCGTTCCCGTTTTCCATGTTTTACCCTTTCCCCCCGTGTCATGTTGGATTCCCTTCGTCCGTGTTTTCCCCGTTGCTACAGGCTGGGCGTGCTCCTTCTGTTTGTTTCACTCTTTTCCCCCACTCCGGTTTCAACCTCCGGCATCAATCTCCTTTCCCCGTTGCTGCATGCATTCCGCACCTGTCAATTAGTCAATCACCCTCGGTTACATTCCTCACGCTTTCCTTATTGTTTTCAATTTCACTTCCCTACTTAACCCTCCGGCTGGCTGCTATTCAGCGCCAGTTCGTTAACGTTCTCCGTTTGTATCCTGGTCCTTTGTTTCCCTGTCCTGTGCGCTAAAAGACTTCAGTGGGTTTAATCTGTGTGCTCCACTGCTCCAGAACCTACTGTTGGTATTTATCCAGCCCTGTCTGTTTGCGGTTGTCTCTGCCTGAACCCTGTCTGCTTATTTTACCAGCTTCTCCTGTATTAGCCAGTCTGTAGCTGTTAACGACTCCCTGTGTGTGTTGCGGTACCTCTGCTTCCATCTAACGTTGCGCCCGCAGTTGGGTGTTCTGCCTCTCCACCCTACAGTGGTTCCTGTCCGGCCGTGGCTACCGCCATTGCTACGGTTACGGTTCCAGCCTCCACTGTGGCCCAGCTGCCCCAACCGGGCCAACCTGAGCTCCGCTACACTGCTCTGCCCTGTCGTATCCAGCCATATCCCTACCTCTGCTTCCAGTCCAGTTCCAGTCCAGTTCCGGTCTGGAACATTACCGTGTTCCAGAGTTCCAGTCCCAGTTCGAACCGCTCCAGTCTCCTGTATCAAGTCCAGTTCCGGTTCGGAACTCTCGTCTCCCGTATCAAGTCCAGTTCCGGTTTGGAACAACTCCTCGTTCCCGTGATCCAGTTCCTGTTGGACCTCCCGGTCCAGAACCAGTCCAGTTCCGGTTTGGAACTCGCCTCCCGTATCAAGTCCAGTTCCGGTTTGGAACAACTCCTCGTTCCCGTGATCCAGTTCCAGTTCCTGTTGGACCTCCCGGTCCAGAACCAGTCCAGTTCCGGTTTGGAACTCGTCTCCCGTATCAAGTCCAGTTCCGGTTTGGAACAACTCCTCGTTCCTGTTGGACCTCCCGGTCCAGAACCAGTCCAGTTCCGGTTTGGAACCCGTCTCCCGTATCAGGTCCAGTTCCGGTTTGGAACAACTCCTCGTTCCCATGATCCAGTTCCTGTTGGACCTCCCGGTCCAGAACCAGTCCAGTTCCGGTTTAGAACTCGTCTTCCGTATCAAGTCCAGTTCCGGTTTGGAACAACACCTCGTTCCCGTGATCCAGTTCCTGTTGGACCGCCCGGTCCAGAACCAGTCCAGTTCCGGCTTGGAACTTCCTGGGGCTATCCAAGTCCAGCTCCGGCTTGGAGCAGCTCCAAGTGCCGGAGAACTTCCTCACCTCTCTTTACTATTGTGTTAACCTGTGTACAGCTTGAGACTACCCCAAGCTCTTTAAATAAATCACCTTTTCTGTCCCCCTGTCTCTTGGTCGTTGCATTTGGGTTCAGCCCGTGTTAGGTTCGTGACAACCATGTTCTTTAATTAAGTCATTGACTAGCAGTGCTTTGTTAGCGAGTGATCTGATATTAGTCGTATGCACTTTGTGTTGCTAAATGCTTTAGGAATGGGATTAATCTTAATTACGTTGCTACCTTTTGTTCCGGGAGGCAGCCGAAGATGACGGGAGGAGAGACAGGGAAGGGATATGGTGCTGATTTGTGAATACATAATACAGTTTGTTGTAGAGGCAATGCTGCTGCTAATGCTAGTTAAAACAGGTATAATCGAAGAGCTTGGTGGCAGTGGTGGCGCAATGATGTCGTCGCTCCGCTGGGAACCGGAAATGGACAGTGAAGGAGGGCATCAGGTTGTATAGCTTTTACAGGCGTGTAGAGTCAGTTCAATGTTTGTGGACAAAAGGTGGGAACCAGTGCGATTTGGGTGCAGACCATCACGATTAAAGAGTTCTGGCCGGTTGAGAAAGGAGGTAAAGTTATCGACAAAGGGGTTCCCCTTCCCAGGCAGTAGCCCTTCATCCAAATGTGGAGTTGACGAATCCGGCTGAATTTTACATTGCCAAAACAGGGAGGGGGGAAACTAATGGGTTTCTTATGTGTGTTGCCTCCTTTTATACCCAGGAACAGCTGATTTTATTCTGAAATAATCAGAATCACTGCAGTTTAACACAGATGGACTCCATTTAAGCTTTAGTGTGATCTCTCAAATTGGATGCATCTGAGCTTATTTTAAGGTGTTACAGCAATACAGAATACTTATGTAAATTAGATATTTCAGCTTTTTATTTTTAATACATTTGCAAAAATTTCTAAAAATGTGTTTTCGCTTTGTCATTATGGGGTATTGTGTGTAGATTGATGGCAAAAAAAATACATTTAATCCATTTTGTTAGTTTTTGATGAATGATGAAAACAAACAGATCTAGGTAGTGGACTCAGACTTTTGGACCCCACTGTATGTAATCAGAATAAAATATCTGCAGGTAATGATTCATCAGATAACATTGTGTATGACATTTAAGTGTTTAAGGGAGAACAAAATATGCTAGAAAAGATCTCAAATATTCTGTTGAGTAAATGCATGAAAAGTCAATAGCCTAACCTTAGTTAAAGGTAGTCCATCTTTGTAATTTCTGTAGTGCGAATTCAGACTAAAACAACTGATATTTCTGATCTCCATGCCATGCAGACCTGGTCCTCCATTAGGAATTAGTTGTGCATTGGTACAGCGTGGTGCAATGGAATGGGAACCCCTGGTGTAGTCTTTTGGATTTTTGTTTTGCAATTGCTTGCTCTCACAATTATGTTTAATTGTGGTATCTGTGAGTTTATGGTTGCCTCAGTTTCTGATTATGTTAAGCATTGCAGGACTCATAGAAATGTGTGCGGTGTTGTTTTTCGATGTGGGTTTCCAGATTGTGGCAGACGCTTTTCCTCTTTCAATTCTTTTAATGTGCATATATCCAGAAATCACCACGAATTGAGGAAACTAGCCTTTAATCGCCATGTATCTGTGCTGTTAAAGTGTTCATGGGACTTTTGCGGCAAAGAGTGTTCAAGCATAAAAGAGCTTGTAGCCCATCTGAATAGTCATTTGCAAGAGGGCATTGCAGTGACATGTCCTTTTCATGGATGTACAAAGACTTTCAAAGTAAAGTCAACCTTAACATCTCATTTATCAAGATATCACAGGCATTGTGATGTTACACATATAGATCCTGTTCATGTCAGTGAGGCGATAGAGCATGTGCCTGTAGATTCTGTTAAAGGCTCAGATATTGATGCAGTCCAAATTGTCCAGCAAGATGGATACACTAAAACATGGCTCTTTTTTATCAGCCTACAAGCAAAGTATCTTGTCTCTGTATCTACAATATCACATATTGCATGCGAATTGAGAGTATTACAGGACATGCAACATGAGTGTATGATGGCTTTGTTTTCAAGAGAGCTAGAGACATATGGTTTGCCTAATGAGGCATTGCAAAATCTAGGGAAACATGTATATGAGCAAAGCCCTATGCAGGGGACACTAGATTCTACAAGTGGCACTTTAACTACACACCATAAAAGACTGCAGTTTTACAGGAAACATTTAAACTTGGTGGAACCAGTCCAAATTACTTTAGGACGTGATGGTGAGGTGTGAAAAGATATTTACATTACGTTCCCATTTTGGAAAGCTTGCAAGCGATCTTGACAGATCAAAACGCACGCCACCAAATTTTAAATCCTATTCACACTAGTGTTGCACGGTACACCGAAACGTCGGTACTTTTTCGATACTTAAAAAAAAAAACGGTTCGGTATTAGAATTTTCGGACGTTCGGTACTTAAAAAAAAAAAATTATATTATTCTTTTTTTTAAATATAATCTTTTTTTTCTTTTTCTTTTATGTAGCTGCAATATTTCCCTTACCGCAGAATGCTGGAATGATCAAAATAGCATCTGGAAAAACCCTTGCCAAAACAGCTTCGGTTTCCCGAAATTTCCAATGGCGGCGCTGATATTATGAGGGTGTAATTATAGTTTCCGCCTCTACGCAAAATGGCGCACTTTCGTCCGTTTCGCTATCTGACCAGAACTCTTACATTTTAGTGTAGAGTAAAAGCTAATACTGCAGAGGCAGGAGTTTGATTCTGCCTGTTTTTAAGGACTGATTATGGATCAGCACTATAGAGGAGTCTCAAAAGCAGCTCTACAGTGCTGATCCAGAAACAGTCCTTAAAAACCGGTAGAAACAAACTCCTTGTCCTGGGTTTAAGTTGTATAGTTCTGAATATCATTTGTGAAGCTAAGGGGGGTTTATTGTATATAAGTTCTGTTTTAAGTTTATTAATATTATAAATAACTAATATTTATTTACCATACGCCTTTGTGAGCAAATGTTATTTTAGCTCAGAATGGAGAAATGCACCACTTTGTTACCAACACCCTCCCCATGTGTGCGACGACTGTCCGTACCCCCGACCTGCGCGATGATACTACCTCGGCCCCGCACGCGTGTTTGATGACACCATGTACGCGCAACAACACTGGTAGTTTCGAGGGGCCTACCACCCGGCCTGAAAAAAAATCTAGGGGAAACACTGTACTGTATGTGCCCATTCTGAAATAAATGTATTCTGTAGCAAATTTCTGAATGATACAGCTTCTTCTTCAGTTCTAACTTAAAACCATGGATGTGCAGGGAATATTTTTTTAGATATTGACATTTAAATAAAACTAGTAGAAACCAGGAGGAAATTGCCTCTGAAGGGCCAAAGTAAATAGGGTTAAGGTAATTTCAGTAGAGGTACCGAGTATCGAATCAGTATCGTTTCAGTTTCAAGTACCGTTTCAGTATCGAGTATCATGATACTAAACCTGGTATCGGTATCGAAGTCAAAATTTTGGTATCGTGACAACACTAATTCACACTGATGATGGCTTGATATGTGATGTTGGGTGTGTTACTAAATCTAATTACCTGTTTGCATCTGATCCTCATGCTCTGAGGATAATGTTATTTCAAGATGCATTCGAGGTGGTCAATCCGCTAGGATCAGCAAAGCAGAAATATAAAGTTCTTGCCGTTTACTATACTTTGGGCAATTTCTATGTTCACAACAGCTCGACTGTTGACTCAATCCAGCTTGTTCTACTTTGTTTGGAGAAGCAGTGCAAACTGTTTGGCGCTGATAAGGTTTTTGAGTCCTTGGTTTCAGATTTGTGTGTCTTGGAGTCAAAGGGCATATCTTTTGAGGGGAAAACTTTCAGAGGCAGTATTGCGTGCATCATGGGAGACAACTTAGGGTCACACTTTCTCTGAGGATTTTCTGAAAATTTCAGCTGTACACACAATTTTTGCAGGTATTGTCATCTTGACAAAGATGCATTTCAAAGAAATTGTTATGATTCCGTGAAGGGACTGGACTCAAACGTACGACTCTCACACAGGAATTTCAAGAATTCAATCATTTATTACTTCGTCAACAACTCCAGAAGTATAGGGAGAATATATAATGCCGGGACTGGATGCTGGAATGGCGTTAGCAGGGGATTGAACGGGAGTGGGAGTAGGCAAGGGGCGGTGGCGGAATCCTGGGCTGGTGTAGCAGAGGAGGAGCAGGATGCGGGAGACAGGAGCTGCGTGGAGTGGGCTAGGACAGCTGCAGGCTGGTGGACATGCAAAGCAGAACCAGGCATTAATGACAGCAAGGCAGAACAAAACAGGCAGCGTAATACGCTGAGCTAGGCAAGACATGAGGCAGCAAAAGCAAGGCAAGACAAGGCTAGATTTCAAGACACGAAGCGAGACAAGACAAGAGTTAATTAACAGTTAAGAGTTAAACAACAATGAGACTTAACGAACTGGCACAAGACAAAGAACACCGGGAGAATATATAAGAGAGTTAATAATGTATGCGTGAGTGATTAACAGAGCAGAAAGCATGAGGAATGCAAGCGGGAAAGGAATGAGATAGGCGGAGACAATGCTAGGGAAATGAGTGAAACCCAGGCCCAGCCTGCAACACAAGGGAACCAAACAGGAAACATGAAAACATAACACAACACGTGAGGGAAAAAGTAAAACAAGGAGCACAGCAGGGACGGGAATGGAGAGCGTCACACCAATGAAAATATGGACTGGTAACCGGAGGGATGTCACTTCCTGGGACACTGCCATTGTGCCCTTGAGCAAGGCACTTTCACCCAGAGAGAGAGAGAGAGGGAGAGAGAGGGGGGGGGGGGGGAGAGAGAGAGGGAGAGAGGGAGGGGGGGGAGAGAGGGAGGGGGGGGAGAGAGGGAGGGGAGAGAGAGAGGGGGAGAGGGAGAGGGGGGAGAGGGAGAGAGAGGGGGAGAGGGAGAGAGAGAGGGAGGGAGAGAGGGAGGGAGAGGGGGATAGAGAGGGAGGGAGAGGTATTCAGCGTACAACTCACATGTTGTAGGACAAGTCTGAAAGCAGAATGTCCAGAATGGTGAAGACAAAAGGAGGCTCTAAAACGAAGAACAGTGCCTCTAAAAAAAATAACATACATTGTGATTAAAAACACTTCTTAACATTACAGTCTACATGATAGACAGATGGATAGATAGAAAAAGAGAGGGAGGCAGAGAGCGAGAGATGAGAAAAGGGAGACAACATGGAAACAGGAAATGGAGAGACCGAGATAGAGATATTCAGCGTACAACTCACATGTTGTAGGACAAGTCTGAAACCAGAATGTCCGGAATGGTGATGACAAAAAGGAGGCTCTAAAATGAAGACCAATGCCTCTAAAAAAAAAAGAACATATATTGTCATTAAAAACACATCTTAACATTACAGTCTACATGATAGATGGATAGATAGAAAAAGAGAGGGAGGCAGAAAGAGAGAGAGAGTTGAGAAAAGGGAGACAACATGGAAACATGAAATGGAGACAGAGATAGAGGTATTCAGCGTACAACTCACATGTTGTAGAACAAGTATGAAACCAGAAAAGGAGGCTCAAAGAACAATGCCTCTAAAAAAAATAACATACAGTACATTGTGATTAAAAACACATCTTAACGTTACAGTCTACACGATGGATGGATGGATGGATGGATGTTGAGACAGACACAAACCAACACACATGGTCTTTCAAATCTTCTAAGCATTCTCGAAGTCACTCAGGTGTGAAAGGAATCGTAGCAGCTTGGGTGGAATGTTGTGCTGTTTTTTGCCCTTTTTCTCTGCTTTGGACCCCCGTTCTGGATTTATACCTAGAAGGCCTCTGCAGCAAACAAACCAAAATGAGAATATTACCAAATCACATGTGGAACAGGAAAATTAAAATTTACATCAGAGAAAGCCCTCAAAACTCACCTTTGAATAAACTCCAGTGTCAGAGCTGCTCCTTTGGGGTACTTGACGTTCAGTACGTAAAAGAGACTGAACACATAGCTTAGAGCCACCAGAGGGCAGGTGATCTTGTGGTTCACAGTGACTTGGTCAGCTGATATTTGGTATGCCCCATCTACAAAACATGGAAATAATGACACAATACTAGCGTTGGTCGATGGTGGCTAATCAATTACTCTCCCTCTCCCTCCATCTCCCTCCCTCTCTCTCTCTCTCTCCATCCCTCTCTCCCTGTCTCTCCATTTCCTGTTTCCATGTTGTCTCCCTCTCATCTCTTGCTCTCTTTTTTTTTTTTTTTAACATTATATTTATTGAATTTTTAATATTTTCCATTACATTGAACATGGATATATTCAGAACATGTACAAACAAACCTCCCCCCACCCTCAACAACAAACTTTCAGGGCATAGGCAGCGAATAAAGCAAAGAAAAGAAAAGAAAAAAAAAAAGAAGAAAAAAAAGAAGTTATATATACCAAGTATACATATATACACAAGAAAATAATACATAAATGCAGAATCTAGTTACAGGAGGCAGTGTTTTGTTATAGGTGCCGTCGTTATCAGTTTCACTCAACAGTTTCAGTCTGATCACTTTCCAGGAATTGCATAAAGGTGTCCCATATTTCCTTGAATGTATCCAACTTCCCTCTGACCACGTAGGTTAATTTCTCCAGAGCAAGGCATGACGCCATTTCCCGCAACCACATTGCAGGTGTAGGGCCGTCCATACTTTTCCACCTCAGCGCAATCACCCTCCTAGCTTGAAGCAGGCACATATTAATCAAGGGTGCTGCTTTGCGGCCTGGTGTAAAGTGAGGAGGATAGATACCCAATATACACAGCTTCGCCTCAAGAGGGAGCTCTATAGCAACTATACGCGAGATCAGGCTAACTATGTCTTTCCAAAACATCTGGATTTTGTGGCATCCCCACATACAGTGCAGCAAAGTACCAACATTATCATCGCACTTAGTACAGTTGTCAGGTATGTTAGGATTATACTGATGAAGTTTTACAGGTGTCACGTAAGTCCTCAATAGCCACTTATATTGTATCAGTTTCAATGCTGTGTTAATAGTCTGCGCTTGTGCCTTTACACAAGCCTTTTCCCACTCATCCTCTGTAATATCTACTTGTAAATCATCTCTCCAAGCATTGAGCCTTGAGTGTGAGTTGTCTTTTGATTTGGACCGCAGCATAACATAAAGTACCGACAATTGGCCTCGAGTATCCATAAAATTGAGCGTAGTCCTCTCCATAGCTGACATAGGTGGCTCCTCTAAGGATTGAGTCTGAGACGTTATGAAGCTCCTTAACTGTAGGTATTTAAAAAAATGTTTTTTTTGGGATGGCAAACCTGCGAACCATCTGATCAAAAGACATTAGGCTCCCCTCTAAATATAAGTCACTTACTTTACCCAAACCTTTGCTAGCCCATTGTTTGAATCCACCATCAGCTCTACCAGGGACGAAGTTGTCATTACCCCATATGGGGGAAAACCGTGAGAGATTGGGAGCGTCCCCGGTATAGGCATGTGCTTCGTGCCAAATAGAAAGGGTATTTTTAACAAACGGGTTCTTTGTCTGCTTCTTAAGTTCTTGCTCTCTTTTTAATGGACTTGTCATTGCATTTGTCATTTAAGTGGTCATTTAATTTAATAACCATGCAGATATTCTGATGGTTTACCAACGAATGAAAGTACCGTTATGCCTAAACCTTTTTTTAACTAGAACTGGCCAGAACATATCCCTATTAAATCAATGATAAATGCGGTTCGGTTCATGAAATTTTTGTTTACGAACAGTTTCTCAGGAACGTAACCCCTTCGTAAATTGAGGTATACCTGTACTTATCAACATCTATGATGCACGGGGTGCTGGGCAGCTCTGCTGGGACATCCTGTGAGAGGTGTACAGGTAAATAAATAATTAACACATGGACATCAATTCCACTGACTAAATCTGATTAGTAGACCACATCATCTTCAGTGTACTTACCTCTTTATTGAGCAAAAGCTCTTTGGGCTCTTCTTTGAAGTACTCCAAAAGGCCCCGGAGTATTTTCAGTGGTTTGGCAGTCACTTCACCAATTCTCTTTCTGGCCAGAAACTCTCTGAGGGTCTTCCCTTTCTCCTCCATTTCTTTCAACAATTTGGTTTGAAACTTGAATCCCATCAGTCTCTCAGTATGGTCGAACAGATGGATGGCTTCAAAAAGGAAAGGCCATTACTCCATCACTTTGATTACATTCTCTTCATTGTGAGTGATGCGTTGGCTGTGGTATGTTTCAGACATTAATATTTTAATGCTGTTCTCAGGTAGATGACCATCTTTAAATGCATCTTGCAGTGTTTTCTTTTTGTCTTCATGGGTGTGTAAGTCATTTGGTCGCACTGTTTGCCACTGGACACACCCATAACGGTCAGATGATCGTTTTTTTCTTTTTTGGCATGGCTCCAGTTGCCTTGAGTGCGCCTTGTCGTGTGACATTCTCGACTCGGTTCTCCATTTGCTGAACCAGCGAGCCGTAACCTTGACCCAATACATTTTCCCCACTTTTGTCCAGGAAGGAATCGGGGTATCTCTCAACCAGTTGCTGTGCAACCTCTCTCAGCTTTCTTCTGCCTGGTTTTGTGTAAATGGTCATCAAGTCATCCATGATGATCCTGATCATCTGTTTTCTGTCTTTAGGTTGTGGTCTTTTCTTCTCCTTCAGTGCTTTCTTCAGGTTTACTGGGAACTTCTGCCATGGGATTTGAAACTTCTCACGATGTGTCACAGCTGGTGTCCCCGTCTCGGTTGGGGATACACTGCAAGCCTCTGGGGAACAGGAGACATCCATGGTGGTGTGGGGCAGTGGGGGTACTGAGTAAAACAGAATAAAGTCATATGCAATTTCTCCAGATTAATCAATAATCAAATTTGTGTGTGCGTGTGTGTCCGCTATGTCTGATCAAACCCAATACATGCAATACCTGAAGAGAATGCGTTGATAAGCCGTCTTGACTGTATTGTAGATAAAATCCCCTCCAGGTCTGTGGCTGTTAGCAGTGTGCAGTCTTCAAGATTTGCTACACCTTGTTCTGTCAGCTTTGTGGTTACAGTTTTAATTGGCTCTTCTTCCAGTAAAGGCGTGTGTGTCTGATCTTGTCCATTATAGGTTCCATGGTGGACTATGTTTAAGTGCAACCAGCAGTCTGGTACCTCTGTGGTATTGTCTAAGGGGGATGTAATCAAGAATGTCATCAAGTCTTTAGCAAATCAAATCACCACCATCACCATCAACTTCAAAAACACCATGGTCTAGATCAAACCTTGCTTTCTTCCTTTTCAGCACAAGAAGCACAATGTTTTGATGTTTCACTACAATGCAAGCAATCTGCCCTACAGTCAACTCGTGAATGTCACAGTTCAAAATAACAAGCATATCATTGCCATAATATGTGCCCTGTACAGTAATTTTGTCTGTCACTACTGCATTAGAAGATGAAACGTCAAACTCTCTCAATGCACCCCTAACCTGACTGCCATACAAATCTGTATAACACCTTGTTGAGTGAGAGATTTCCACCTCTGGGGAGAACAAAGAGCCACTACTTCTGTAGGCCTAAAGCAACTGATGCCTCTCTGAAAGAGACTTAGTGATGTTTTTATAGTTTTTACTTGACCGGATGCACCTTTTAAAATAGCCGTGCTTGCTCTCGAAATGCATTGTCCATGTGCGTATCAATGGTCCAAACTGTAATGTGAGATCTGCATAATGTAACATGTAGTGATGTTTGGGTCAAAGGTTGTGATGTGGGAAGAGGTTATGTCTCATTTCAATATACTCTTCAGTGAGGACCTTCATGTAGCCAATTTGTGATTCGGTCAGTGCAGGAGCACACACAAGGTCAACCAACTGCCTAAGAAGCAGCACAAGTTGCCATACCTCATGCTTACAGTCTCTAATCCTGTCATGTAGCAGTACTGGCAAAAACCGAAGCAGCCACCAGTTTTGGCCAGCATGCCCCCCCAGTTTTTTCCCATTGGTAGCTATAATGTTAGCCTTGTTCTGACTTTCTCCCTCAAAATCCATAATTCTTGCGTTGAGTGCATCATAGCTGAACCACTTCACTCTTTTCACAAGATACTGCAAGCATATTGCCAAATCATAATCAACAATTCCCTCAAATAAATCATGTACGAGGCAAGGAGGGAGTCCCGGTGCACATAGATGGTAATGTGATGTTTGTTAAGAACACTATTTGATTTGATGCCCTGGTGAATTCACAAATCTGGGTCATTTTCCAACACCTGCAATGACTCGCTGTAACGGTCTGGTGTTCTCTCAGGTGCAGTTGAAAGGGGATTTCTGTGACGCTCTCCATTCCCGTCCCCACTGTGCTCCTTGTTTTACCTTTTCCCTCACGTGTTGTGTTTGTTTTCATGTTTCCTGTTTGTTTCCCTCGTGCTGCAGGCTGGGCGTGGGTTTCTCCCTTCGTGTCACTCATTTCCCTTGCATTATCTCCGCCTATCCCATTCCTTTCTCCGCCTGCATTTCTCAAGCTCTCTCTGCTCTGTTAAAGGATAAGTTCGCTATTTTGGACCTTGGACCCTATTTGCGGTCTGTCTTCCATGAACCTGACACATTGAGTCCATATTTTCGCTGATCGGTCCAGTATTGAGCTAGCTACAGATTTCCTGTAGGCTCTCACTGGGCTACAATAGAAGTCAACGGGGCAATTAGAAACGTTATGGAAAAACAACGATAAATGTGCTTTCATGTACAATAAATGAGACGGGAAGCTCAGGGTGTATTGGTACCGGTCTCAGTATGCTCTCCTGTGAAATGTATCTCAATCCGAACATTTTTACGTGCTTGGCATGGCTTGGAAGTAAGCATTTCTCTGTTGCTTGTTTTCGCTGCTCCCGCGGAGTACTATGTGTCGGGGGTGGGGGAGCGGGAAAGTGTGCCGGCCGTTTACGAAACTATCTATGTGAGCAGTCTGCGTTTGTTTACCTGCAGCAACGTAGGCTACAATTTCCACAAAAAAACTTGGATGATGGATGACTATAATGATTACGAAGACGAAGAATTCGATTTTGACTTTGACGTTACTGGCTACAGATTTGAGCCAGAATACACGGACACGGAACTACAAGAGATGGATGATAAGAGAGCAAGAGAAGAGAGAGAGGCTGAAGTTGCGCAGGTAATGTAAATTATTACAAATGATGATTACAAACACTGCGTTACAAATAGTTCTGCTGTAGGCTACTAGCTAGTAAACTCCAATGGGAGGTCAGGATTTGTGATCAACTGCTTTTCAAGCGGCCTCTCTACAACGTAGCTAGACTGCGGAAGTTTACAGTGCGAGGTAGTGCGGTCGGAGAAATAGTTCTGTTTCAAATGGAACTGTTGTTTCAACGTTCGGTTTGCGTTTGCGATAGCCTACATTTCACAGGAGAGCATACTGAGACCGTAAGAATACACACTGAGCTTTATCGTTGTTTTTCCATAACATTTCTAATTGCCCCGTTGACTTCTATTGTAGCCCAGTGAGAGCCTACAGGAAATCTGTAGCTAGCTCAATACTGGACCGATCAGTGAAAATATGGACTCAATGTGTCAGGTTCATGGAAGACAGACCGCAAATAGGGTCCAAGGTCCAAAATAGCGAACTTATCCTTTAATCACTCACACATACATTCTCACGCTGCACGCAATTATTGCTCATTAACTCTCCTATATATTCTCCCGGTGTTCTTTGCCTTGTGCCAGTTTGTTAAGTCTCGTTGTTGAACTAACTCTTGTCTTGTCTCGCTTCGTGTCTAGTAATCTAACTTGTCTTGCCTTGCTTGCTGCATTAAGTCTTGCCTAGCTCAGCATATTACGCTGCCAGTCTTGTTATGCCTTGCTGTCATTAACGCCTTGTTCTGCCTTGCATGTTCGCCAGCCTGCAGCTGTCCTAGCCCACTCCACGCAGCCCCTGTCTCCCGCATCCCGCTCCTCCTCTGCTACACCAGCCCAGTATTCCGCCACCATCCAGACCCTTGCCTAATCCCACTCCTGTTCAACCCCCTGCTAACGCCATTCCAGGATCCAGTCCTGGCATTAATATTCTCCCTATACTTCTGGAGTTGTGGACCAAGTAATAAATGATTGAATTAGTGAAATTCCTGTGAGTCATGCGTTTGAGTCCAGTCCCTTCACGGAATCATAACAATCGCTGTCATTTCTGGGATTCTAACCAGCAACCCTCCGCTTCCTAGCTCATGCCCGTAACCACTGAGCCACTATCGCTCCATAAAATAACAATTATACTCAAATGTAAATTAAAATAATAATTTCACTACATGTTTAAAATGGCTATGAAGAGGTTATTTAACTGTATGTGACTAATTGATTTTCCCTTTCTTTTGCAGCCACTGACTTCTCTCATTGATTGAAGATTCAACTACTTTTTAATGCTTTATTAAATTAATCAACTGGATATGTACTCTTTCTTGTGTTATGTAAACATTTTGATATAAAATTCCATGACATCTCAAAAAGTTTGACTTTATACAGGTAGAATTTCATAAATTCAAAGAAACCTGTATTTAATAAGGGGAGTTAACCATGATTTGACAGAAACATATGAGGGGCCGTTTAGGCCATAATTCATGTTGGACCTCTCACATACATATATTCTCTCTCTCACACACATATATTCTCACTCTCACATACATATATTCTCACTCTCACATACATATACTCTCTCTCGCATACATATATTCTCTCTCTCGCATACATATATTCTCTCTCTCACATACATATATTCTCATTCTCACATACATATATTCTCACTCACATACATATATTCTCACATACATATATTCTCACTCTCACATACATATATTCTCACTCTCACATACATACATTCTCACTCTCATATACATATATTCTCACTCTCACATACATATATTCTCATAAGAGAATGTATGTATGTAAGAGTGATAATATATGTATGTGAGAGTAGAATGTATGTATGTGAGAGAAAGTATATATATATATGGAAGGCACTTACATGAAACGGAAGGAAGTTAGTTTATGGAATTGTGATTGGCTCAGAAGCTGACTGGTACCATAGATATACAAACATAGATACCTCAGTTGCCCTATTCAAATCTTCACGGCCGCCAAATTAGGGCGGTCAAGATCTGTGTAAAAACAAACGGTACTGTATACAGGCACGACTTCACACCAGCGTTGCGTTGTGGGTATTATCGGCCTTTTTGCAGACACGCAAACTATAAACATTAACGGTAACGTTAGCTGTTATGTTAAGGTGACACCTTATGTTATGTTAAGTTAAGGTGTAACCACCTTAATTGTGTTGGACTCATGCACCTGATGCAAATGACCCCTGGTTTTGTCACACATGCAAACAAGAGTGGAACAGAACTGTAACCAACGGTGAAGCCTTAAAGACTGCCCACATAATTATGTTCTATGTTGTGCCTATTGAAGCACTTAATTGTTCAAGTTTTTGGGCGTTTTCAGCACTTGCTTCTATTTTTACTTATTATGTACCTTGTGCTTTCAATTTATCCCACAGGGATTTATGTGTGCAATCGTTTTTCTTAAATTACTTGAATTGAATATATTACTGGAATGTATCACTGCCACTTGTGGTAAGCCTACTACCAGTTGCACTGTGAATTTCATTGTAGGCTACTACTACCCCAAACAAATTATATTATCCATTTTGTACATTTCATGCAAGTCATTTCTTTTTTGCTAAATAAAGACATTCAGAATTGTATTCATTGTACATCGTTTATTGCATTTCACACAACATATTACACTCTAGGTACACTTGCGGTTTTCCATTAGAATCCACTATGCTCATTGTCATATTATGTAGGCTATATGCCGTGAGCACAACGGATGTGGAAATGTTTTAATATTTATTTACGTCTTACAGTAGTGATGGGCAAAACAGTTCACTTCAGTGACACGAAACACTAGAATCAGTTCATTAAAAAGATTCGTTCACCGAATCGTTCAGTGCTTGGGCGGAGCTCCGACTGCGTACTGCGTAGTCCGACTCACTCAGTGAACTGACGGCCGAACAGTTCATGCGGAAGTGCTGTCGCTTTGACAAATGCGCCAAACTCCGTTTACAAATCTTGATATTTTAAAAGTTTCCTCGTTGAATATCAATATTGGAGGTGAACGCTGGTTTTCAATGACTTTTAAGTCTTAACTTGCTGGGCCTGATTCTGGCAGTTTGAGCCGCTGATTATCACTCAGGATCACGTCACGTTAACTTACTGTGTCTAGTAGCTTCAGTGAACGGATCACTGAACTTGCACCGTTACGTCACAGTTCGTTCACTCAGTGAACTGACGGCCGAACAGTTCATGCGGAAGTGCTGTCGCTTTGACAAATGCGCCAAACTCCGTTTACAAATCTTGATATTTTAAAAGTTTCCTCGTTGAATATCAATATTGGAGGTGAACGCTGGTTTTCAATGACTTTTAAGTCTTAACTTGCTGGGCCTGATTCTGGCAGTTTGAGCCGCTGATTATCACTCAGGATCACGTCACGTCACGCAGTGAACGAATCAGTCCACTCTGCACGCTCGCTGCCTCGCTCGGCGCCCGCCCGCCCGCGAATTTTTTTTATAAATTTTTTTTTTAATATAAACTTTATTTCGAACAATTTAGGAAACAAATTAGAGAAAAAAAAACTTTCTAGTATACAACACGCAAACACGGTACTCATTTCGGCTATATTACTTAGAACAATACGTCCGAAATGGAATAGGAAGAAGCAAATGCGAATGATTCGTTCAGCACAGCAGAACTGGTTCGCAAGGGACGAATCACGTTCGCTCGCGGCAGTCCCTCCCCCTCCCTGCACGGTGCACGCTCGCTGCTGATCAGATCCGTTCGTGAACTGAACTGAACTGAGAAATGAACGGATCTTTTCAGTAAGTGATTCAGTTCAGTTCGTTCACCCAAAAGATTCGTTCTTTTGAACGAATCGTTCGCGAACGACACAACACTATCTTACAGCCTATACCCATGCCATAGGACGCCTCTTTGTTAGCTCGGCGATCAGACTTCCACCACTTTGCTTCCAAGCTGGAAAGCTGTAAAATCGCTCTCCATTTGCGATTAAAACTACATCCAAGATTTGCAGCTATGGCTAATACGGTTATAATAATCAGAGCTACCAAGATAATAAAGAACCAACCTCTACTGCTTTCTAGCAGCTTTAAACAATAAATCACCATTAGCTCTGACAACATTTTGACAACGTATGCATAATAGTTAAAGGGCGTTTTACAAATACTAGCTGTTCTGAGAAATTTGGAATTCAGATTAACATTTATCACGTTTATAAAAAGCCAAATTTCACGAAAATTAGTTGAGAATTAAGCGAGTTACAGTCGATTTTATCGGAGGAAATCTTAATCTGTCAATACGCTACGATACCGTTTATTTACGTGGATCCTGACCGCCCGACGGTGGCCAGGCTATTTGTAGACAATGAACTCATTCCAGAATGTGGATACTTTCACACAAAAAAAGCCATGCATGATTGTTTCTTTTTACAGAACGTAGCCTACATAGCTACATTTTCAATATTAGTAGCCTATCGCTGCAACGTTACACAGCGGCTGATGCGGCATAGATCTACGTTTTTATATCCATGGCTGGTAGGCTGTTGTCATAGTAGCTACTGTTGTCCGTGCACCATGGAGGGGGAAGACCAGTAACGTTATTAGCCTCCAACCGGCAATCGGAGTAATGCATAAATATTACCGTCACCTGAAACAGTCGGTGCTTCTTGAGAGGCCAGCATCAGCCCTGTAGCCTAGCCTACTCAGCGCCTTCTCACAACACAGCTGACAGCGAGATGAGAGCACTATTTACACTGTAATGTTCACTCCTGAGTGTAGGCTAATGTCCACAGACACACATTGACTCTCGGCAGAGGAAAACGTAACAAATAACGTCAGCTTATTACTAAGTTCATTCACTACGCAAACAGACCAGTGAACCGTTATAATGTGGCAATCATGTACTAGCTAATGCTAAAAAATAATCACATCACTTGCTAACGTTAGCTTGTTTAATGCAAGTCTAAGTAGCCAAGGCCGTTGCTATACGAAGCATTGCTTTTGTTGGTTAGTTAGCTAACGTTAGCAAGTGGTGTGATTATCTTTTAGCATTACTACGTGGTTACGAAATGATAACGGTTCATTTGTCTGTTTGCACAGTGATTAAACATGGTAGCAAGCTAACGTTAGTTGTTACCTTTTCCTCGACCGAGAGTCCCAAAGTGCCAAAGTGTTGTGGAGTGTTATATCGTGCAGGACGGCAGACTGTCTCCGAGCAAGTCCAAGCTGACCTGCTGAGGATTCTTAAGGTAGCTACACTGGAGTTCATGTTACTGGGACTAAATCGCGCTCTCATCTCGCTGTGAGAAGGCGCAGAATGATACAGCGCTGGCCTGGCCTCAAGAGATGAGGACAATACACTGCCTGTTTTAGACGGCGATAATATATTATGCATTACTCCGATTTCCTGTTGTAATACATGTATCTGGTCTTCCCCCTCCACGATGCGTGGGAACTGGACAAGAGCCTGTATGGCATATTATAGTAACAGTGCAGACGTAACTTGAATGGGCGAATAAGGAATCCAGTAGTTGTTTATATCTATGGTACCAGCCAGCTTCTGAGCCAATCACGATTCCATAAACTAACTTCCTTCCGTTTCATGTAAGTGACTTCCGTTTCATGTAAATGCCTTCCATATATATATATACTTTCTCTCACATACATACATTCTACTCTCACATACATATATTATCACTCTTACATACATTCTCTATATATGTATGTGAGAGTGAGAATGTATGTACTGTATATGAGAGTGAGAATGTATGTATCTGAGAGTGAGAATATATGTACATTACATTACATTACATTACAGGCATTTAGCAGACGCTCTTATCCAGAGCGACTTACACAACTTCTTATTACATTTATCCATTTATACAGCTGGATATATACTGAAGCAATTCAGGTTAAGTACCTTGCTCAAGGGTACAACGGCAGTGTCCTACCTGGGAATCGAACCTGCAACCTTTCGGTTACATGACCAGTTCCGTAACCATTATACTACACTGCCGCCCATATACAGACCCTTTCCAAAAAATTAGAATATCATGGAAAAGTTGTTTAATTTCCATAATTCCATTCAAAAAGTTAAACTTTCATAGATTATAGATTCAGGGCCCACAATTTAAACGATTTCAAGTATTTATTTGTTTATTTTTACATAATTTGGGCTTCCAGCTCATAAAACCCACGAAAACAGGAATTCAAAAAATTAGAATACTGTGAAGAAATCAGCCCAAATTTTGCAGGGCATGAATGTTTTAAACTGGGTGTCACACACTAATCATCTACTAATCACAAAGCACCTGCACAGGTTTCCCCAGGTGTCATTAAATTGCTTCAGTTTGGTTCAATTGTCTCAGTTCGGTTCAATATGGGGAAGACTGCAGACATGACAACTGGCCAGAAGACCATCATTGATACCCTCCATAGGATGGGTAAGCCACAAAAGTTCATAGCTAAGGAGGCTGGCTGTTCACAGAGTGCTGTGTCCAAGCATATCAATGGAAAGTCTAGTGGAAGGGCAAAATGTGGCAGGAGAAGATGCACCAGCAAAAGAGATGACCGTGGGCTTCAGCGGATTATCAAACAGAGAAGATTCAAGAATCTGGCAGAGATCCAGAAAGAGTGGAATGAGGCGGGAGTCACAGCTTCAAAAACCACCACATTCAGACGCATCCGGGAGATGGGCTACAATTGTCGGGTTCCTCGGGTCAAGCCACATCTGAACCTGAGCCAACGTAGGAAGCGTCTCCACTGGGCCAAGGAGAAGAAGGACTGGACTGTTGGCCAGTGGTCCAAGGTCCTCTTTTCAGATGAAAGTAAAGTGTGCCTTTCATTCGGGAATCAAGGTCCAAGGGTTTGGAGGAAGACGGGTGAGGAACAGAACCCAAGCTGCTTGAGGTCCAGTGTGAAATATCCACAGTCAGTCATGATTTGGGGTGCAATGTCCGGTGCAGGTGTTGGTAAACTCTGCTTTCTTAAATCCAAGGTCACCGCAACAGTCTACCAGAATGTTTTAGAGGACTTCATGATTCCTTCTGCTGAGGATCTGTATGGAGATGCAGATTTCATCTTCCAGCAGGACCTGGCCCCTGCCCATACCGCCAGAAGCACCAAAACCTGGTTTGATGCCCATGCCATCACAGTGCTTGACTGGCCAGCCAACTCGCTGGACCTAAACCCCATTGAGAATCTATGGGGTATTCTCAAGAGGAAAATGAGGGCCACCAGACCCAACAACAAAGAAGAGCTGACAGCAAGCATCAAGGAAATCTGGGCTTCCATAACTCCCAGGCAATGCCACAGGCTGATTGTCTCAATGCCACGTCGCATCGAGGCAGTGATTAAGGCAAAGGGATTCCCAACCAAGTATTGAAGATTGACATATCGTTTTGAAAGTACCATATTTTGATTGATTTGATGTGATCCTAATTTCTTTCTTTTTTTTCTGCAAAAACTGAGAAGTAAATGGTGAATTCTTCACAGTATTCTAATTTTTTGAATTCCTGTTTTTGTGGGTTTTATGAGCTGGAAGCCCAAATTATGTAAAAATAAACAAATAAATACTTGAAATCGTTTAAGTTGTGGGCCCTGAATCTATAATCTATGAAAGTTTAACTTTTTGAATGGAATTATGGAAATTAAACAACTTTTCCATGATATTCTAATTTTTTGGAAAGGGTCTGTATGTATGTGAGAGTGAGAATATATGTATGAGTGAGAATATACGTATGTATATGAGAGTGAGAATGTATGTATGTGAGAGTGAGAATATATGTATGTGAGAGTGAGAATATATGTATGTGAGAGTGATAATATATGTATGTGAGAGTGAAAATATATGTATGTGAGAGTGAGAATATATGTATGAGAGTGAGAATGTATGTTTGTGAGAGTGAGAATATATGTATGTGAGAGAGAGAATATAGTATGTATGTGAGAGGTCCAACATGAATTATGGCCTAAACGGCCCCTCATAGAAACATTCTATTTTTAAAATGGGGGAGAACGATGAATTCACAGAAACTCTATGTTTAATAAGGGGAGTTAACCATCAATTCACAGAAATATTCTGTTTATTTGTACAAACAATGTTCCATAAATATACAGAAAATAACCGGGTAATGAGCTTCCAGAAATGTTTCTGTTTTCCATCAGTTCACAGAAATATTCTGTTTTTTTATAAGGGGAGTTAACCATGATTTCACAGAAATATTACATTTTTAATGAGGGGAGTTGACCATGAATTCACAGAAATATTCTGTTTATTTGTACAGACAATATTCCATAAATATACAGAAATGAACGGGTAATGAGCTGCCATAAAATTGTCTGGTTTTTCAAGGATTTTCTTTTACAGTGTAGACTAGATAAACTACAATGTAGAAAAGCAGTGTTTCCTTTCATGAGGCACCCTCTGCTTATTGCAAATATCGAAATAGTACTAGGCTGTATAGAGTGGAAATATGGGTGAGGGGCTTAGGTTCCAGAGGCAAAAACATTTACATGGGCTGTGTCCGAATCAGAGCATTCGGGGATTTTAAGTACACTGCATTTAGAGAACATTTTGCCTACTTAATGTTCTCATCCAGTGTAATTAACTATCATACTCAACGGGTGGCGCCAGAGTTTTTCTGGCTGGTGCTACGGGGGGCTTAATTATTCAGTGGCGGTGCTCAGGAATTTGTAGTAAATACATGTGTACACAAGGTTAGGTGTGGCATAGGAAAGTCAGCTTCAAACATTATACTACTAACACTTATGTTGATTCACATGTACACATAATAGATACTACATCAATCTAATATACGCATGGACAACAGGCTACACATCAGAGCAATATAAACAAAACAATATAAACATAAGCAATATAAACAAACCAACCACGCTTTCCCCCAACACATACAACATACCACCACCCAGCAGCACGCAACAATACAGCAAGCAGCATCGAAATGCATACTTTTCAACCGAAAAATAAATATACACAACACATTCAATGTTTCACCCAGGTTGTTTTTGTAGGCGGGGTGGTGCGATGGCATGACCGTGATTGTTAACGAGGGGTGTTAACGTAACTGAAACAAATCCATTCTTCTGTGCGTGGCCACGAATTGCCGCGATTCAAAACACTAATTGTAGGTATTTTATATTTTCAGGCGGGGCGGCAAGCTCCATAGGCTACCCACCTATTGTATGGTAGGGGAAACACTGACATTAATATAATGTCCGTTAGCTAACATCATACACACAAGGCACTGGCGTATATCTTAGTAGCCAGATGTAATTACTCATAGCGCTCGGCTACTGCTGCCACCCCACGGTAGGTTACATCTGAAAAGGATTAGCCTATACTATCTACTGTCACGGTAAAAAATAAATAAAGACGCTAAAATTGGCTATGGGGAGCCGGTGAAAAATCAGTAGCTATTGTGAGACACCCATTAGGCTACTAGTAGAAGAAGTCCAAGGCCAGCAAAACAACTTCAGTTTAAGGGAACCGGTACCTATCTAACTTTAAAAAAAATTTTTTATCTTGCCTGTGAGGGTTAGAGTAAGGTTCGCACCACACACAAAAGCGGAAGAACCGCACCAGGGAGGAGATAAACAAAAGAACGGGAGCAAAACCTCCCTAGGACAAGGCAAATCAAAGCAACCTCAAAAACGGAGGCTTATCTCGATAAACAGCGAGAATAAATAACAAAAGAACCTCACACACTAAATCACTAGGCGTAACAGGAGGTTAGAGAAACAAAGCAAAAACTCAAAAAAACTAGTGAAAGAAAGGAACAGAAAATAAAACCTGTTATACAAAGCTCTATAGGCAAAAGAGTTTGAAAACAAAGGGTAAACAGGTAAAAAGAATAAGGATAATGAAAACGATTGGAAAGAAAAGAGAAAACCAATCTAATCCTAATTTCTTTAACCGGACTTGCTTTGTTCCTATTCGTACGAACCAGAAATGCAGCAACCAAATTTCCTATACCTTACTGACTTTGTTGTCAACATAGCAAAGACAATATCGAAGTGTCGGAAATACAGAAGTCCTGGGCTATTTATAACCGGCAGGAAACCCGAAACAGGTGCAAAGAATAATTGCCGGGCGAGATACAAACACCGGGACGGAAGCGGAAAAAAATCCGATAAGCGTCCCGACAACGCCAAAAAGAAAACCAAACGGCGAAACTTTTTCCACGGCCTCTGATTGGCCAACGTAATAACATAAATGTCACTAATTTAGCATAGCAGTGTTGCTGGCTAATGGTGTATTCAAGTGGCCAACTCGGGAGGATCGTATGTGATGTTTGCTGTGACGATGGTCCCATTCGTTACGGTAAAGGTGTTCAAATGGTCAGTGGCAAAAAACATGCATGCCCGCAGAAAGCTGATGCTTGTTTGGCTGGCCTCTGATCAGCATTTGCAGTTCCAAATGTTTTAAATAGCGTATGCAAAAACGATTGAAGATTAAAACAAACACAGAAGGTGAAATACTACATATACCACACAACAGGTCTCTCTAGCTCCAGATGTCTCTATGTTTACAGATGCTCAGCTGTTTACTTTTGACCTTTGACACATTTTTCGGCACCTCATCATCGCTTTGTACGTCGCTTTGGATAAAAGCGTCTGCCAAATAATTGTAATGTAATGTAATCTCGGGGACCTCAGGAGGTGCCCAAGTTGAATGTCGGATTTCCAAGATCATTGTCATTAACTGGTCACCATCTCATCACCCGGGTGTCACGTTCAAATCCTTTTTTCTTTTGAATACACCATGAGAGCAGTGGCACTGTGCAAAAGGGACAGAATGACCATGTTCACGTGACATTTCTCGGCCAATCAGAGAAAAAACTACGGGCCTTTCTAGTTCTTACAGTTCTGTGGACAAAACAGCTTGTTGGACAGCTTATAGACAGCTTGTTGATGCGATGGAAAATGTGTAAACACGCCTACTCACAGATTACTTTGATGAGAACCCCCCCCCAGCCCCAAATATTTTTATTGCAGATCTGCACAATCCACGTGAATGACCTATTTTGAGATAAAAACGACGAATTCCGAATTCCGCCGAAAAGTGACAAGTTTGCACCCATGAACATTAACTGATTGTAGTAGCCTACAGCAGTCTATCAGCAAAATACAACCAACACACAACAGCAGCAACCAGTTCAGAATTTGACGTCATAGTTTAGTAGCGTGACATCACAACCGGTGGCATTCCAGTGTTTCAGAAGTAGGCTACATAAATGAAGACAGAAGTCTTGGGGAGACATTGGCGATTATGGTTGTATTATTGAACATCGGAGACTTTAAACAATTCTATTGTGGAAAATATTATGGATGATGTTATGGATCAGTTTCAAGCCAAAATCCCAAAGGTAGGCTGACATTATTATAAATATTTAATATTCTGCCCCAGCATTATGTGCGCCTCTACTGTGATGTTGCTTAGAACCGGTCTATTTACCCAACCGATCAGCTGTGCGCAATTTTTAAAAAATGCCGTCGGTTGTTAGGTAACCGTACATATGCACAAACACCGTGAGATCAGTATACTACCACCATTTACTCTCCCTATTTACACCACTTCTCACGTGACTTTCAACAAGGTAGACAGTCAGTTATCTACTTTCGCTCTTCTAGGCCGGCCTGACAGCCGGCAAAAATCCCTCATCAAGAAATAATTATTTTTAACAAAACCATGTGTGCCACAATTATTGGCACCCCTACATTTAATACTTTGTACAACCTCCCTTTGCCAATAAATCAGCACTGAGTCTTCTCCCGTAACATCTAATAAGGTTAGAGAATACAGAGCAAGGAATCTGAGCCCATTCCACTTTACAGAATCTCTCCAGATCATCCAGAGTCCTAGGTCCTCTCTTGTGCACTCTCTTTAGGTCAGGGGACTGAGATGACCATGGCAGAAGCTTGATTTTGTGTTCAGTTAACCATTTTTGTGTTGATTTGGACGCATGTTTTGGATCATTGTCCTGCTGGAAGATCCAACGATGACCCAGTTCTAGTTTCCTGGCAGAGGCAGCCAGATTTTGATAAAAAATTTCCTGATATTTCCTGGAGTTCATGATGCCATGTACCGTAACAAGGTTCCCAGGGCCTTTGGAGGAAAAACAGCCCCACAATATCACGGAACCTCCACCATACTTAACAGTGGGGATCAGGTTATTTTCAGTATTGCCATCTTTCTTTTTACGCCAAACCCACAACCCACCTTGAGTGTTGGTTGCCGAAAAGCTCATATAAAAGACCATAGAACATGGTTCCAGTCAAAGTTCCAGTAGCGTTTAGCAAACTCCAGGCGGTTATGTTTGTGGTGAAATGACAGGAAAGGCTTTTTTCTGGCATGGCTTCCAAATAATTTGTTAACATGGCGGTGACATCTAATGGTAATTTTGGAGACTTGATGACCCCAAGATGCTACTTTCCTCTGTAATTCTCCAACAGTGATCCTTGGGGATTTTGCCTCTCTTACCATCCTCCTCACTGTGCATGGGGGCAAAATAAACTTGGGTTCTCTTTCAGGCAAGTTTGTAACAGTTCCAGTTGCTTTGAACTTTTTAAGTATTGCCCTAACGGTAGATATAGGCATTTTCAGGTGAGTAGCTATTTTTATATAGCCATTTCCTGACTTATGAAGCTCAACACACTTTTGCCACATTTGATTTGTGTGTTCTCTTATCTTTCCCATGTTGATGTATGAATAAGGGAATATGGCCTCTGTGTCACCTCATATTTATACCCCAGTGAAACAGGGAGTCATTGATTACTGCTTGAAAGTTCTTAAACACTCTGATCAACTTTGAAAAGTAAAATATAAATGGAAAAAATGCTTCAGTTACATTTTGTTCATAAAACTTTTTTTAGGGGTGCCAATAATTGTGGCACACGTGGTTTTGTTAAAAATAATTCTTTCTTGATGAGGGATCTTTTTTCCCACAATAAATTTACTTCAATTAAAGTTCGGATTTTTCTCTTTTTTTCAGTGTGAGATTAAGCTAATTGACCAAAAGGTGAATTTTTTATAACCATTTTTACTCATCTTTACCAGCGGTGCCAATAATTGTGGAGGGCACTGTATGTAGCCAGCGAGACCAACCACATTTTAGAAGCAGTACTACTTATATGTCTGGAAGGGAAAACTCCAGTCGAGGAATACGTTTTCTGTAGAGCTTGCGTAATACCAGAATGAACTGTAATGAATGAGACAGGCTTGCAGGGCATGGGGGGTATTACGAGTCAACGTTTCAGATAGTGTAATAGCGGTATAAAGTGTTGTATATTTCTCAAACGGATTGTACCAGACAATAAATGAATGGAGTGCAACAAATACCCTATTCTGGATTATCACCCCGGGGGAGCACAGAGCAACTAACGTACATATTTGACCACCATTTGAACCCATATCATGGCCAGTTAACTACACAACCCAAAGTTCCACCGAAGTTCAGTTGTGCTTTAACTACAACTGGCCACGAAAAATAACAGTTTTGAACTTGACTATCTTCGAGTAATGCTGGTCCAGACGTCCTCCTTGCCAACTTTTTTATATCTCTGGGACTTCATAACCTCCATATAGCAGTATAATAACCAGGCGGGAGAAAGAGCTCAGATAGGTAACGGTGCTTTAGTTAGAACACACATTACACAGTACCATGGGCCACGGAACGGTAGGGGCCACCTGGGCCATGGCCCGACCTACTGGAGGATTTGACGTCATGTCAGCTAGCTAAACAGCACGCAAAAACCACATTTTAATTGTTTTTTTTAAATATTCACTAAGCAGCCCAACACTAGAGAATCTCGAAACACTAAAATATCTTTGCTGTAACGTTAGGGATTATTGACCAATCGTTGCATGTTATATTGCTACGCATGCGTTACTGCTTGTGAGAGGAGCTTAGCTAGCAAAGAAATTTGCAGAGCGCCATCAGAATGATCTGAAACTAAACTAAATGAAACACAACAAATCATTTACATATTTTTTTAAAACCAAACAGAACAAACAAAAATATGCTAACCTTATAGATGAAACACCTACTACCTCATCGTCATGTTCAACTGCAGAAGTCTCTTACCGCTAACGTTACTCTCATCATCGGTGGTGTGTGCTGTTGGCGCCCCCTCTATCCCGACATTAGTGTGTGCTGTTGCATCGGCTGTCTTCGCCTCACCTGCATCTACACCCCCAGTGTGTGCTACCGCTGCTATCCATTGCTCTAGCGATTGTTGCAGAGATCATTCTAGACCCAATCACCCGGACTACCCTGCTGTGCTAAAGGGAACGAAAAAGGTACAGGGAACGGGCGCCTCCCAACGAACTCATTTCACTTGATTCGTTCAGTCACAATCAGTGTTGGGCACATTATTCAAAAAAAGTATTATAATACCAGTGTTTCCCCTAGGATGGAGTTGTAGCAGCAGAGGTGAAGCACTTATATACATATATATATATATATATATATATACTGCCCTACAAAGGCAAAAGACCTTAACTCGCCAGAGTGTAGAACTGAGAAAAATGACTTTAAAGTTTTTTTCTTGTCCAGCCAAATGTATTGTAGGTAGGATATTGAAAATTTGGCAATTCTTTGTTTTTTTATGAAGTAATTTATCTACATAAAAATCTTTAACTCAAACTTGACCTTTGACCCTTATTCGGAAGTTACTGTACTCTGCCTTTGCATTGTCTGCAAAATAAAAAGGGGTCATGCCAAGGCAAAAGACAGTAACTTCCATTTGATCTATCAATTGGTTGCTGATCACTATATAAAATCAGTATATGATAATAATGATAACATCTACATAAAATCTAGTGATCATGGCACAATTATATATAGCCTTCATATATTCATATATTAGTGATGCTTATCTTATCCTTTGTGATGGCTGTGAATGTCTAGCCTTGGTATTGGCCTTTGTTTTTACTTTTTGAGTCTGTATTTGGTCGCCAAAATACATAAACCAACATGATGACTACTGCATATGAATGGAAAACAAGCATTTGATGACAAAAAAAATGACCATAGCTCTGATGAGAAACCCTAAAACAACTATCTGTGACATCCACAACAACCTACAGAGTGCTGGGATGAAAGAGAATCATAATTTATAGTATGAAGAACGCTCCAGCAGAAATGTAGGATGGATATTCAAGATGCAAGTCTTGCCTTTGTATTGGTTTGTATTGTAATGGTGCTGATGAGAAGTTTGCATCTTCAATATCCATCCTACATTTTTGTTAACAATCACAGCAAAAAGGAAACACCTGCCATCCGTTTACTTTACTTGCAAATCTAAATATGGGGGAACCCGATACAAAAAATGCAATTTCTCTAAAATGGTCAAACTTGCATGTAAATACCATTAAATGAAAGCTGACTGCCTGTACTTTCGTCCCATATCCATATTTTAATCTCAAATCCAAATGTCTTCGAGTAGGCCTACATAGCGAAAACAACAAATCTCACAAGCCGTTCACATACTTTTTCAACTGACTGTAGGTTAGGATTTATGCATAGGTTATAATGAGGAACCTTATGCTTATAAAGTGTGATTCATATATGTTTAATGTACATCATGTTTTTTCCACAAACATTTGACCAATATTTGATTCATCAAAGTCAATCTTAATAAATTGGGCATAGGCCTAATACACCTGTTTAATCATTGTACAAGGTATGTTATTAGATACCTAAGGCTACCAAAACTGCTCCTAAATGCATAGCGTTAGATGACGGATCTCTGGCCAATTGGAAATTGATTTCACATAGGCCTGAAAATGGAGTTACGTGATTGGATGTTTTTTTTTTGACATGACAAATTGTGAATCGTTACTGCTGAACATGCATAGGCTATTGCACACACACGTGTGTGTGTGTGTGTGTGTGTGAGAGAGAGAGAGAGAGAGAGAGAGATTAGGCTAGGAGGTGTGTCTCTAGGCGAGCCCTAACGCAGTCGCGCTGTCCTTGGCTGTCACTGACGGTGTCTCGCACTGTCGGGCTGTCACAGGCTGACAAAGCCTGCGTGTCACGAAAAAAAAAACATTCATTGCGTATGATTTCCGATTACTTAGCTGGCAAGCCATTTAGTTATTCTTTGTTTCTATGCTTTGTTTGCATTGTTCTGATTGCATATGGGAGTCTAACGTTAAGCTAGCTAATGTAACGCTAGCTCGCGAATAGTTTGTTTGGCTGTCACTGTCGGGCTGTCAAAGGCTGACAGTCTGCATGACATGAAAAAAGCATTCATTGCGTATGATTTAAGATTACTTATAGCTGTTTTGTTTGTTTTGTTTTTCAAGTATTGTTTGTTTCCAATGCTTTGTTTGCATTGGTCTAATTGCATATGGGAGCAGTTTTATTTGTAAAGTTTTTTTTTTGTTTTTTTTATTTGATCTTGGTGTCGGCGTTTCAATGTCATATCTACCAGCATTTTCCCTCGAGAGCAATGGGCCATTCTTAAAAGCTGTAGTAAAAACAACCACTCCAACAATATTTGCTTAACACTTTATTCAAGCTATTGTGTGTGTGTGTGTGTGTGTGTGTGTGTGTGTGTGTGTGTGTGTGTGTGTGTGTGTGTGTGTGTGTGTGTGTGTGTGTGTGTGTTTGTGTGTGTGTGTGTCACAAATGCTTCGGTGATAGATATTATACAAAGGTAGAACACTGTAACTTCAGCGCGGTAAACAGTAACTCCACTTTGATGCGCAGCAAAACAAAGGCAGAGTACCTTAACTCAACTCAAACGTTTCAGAGTGCTGTGAAACAAAGGCAAAGAACCTTAACTGATGTTACGTCCTTCTCCCTTGGCTTCTGTAGCGCTTTTGGAAGTTACGGCAAAGACAACCCACTATTTTCTCGAAAAAACAACACGATTGACTCAAGATATTTGTCCACATGATAAAGTAGATATTTAATGTTCCAAAAATGACAATAACTCATTTTCGACCAAAAATTAAGTTAAGGCCTTTTGCCTTGGCACGGCAGTATATATGTTCTGTTATAGACAGTATTTATTCCATTTCGTTATGTTTCATTATCATGTTCATTATTTGTGTCCCCTTGCGCCATCTAGTGGCAGAAAAGCAGAACACAGTGAATAATAGGGAAGTTCCCATAATGCCTTGCGACAAAGGGAGTTTTTTTATAGGAAAAAAGATGGAGGAAAATGTCTGCTGTGCAAAACGTGGTTCTGTTAGACTCCAGTGATCTTCTACATACATCTTGTACCTAATGTTGCATCGTTGGTATGTATTCATGTGATTATGTAGAAATATATTTGATTGTTCTTTTGATAAACATGTATATTTTCTTATTTTGACATATCAGACTGTTCAAGTAGGATAGTTTAGTATAGTTTATGTTGCTAGCAAGCTAATTCATGTTATCATATGTTTAGCTAAAAACAGATTATAAATTAGATACATATGTTCAAATGCATACATTCATGTACAATTCATAAAGTCGTAAGTTGCAATTCATGTGTTTTAAAAGAGACAGATAATTCATGTGAGTTTATTACAAGTATTTACAATGAGCATAAAAATGTATGTATTTTGTTACAGTTTCACCTGATCCTTGCCATCAATAAACCTGTGAACGTGGAAAACAGTTTTCAGAGTCATTGGTGGAAGGAGTGAGTTTAGCTGGCAGCCAAGCTGTGATCTGGGGGCAGCACAGTGAAACAACGGCTTCCCAACAGGCAAGATAACGGGATCGAAGCTGTCAACAGACACAACTGACATCGTCACACGCAACCAGTGGACGATCATCATCTTCTAACCAGGTATTCTCCATCCAACTACGACATGGCTGATAAGGCTACCTTAAAGACACGCTCTGTTGCTTCATCAAGCACAAGTGGTTCGTCCACCAGCGCTGCTGCAGCCAAGGCCAGAGCAAAGGCAGAAGCAGCAAAGGCTCGCCTTTCATTTGCTGAAAAAGAAATGGAATTAAAGTTAGAAAAAGCACGACTAGAAGCATCGATGGACTTACTTAGCTGTAAAAAGGAGGCAGCAGCAGCTGTTGCAGAAGCGGAGGTTCTAGAAAATGCTTTGGATGAAAATAGTGAAAAACGCAGTAGTTACAAACTGAGGCCAGATCCTACTCCTATGGAAACTACACAACGCACTAAACAATATCTTATCGATCAAAGAAAATCACAGAGTACAGAATTACTGTTGCATGATGTCATGGATGACACACAAACAACAAAAGTGGATAAACACAAAAGTTACAATAATCCATTCTACACAGACCAAAACCGTAACGCACAATATCATGCCCAAAGCACTCCAGCTACCAACCTACCATTCAAACATGAGTCACCTGAGGGAGACCTGGATGGCTACAGATGTCAAGCTACTCCCACACAAATTCACAGACGTCATAATGACAATGTGCATCCTCCTACATCTAATCCTGCAGCTCTAAACCACAGTGAGTCAAATATTACTGATTTTGTAAGATACGTTACTCGTCGTGAGCTAGTCGCAGCAGGCTTAGTTCAATTCAAGGACAAGCCACAGACGTACAGAGCTTGGAAACGCTCTTTTGAAAACACCACTGTAGGTTTAAATTTGTCACCAAGTGAAGAGATGGACCTGCTTCTCAGATGGCTCGGGAAAGAGTCAGCAGAACACATCGAACCGATCAGAGCTATACATATCAATCATCCAGAAGCAGGCTTGGCTATGGCTTGGGATAGACTTGAACAACGTTATGGCTCTGCAGAAGCCCTTGAAGATGCTCTGTTTAAACGGCTTGACAGTTTTCCAAAGATAACAAACAGAGACTACTCAAAGTTGACAAAACTAAGTGATCTGCTTATGGAACTCCAGTCAGCAAAAGATGAAGGAGACCTTCATGGCCTCTCTTTCCTTGACACAGCAAGGGGGGTCAATCCAATTGTACAGAAGCTTCCATTTAACCTGCAGGAAAAATGGGCCTCAGTTGGTGCTTCTTACAAGCGTGAACACGGTGTGTCCTTCCCACCATATAGCTACTTTGTGAAGTTTGCTCACCAGCAGGATAGTGTCAAAAATGATCCAAGCTTCAAGTTCACCTCGAACACAGACACAATACAAAAATCAGACAAGGCAGCTTGGAAACCAAATAGACAGCAAGAAGTGTCTGTGCACAAAACAGAAATATCCCCTCAAACTAGCTCTAATAGTGAAGGGCACCCAAAAGCGGATGGTGGAGACAAACTATGTCCTATACACAAAAAACCACACCCCCTCTGGAAATGCCGTGCCTTTAGGGAGAAGCCCATTGAAGAACGCAAAGCATTCTTAAAAGAAAATAGGGTGTGCTTCAGATGTTGTGCCAGCTCTACACACATCGCAAAGACCTGTAAATTCAAAGCTCCATGTAACGAGTGTAAAAGTGAGAATCACCACACAGCACTTCACAATGGGCCTGCTCTCTGGACCAAAGAAATGGACCCCGGTCCAGAGCATGGCGGGGAGGATGTCCCATCCACATCAAATGTCTCCTCTAACTGCACACAAGTCATCTCAGCACCCAACGTCACCGCCGAATGCACACAAGTATGTGGCGGAGAGCAAGCAGAGCGCTCCTGCTCTAAAATATGCCTCGTGAAGGTATATCCGACAGGGCATAGAGACAAAGCAGTGAAAGCATACGTAATACTAGATGAACAAAGCAATAGATCACTGGCCTGCTCACAGCTCTTTGACATATTCAAGGACAAAAGTCCAAGCGCCCCTTACTCTTTGAGAACATGTGCTGGAGTAAAGGAGATGATTGGAAGGAGAGCCAGCGGATACAAAGTGGAGTCTCTAGAAGGAAAAATCAGTGTTCTATTACCCAGTCTGATCGAATGCAACGAGATCCCAAACAATAGGGATGAAATCCCAACACCTAACGTTGCCCTTCACCATGCTCACTTAAAGTCAATTGCGCACCTTATCCCAGAACTTGACCCGGACGCCCCTATCCTTCTCCTGCTCGGACGGGACATTATCAGGGTTCATAAAGTCCGCAAGCAAATCAATGGCCCACACGACCTACCTTACGCCCAGAAACTCGACCTGGGGTGGGTTGTCATAGGCAATGTGTGTCTGGGCAACGTCCACACGCCACTCACAGTGAGTGCGTTTCACACCAACATCGGAGACAGAGAGCGTCCTACGTTGTTTACGCCCTGCCCCAATGTGTTCAATGTACGGGAAAGATACAGTGACATTCTGATCAGTAACCGTCCTTCAGCATGTCCTGAAGAGAAACTTACCCATGAGACTGACCACATAGGATGTACTGTGTTCAGTCAAACCAAGGACGACAACCAGGTTGCTCCTTCAATCCAAGACGTTTCCTTCCTGAAAACAATGAGCGACAGTCTGAGGAAAGATGCAAACAACAGTTGGGTAGCACCGTTACCTTTCCAAAGCCCACGTCAGCGGCTCCCCAACAACAGGTCTCAGGCTCTGAACCGTCTCATGTCCCTCAAGCGTAACCTTGAGAAGAAATCTGAAATGAAAGAACATTTCCTTGTTTTCATGGAGAAGATATTTAAAAACGGTCATGCTGAACTAGCCCCTCCCCTGAAGGAGGAAGAAGAGAGGTGGTACTTACCAATCTTTGGTGTGTACCATCCAAAGAAGCCAAACCAGATTAGAGTTGTCTTTGACTCTAGTGCACCCTACAATGGCGTGTCACTCAACGACGTGTTGATAACTGGCCCCGACATGAACAACACACTTCTTGGTGTACTCTTGCGCTACAGAAAGGAGGCAGTCGCCTTCTCAGCTGACATTGAGCAGATGTTCTACTCATTCTTGGTGAGAGAGGAAGATCGAAACTTCTTACGCTTCCTGTGGTTCCAAGACAATGACCTCTCCAAGGACATTCAGGAGTTTCGGATGAAGGTGCATGTCTTTGGCAACAGCCCGTCCCCATCAGTAGCTATATATGGGCTTCACCAATCTGTTCTGGAGAGCGAGCTGTGTACAGACCCAGATGTCAGACACTACGTAACACGCAACTTCTATGTAGACGATGGTCTAACATCTGTCCCAACAGTTGACGCAGCCATCAGCCTGCTAAAAAGGACACAAGCCACGCTCGCCAAATCAAATCTAACGTTGCACAAGATAGCGGCCAACAACAAGGAGGTCATGGAGGCTTTCCCGCCCAACGATCGTGCAACTGGCCTAAAGGACATTGACTTTGATGCAGAGAACCTGCCAGCGCAGCGCAGTCTTGGGCTCAATTGGGACCTTCAAAAGGACAGTTTCCACTTCAAAGTCTCAGATGAAATAAAGCCCTACACACGACGAGGTGTTCTGTCAACCACCAACAGCCTTTATGATCCTCTGGGCTTTGTAGCACCCATCACCGTACATGGAAAATCCATCCTTCGAGAGCTCACTACAGAGAATGGAGACTGGGACACTCCACTGCCCCAAGAAATGGAGGAAACATGGACATCTTGGAGATCATCTTTGAAAGATTTGTCCAGTCTCTCAATTCCCAGACTGTACACACAGCTTTCGCCTTCAGAAGCTGCTAAGAGAGAACTGTGTGTCTTCTCAGATGCATCAACTAAAGCCATTGCTGCTGTGGCTTATCTAAAGGTTACAGACAATGACGGCACCAAGCAGGTGGGCTTCGTCATGGCCAAGGCCAAATTGACTCCGCGCCCAGACCACACAATTCCACGGCTAGAACTCTGTGCAGCCGTGCTGGCAGTAGAGTTAGCAGACCTCATCTCAACGGAGATAGATCTTCAGATTGACACTACAACCTTCTACACAGATAGTAAGGTGGTCCTTGGATACATTGCCAATGAGACCAGACGCTTTTATGTTTATGTAAATAACAGAGTCCAACGTATCCGGCGATCCTCTCGTCACGACCAGTGGAACTTTGTACCCACTGAACAAAATCCAGCAGACCATGCAACGAGATTCGTCTCTGCAGACCGCTTGGTGCACACCAACTGGTTCACCGGTCCTGCGTTCCTGTACAAATCAGAAGAGAGTCTGCTTAAGAATACTTATGATCTTGTTGATCCTCAGTCCGATCCGGACATTCGTCCTGTGGTGTCCACCTTGACCACCACAGCTCATCTTGAGTGTCTGGGTTCACAGCGCTTTTCTAAGTTTTCTTCTTGGAAGTCACTTACACGCGCCATGACCGCACTTCTGCACATTGTACGTTCCTTCGTCAAAACCCCAAAAAACAGCCTGTGTAAAGGTTGGCATCATTGTGAACCACAATGCAAGGTGCAGGACTCTCATCAAGCTCAGGACATCATCATCCAAACAGTGCAAGGGGAAGTCTACGCTGACGAGATCGAGTGCATCAGGAATCAGGAAAGGCTTCCAAAGAGCAGCCCTATCAAAAATCTGGACCCCTTCATCGACAATCATGGGCTTCTGAGAGTCGGCGGACGCATTCATGACTCCAGCCTCAGTCAAAAGGAAAAGAATCCCTTGATTATCCCAGGAAATCACCACATCGCAGCCCTAATAATAAGACATCATCATGAACAGACTCACCACCAAGGTCGTCTCTACACAGAAGGCGCAGTACACACTGCTGGTTTCTGGGTAGTTGGTGGTAAAAGGAAAGTGAGCAGCCTCATCTACCAATGTGTCATTTGCAGAAGGCTTCGGGCTCCTCTTACTGTTCAAAAAATGGCCGATCTTCCACAGGATCGTCTTATAACCGATCCACCATTCACCAATGTGGGGCTTGATGTATTCGGCCCATGGAGTGTCTCGTCGCGGCAGACAAGAGGCCGTTCTACTGAAAGCAAACGATGGGCTGTGATCTTTACCTGTATGGGCGTGAGAGCCGTCCATATAGAAGTAATCGAGTCCCTTGACACATCCAGTTTCATCAACGCGCTAAGGCGCTTCCTCGCAGTCCGAGGTCCTGTAAAACACATCCGGTCTGACCGTGGGACCAATTTCATTGGTGCTTGCAACACACTAAAAATACCTTCAAACATCGACGAGACAGCTGTGAAGACTTACCTGACAGATCAAGGCTGCAGCTGGACCTTTAACCCTCCACATGCTTCTCACTTCGGGGGCTCATGGGAACGGATGATTGGTCTTGCCCGCAGAATCCTGGATTCTATGTTCCTGCAGCTGAAAAACAACAAACTCACTCACGAAGTGCTCGTTACTTTCATGTCCGAAGTAGCGGCCATTATCAATGCCAGGCCACTTGTTCCTGTGTCTACCGACCCCAACGACCCGTTCATACTTACCCCAGCTGCTCTTCTAACACAGAAAGTAGACATTCTTCCGGCCCCTGCTGGCGAATATGGGGCTTCTGATCTCTTCAAGCAACAATGGCGACAAGTCCAGCACCTGTCCAACACATTCTGGGACAGATGGAGAAAACAATTCCTCCCAACTCTACAAGCACGTCGGAAATGGCAGACAAGCCAGCCAGACATTAAGACAGGAACTGTTGTTTTACTCAAGGACAGCCAAGCACCAAGGAATGAATGGCCTTTTGGACTGGTTACCCAGGTCTTTCCCAGCAAGGATGGGAGGGTCCGGAAGTTAAGCTCACAAGACCAGGAGGGACTAAACTGTTTCTTAGGCCTATTTCAGAGATAGTGCTCCTCCTCCCCCCCGATACAGTTAAGGTTTAGACTATGTTGTTGAGTGACGTTCAATCACGCCAGGCGGGGAGTGTTCTGTTATAGACAGTATTTATTCCATTTCGTTATGTTTCATTATCATGTTCATTATTTGTGTCCCCTTGCGCCATCTAGTGGCAGAAAAGCAGAACACAGTGAATAATAGGGAAGTTCCCATAATGCCTTGCGACAAAGGGAGTTTTTTATAGGAAAAAAGATGGAGGAAAATGTCTGCTGTGCAAAACGTGGTTCTGTTAGACTCCAGTGATCTTCTACATACATCTTGTACCTAATGTTGCATCGTTGGTATGTATTCATGTGATTATGTAGAAATATATTTGATTGTTCTTTTGATAAACATGTATATTTTCTTATTTTGACATATCAGACTGTTCAAGTAGGATAGTTTAGTATAGTTTATGTTGCTAGCAAGCTAATTCATGTTATCATATGTTTAGCTAAAAACAGATTATAAATTAGATAAATATGTTCAAATGCATACATTCATGTACAATTCATAAAGTCGTAAATTGCAATTCATGTGTTTTAAAAGAGACAGATAATTCATGTGAGTTTATTACAAGTATTTACAATGAGCATAAAAATGTATGTATTTTGTTACAGTTTCACCTGATCCTTGCCATCAATAAACCTGTGAACGTGGAAAACAGTTTTCAGAGTCATTGGTGGAAGGAGTGAGTTTAGCTGGCTGCCAAGCTGTGATCTGGGGGCAGCACAATATATATATAATTTTAAAAAAAGGTCCTATAAAAATTATTTTGTGCACTCACAAAGCGCACCCTGCCGGGAGGTTTCTTTGTGTCTGCCGGCACCAGAGGGGCTCTCGAGGCCTAAGTACATACAGTACAGTCAAGGACAACTACAGGCAGGGGCGTAGGTTTCATTTGAACATTGGGGGGGGGACCACAAACAGTAAATGTTCTTTGTGATGATAATGGAGGAGGACACTAATAATATAGCATCCAACAGTAGCGAACCATGACTATTGGACGAGGCCCTCACCCATTCCCGTGAGCAAAGCAATATGAAGTATTGGGGGGTCGGGGGGTCTGGGGGTCCTCCCCCAGAAACATTTGAGCTTTTTAAAACTAATTTCCTGCATTTCTACACAACCTCACCCAGGGCATTTTCTAAAATAAAATGTTTTATTTATGAACATTTTGGAGAAGTTTTTTTTGGTTTTTTTCAAAGCACTAGGTGAGATTTGAGACGCTTTCATATAAATCTAAAGCCATGGTAGGCTAATCAGTACATTACTGGATAGGATAAGTGGAGGTTTATAACATTTTAAACTCTGTGGTTCTCAAACTCGGTCCTGGGGGTCCCCTGTGTATGCTGGTTTCCGTTCCAACCACAATTGCAATCCCAAAATTTTAACAAGCTGTTAATTTTTCTTAATTAGGTGTTTTTCATGTTTAGAGGGATTATTTACCCTCTTAAGACAAATTATGTCAGAAATAGTTATGCATACCATGAAGACTATGCCATGTTCACATTGTGCTTACAGTGCTATCTTGCAAACTATAATACAAGGTAACATTTTTTAATTTAAAGACTGAGGTGAATCAATAGGCTCCTAATTCAGTAGTTGAACACTTGTGTTTTAAATTCCTTAATTTTTCCTTAAACTTATTAACACAATGCAGGTTTGGCTCATTATCATTTGCTTTGTCTTTTGAATTGTTCATTATTTACCAAGTCTCTAGTTTTAGTTGCCAATGTGTCCACAATTTCACCAATTCGGAGCCTATTGATTCACCTCAGTCTTTAATTTGTTTAATTTGATCAGTTAAAACATTTTTACCTCTCTTTTTGTAATTGTTTGCAATATAGCACAATGTGAATATTTGACTTTTATTATTCATGACATGCATAGCTATTTCTAACATAATGTGGCTTCAGAAGGGAAATAATCCCTCTAAACATGAAAAACACCTAATTAAGAAAAATCAACAACCTGTTCAAATTCTGGGATTGCAATTGTGATTGGAACGAAAACCAGCATATGCAGGGGGCACCAGGACCGAGTTTAAGAACCACTCACTGCCTTTAGTGGTAGTCGTCGATGTCCCAATTATGGTATTCACATTTCTCTGAACTTCTAAATTAGGCTAATTACAGTGTCGCCGCTTGCGAATACATCAGCCTCTCATGTTGCACTGTAGGGCAATAAACATTTTAAGGAACCAAATAGCCTACATTTAAGAAGCTACAACTGTTTTCTGATGAACCCTGAAGAAATTCTCTATTCAATTGTCCAGCAACATCGACATTTCCACAGTGCTACCTAACGTTATCGCACTCGCGGCTGTAATACATTGCTTGTTGTTATGAAAAAACATGTACTTTTTTTAACGTATATATAAGGCATAGACTGTAGAAAAATAAGGAATAGTTAACTAGGTTAGGAACAGCGCATACAGTAGCCTAGCCTACCTGAATGGGGAAACTTCTGGGTCGGCAGTTCTTTTATTCACTGTGGGGATTTTGATTTGATTTTCAGTTGAGAGGACTGTTTCAGGTGAAACGTAGCAAAGGCCGCCTATACACCAACAAACCATCTGCTCTACCCCCGTAACGAGCGTCTCGATTTCATACTGTGTGAAGTTTCTCGTCTTTTTTTGCGGTCTGACTTCTCCATTACAACCAACCTGATTATAACATATCCATAACGTTACACAAAACACTGGGTTATGGGAATTGAAGTCCATAGTATTATCGGCTTGAGCAATCACCCCTAATTGTTGACTACATATCCCATTTGTGCTTTCATAAACTCGAACTTGTCGTGGCCATGAGATAAACCATTGCTACTGTTTGAAGTAGCGAGGGGGTGGGTCAATAATTCATACTATGTTTACGGGCGTTACATATCTTTCCGCATAAATTTAAGTCATTTTTTATCGTTGTTGCAGCCTTTATTGACTGTAAGCTTTACATGGGAGAGGGATCAATTATCGTTGGGGGGGACAATTCGACTCTTTCCAACATTGGCGGGGACACATCCCCCGTTTCCCCCCATAATCCTACGCCCATGACTACAGGGCTGCGTTCAGATCCGAATTTAATTCTTTCTTCCTGTCGTTCCCTTCCCTTGATTCAAGGGAATTCACATTGAAGCAAGGGAAGGGAATGACAGGAAGAAAGCATACATTTTGGATCCGAACGCAGTCCAGCACTTCAAAATGTTGTACATCTATGGCCTTCTCTCGCCAGAACAGCTGCATTTGCTAGCTAGCACTGGCCATATACGACCTTGCTGAAAGTTAGCTTTGCTTAGAAAGTTTGGACACAATCGCATTTCAAATGAGTTTATGACAGCAACTTTTCCATGAAAGCGCTTTACGTTTAAAACATTTTTACGTTACTCTAAAACGTTTACAAGGCCGTATACTCCAGCATTTTGAAGGGGAGAGAGTGGATTGTTTTGTTTTGTTTACAAAAAAATTCAGCAGCGGCGGTCATATTTCAGCAGCGGCGTAACGCCGCTGCTAGCTGCATATAGGGGAAACACTGCATATAGGGGAAACGCTGAATACTTGTTACTCATTACCGTTTGAAATAGTAACGGAGATACAGTACTCAATACTTTACAGGCAAGGTAACGCCGTACAATACTTTTGATAGAATTGGAAACTACAGACGCATGGGGATATCAGCTTTGGCGAAGCGAATCATGATTTAACGAATGATAGGCTATCAGACAATTTGAAACTTTTTAATCAAGTTGCCGAATAGGACTTGATTTTGCAGTTACAAAATATATTTACTTCACGGTGAACACAGTGGCATAGCCAGGAATTCATTTTCGAGTGGGCCCCCGCCTCCTGTTTCCTGTTTCCTGTTTGGTGAGTGACTGAGCTGTGCTACTGAACTGTGCTGTAGAAAAGTTTGGTGGTGATCGTTTTGTGCTGGCAAATCTGCAAATTTGCGATTGTTCTTAAAAACAAAACAAAATATATTAGGCTACAAACTAATGTTAGGTAAGACGAATTCGCTGTTGAGCAGGCTGTTACCGTGCCAGCAGTGTTAGGCTAGGTTAGGTTAGGTAAAGCAAAACGAAGTGGCTGCCTAGCCGGCCTCTACGGAACCAGCAGTATTGATCCTGAGTTGATCCTGCTTCCGACGAATTTTGTATATCTTCTAATACAAGGGTAAGCTATGGCTTCGTTTGACCCCTCAGTCTCTCCCATTCCTCGCTCGGTTTCTCCTTCCTCGCCATATTGGGCTATCTCTTGCCCGGTATGTGACATGTTTACTTATTTCTTCTCCACCACTAGTGGGAACTTTACTTGTGATAAGTGTAAATTAAATGCTAGGTTGACTGAGAAGATAGGCGATTTGGAATCTCGCATCCGTACCCTACACGAAATTAGAGAAACCAAAAAGTTCATAGAATCCTTCTCGGTTTCGGGTGCTCCAGCTAGCCCGTCCCCAACTAATGTTAGAATTCCGAAAATGCCTCCGCAGCAAGGTAACAGCAGGTGGATTACAGTTTGCAAACGTAGTCGTAAGCCCCCGGTACTCCACCAACCACCAATTCGGGCTTCAAATAGGTTCTCTCCCCTGAGCAATGCACCTTCGGTAAAACCGGCTGAAAAAGCTTTGATAATCGGTGATTCTATTCTACGAAACATAGAAATTGCGAGTCCAAAGACCGTAGTTCAGTGCATTCCTGGTGCTAGAGCGACCGACATAGAAGCAAATTTTAAAATGCTGGCTAAAGCTAATCGTAAATTTTCTAGCGTTGTTATTCACGTCGGCGCAAATGATGTCTGGTTGAAGCAATCGGAGATAACAAAAAGTAATTTTGAATCAGCATGTGAAGTAGCAAAACGGTTGTCTAACACTGTTATTTGCTCTGGCCCCATTCCTTCTAGGCGTGGTGACGAAACTTATAGTAGACTAACGTCACTAAATCGTTGGCTATCTGAGTGGTGTCCCTCTAATAATATCGGCTATATAGATCATTGGCACTTTTTGGGGGAGGCCTAATCTTTTAAAAAGAGATGGTGTTCACCCCACGTGGGAGGGTTCAGCTCTTATCTCTAAAAAACTGGCCTATAGTCTTAGAAATTCAAGTCCCTGACTAATTAGAGCCAAGGCCAGGAAGCAGAACTACTTGTCTGCTTGTTCCTCAGAACCGTCAGCTAGGGTTCACCCTTTAGAAATTGAAACTGTGTCTGTCCCCCGTATACAAAACCATGTGAAATCTGGCAAAAACCATGAAGTTTGTTTTAATAATCTGATTAAGATTAAAACAAAACACAATCCTATTAGCTCAAGTGATATTACTACCATGAGAGTTGGCTTATTAAATATAAGATCCCTTAATTCCAAGGCAGCTCTTGGGAATGAATTAATCTCAGACTGCTCTCTTGATATACTATGCTTAACTGAAACATGGCTGAAAGCAGATGAGAACTTTACATTAAATGAATCCTCTCCACCTGGGTTCATATAGAGCCAAAACCCCTGTCTCTGTCGAAGAGGGGGTGGGGTTGCTGTTATTTATAAATCTGTCTTTCAGTCAATTCCAAAATTAGAGTATGCATTTGATTCATTTGAAGTGTTAGTTATGAACACTCAGCCAGCAGTGGGTTGGTAGAAACCCGCCCCTCTTCTCAGCCTATTTTACTTGTAACTGTCTATAGACCTCCTGGCCCATATGCTGGCTTTATTCATGAATTTGCAGATTTTCTTTCTCATTTAGCTGTAAGTCATGACAAAGTGTTAATATTGGGTGATTTTAACCTGCATTTTGAAAATACAGATGATCCTTTTACCTCAGCATTTACGGTCATTTTGGAATCAATTGGTGTCATTCAAAATGTTTTCGGCCCCACACATTATCATAGTCATACTTTAGACCTGGTCTTAAGTTTTGGCATTGACATTGTTAATGTTAAAATTCACTCGCATTATTCTATTCTGTCTGACCATTTCCTCATTACTCTGCAGTTAAAATTTGCCCATTCTGTAGCATCTGAACTCAGAACGTATACAGGTCGCACTATCACTACCTCCACTACTGGAAACTTTATTCATGTGCTACCTGATTACCTTGATTTAGACACTTCATCCAGCTCCCTGTCAACCAATGATCTGGCAGAGGAATTAGCTACTGCTCTATGCAAAACCCTTGAAGTAGTTGCTCCATTAAAAAGCAAAAAAGTAATTGTGAGGAGGCTTGCCCCTTGGTACACCGACCACACACGCGGGCTCTTAAACAAAAGTCTCGGCAGCTTGAACGCAAATGGCATTCTACTAAACTGCAGGTATTCCACTTGGCCTGGAAAGAGAGTCTTAGTGCCTATAGCATTCTCTCCAATGCTAGGTCCTCTTACTTTTCAAAGCTTATACAAGAAAATAAGACCAATCCCCGATTTCTATTCAGAACAGTTGCTGAACTAATAATCATGCAACAACTAACCCTCAAATTCCAGTCTCATGTAGTAGTAATGATTTCTTGAATTTATTTAGTGGTAAAATTATTGAAATTAGGGAAAAAGATCACACAAGTTAGTGACCACGGTTTTGACGATATAGAACTGCCTCCTAGACACACTGAACGTCTTGAATCGTTTTCTCCAATACTTGAGAGCGAACTAATTAAGTTAGTTTCTTCTTCAAAATCATCCACCTGTCTTCTAGACCCCATACCCACAAAGTTATTGAAGGCGATATTGCCTATCTTATCTCTATGATAGATCCCAGTTTGATAGGGTAAACAGTCAGTCCTCTGAATTTTCTAAGGTGAACTTTGGAGTACCACAAGGATCGGTTTTGGGTCCTCTGGTCTTTTCTCTTTACATGCTCCCTCTTGGGAACATTATAAGCAGACATGGTGTTAACTACCACTGCTACGCAGATGACACACAACTTTATATCAGTTAAGCCAGGTGAAGTTGACCAGTTGTCTAAACTAGCGACCTGTCTCAAAGATGTAAAGGCCTGGATGTCCCAAAATTTCCTCTTATTGAACTCAGATAAGACTGAGATATTAGTATTAGGTCCCAAATCCCTTCAAGATAAATTCTTACAGCTTCCCTTAAATTTAGATTGCTTCTCTGTCTCCGCCTACAAGGTTTGTTAAAAACCTTGGTGTAATTATTGATTCAGATCTCTCCTTTCAGCCCCATATTAACAATATAACAAGAATGGCCTTCTTCCACCTGAGGAATATATCTAAATTAAGGAAGGTGTTGTCCCTGGAGGATGCTGAAAAAATGGTTCATGCCTTTGTAACCTCTCGACTAGATTACTGCAACTGGCTCAGCCCTGAATCGTCTCCAACTTGTACAGAATGCAGCGGCTAGGGTTCTTACTAGAACCAAGAAAATGGGAGCATATCAGCCCGGTGCTCAAAACTCTTCATTGGCTGCCTGTCAAATTCAGAATTGACTACAAGATTTTACTTCTAGCGTTTAAAGCTTTAAATGGCTTGGCCCCTGAATATCTGAGTGACTTACTCATTCCTTACTGTCCTCCTAGATTACTTTGCTCTCAAAGTGCTGGCTATTTGAAAATTCCTATTATATCTAAAATTACAATGGGTGGCAGAGCCTTCTTCTCCCATGTATGTACGGGCTTCAGACACACTTTCTGTCTTTAAGTGTAGGCTAAAAAACGTACCTTTAGTCAATCCTATAGTTATGGATGTCGGGGGGGGGCGGTGGCGGCTAACCTTCTCTTTTCCTCTCGCACCCTGAGCTGCAGATTACTCCGGCCCGTCCCCCTCTCACCCTGAGTTTGCAGACTGCTCCAGTTTATGCCCCTAACCCTGAGTTTGCAGACTGCTTCGGACCTGTCCCTCCTTTGGTTTATCCTCCCGACTTCACGCAACCGGAGTCCCCAGATGCATCACCCCGCCCCCTTTGAACTGATGATTGAACTGATTATTGAATTGACTATTACCATTCATTCCACCTTTAGTCTAAACCGGGCCGGCCAGCGAAGGATGGGCACCCCCTCTCTAACCAGGTTCCTTCCGAGATTTCTTCCCACTGGGGAGTTTTTTTCTCGCCACTGTTCAGTGTTTTTTCTCCCTACCGGGGAGTTTTTTTACTTCATTTTGCTGGTTGGGGGCTAAGGCCTGGTTTTTTGCTCAATTTTCCTTCTGTTTCCCTGTGCAGCGTCTTTGTGACAGTTCTCTGTAAAAAGCGCTATACAAATAAAATTCAATTGAATTGAATTGAAAAGTGGGCAATTATTTTTTATCAAATATGCACTCCAACAGACAGCTAGCTATGACAAACCGTAATGCAATGGTTCGCATGGGAACACCCCTACAACAATGTTGTCCCCATACAAAATAATCAAACATTAAAATCACTTCTCTGTCTTTTCTATTTAAAAAAATCTATAGGCTAATATAAACAGACAAAGTTGTGAGACGCTCAACGGGCAAAGCGCACAGAGTCATGTAACATAGGAATGCAAAATGGCCAACAGGGATCGTGTATAGCAAAGAATCAACCTCCAACGAAAAGGCAAAGAAAATGAACGGGGTAGCCGTAATCGGGTAGCCTAATGTAATTATTACCGGAGGATCTCCGTTATTTTAGTCCTGTCCGAATCTGCCATGTCTGTAACTTTTACAGACTCTCCCCTGACAGTAAAGATTACTTTATCCCGTCAGAATCAGACATTAACATTACAGATGTCCTGTGATAACAATTAGCTCGGCTACTTTACAGATGTCCAGAAAACTTATCCCGCTGGAATAGGGCTTAACTTACAACAGCCACATGAGGTTGCCTACCATGGCGGGCACAAAAATAATTTTAAAAAGCACTATATAAGCACAATATTCAAACTTAGGCCTACCATTGATGGGTTTCAATTAGCGTGTGATTTCATGACGAAGACGGCGCGGTTTGGTGTTGAATATGATTAAGCTAATGTCACTTGTCCATGTAGAATAACTTATTTCTGAATATGTCTATAAAATGAACCCAAACTCTATCCACCTCCGAAAAGTGTCCACAGACTTTACAGTATAGACTACACTGCATTTCTTGCTTTAGTGTATGGTAGCCTACTTTACTTCCCCGTAAATCTTGCTCGCCATGTTCCGCTGCATTGGTTGGCCACACGGTGGCTCTGAAGTGCAAAACACAAAAACAAAATGAAAAACGCGAGTATAAGTAAACGCTGAAGTGCAAATGCCTCTGAAGTGCAATATTATGATCCCTGTTACCTGCCCCCTGTCTTCAGACCCTTGTCTATATGTACCCTCTCTGCTCACTTTGCAAGCAGTGTGCGAAAGAAATCCTGCAAAACTCTGTCCAAACTAGTGAGGAAGTAGTTCATAATATTTTTAAAATTTCTATTGAGAATATCAATCAGTTGACATTATTATTTTCCTTTATTTATTATTATTTTCCTTTATTTATTTACAATGGTGTTACATGCCTGTGTTTTCTGTAGGTGCACCTGCGGCGACGATGGCCAAATGAATAAAAGCCGAATTGCCGTGCAGATTTTTTCTCCCATTTTCTCACGCTGGCTCGTTTTCTGCATCATTCATTTGCTGCCGTGTTTTGTCACTAGATTAAGTTGTCTGGTTGGTGTATTTTTCTGCTTGAAGTTGCAGGTGGACAGACAGTTCTTTTCTTTGTTATTGCTAAACTCCTTTTTAGCTAGGCTCAGCTTAGAATTGCTGGAAGACTCACGTTTTCCTGCCTCTCGGTCGAGAGTAGCCTAAATAGCATTGTTTCAGGTTAGGCTACCTTATAGCTCTAGACTATGGAAGCATATCCAAAATTCAAATGAAAATGCAAATCAACGATTGCATTTCGTTTACATTCGATGTGCGCAAAAACCATGACATAATTAAAATGAAAATCCAAAATTTCACTTTGCGTTTTCATTTTCAAGTTAATGTACCTACTTTATCTGACAATTTGAAAATGTTAATGCAAATCCATTTCACATTTATTTTTTCTCGCCCTCTACGACACAACCCTGCCATAATTTAAATGAAAATGAAAAACTACATTTGCATTAGCAGTTTCTTATTGTAGTCGCATGATCCATGACAAAAAGGAAATGATAATTCAATTCGACATTTAACATATCGTTTTCATGCTTTGCAGCACAAGAGTGAAATAATTCAAATGCAATGGCATTGCATCCGTTTACATTATCATTTCCGCGTGGTCACGCAAAAACCCTGCCAAAAATCTGAACTGAACATGCAAACTGTCAAAGCTGCCCATCAAGGCGGAGCCTCGAAGAAAGGGGCGTTACAGGGGACCTTTCAAACCACTGAATTTATGGTTCAACTTCAGTGGTTGTCTGTGATTTCGGTCGTCAGGCAGTTACCAGGCTAGATAGTGATATGTCCTAGTTCTCTGTGTTGGGGGATTATAGACTGAATGATAAGAATTAAAAAGGATACAAGGTAGCCTAAAAGTTACGACGAGCCATAGCCAGCCCAATGTTAAGTTAACTTAGTTAACAGTTTAGATATGTTCCCCTGCTTTTGTTAATCTGGTTTGGTAACTAGCCTAATGTTACAGGTTTGTGTACAGTTACGGTCAAAACCAGACGGATATTCATGGCAAGCTATGAATTATTATCTATTATTTATTGTTTTCTTTTAGATAGCCTTAGTCTACCCTTAGGCTATGTGCAGAGCAAAGGTAAGGTAGTCCGCAGAAAGCCTTGAGACAGCGATCGAAACGAGACACAGCCTACAAAAAACTGAAAGACACAGCAATTGAGCTTATTTTATTATTGGGTGAAAACACTGGAAAAATGACCCCAGGGCACAACCCCAACTCTGATCTCCCTACACACAGGCCCATCAACCATGGATATTTTACCTGTAGCCTCGGCTATTGTAGCCTAATAATCTATATTTAGCCTAGTCATGAAGCAACATAGCCTAGGCTACAGATGAAAACAAATAGACATTTACACAATTTTTTAAAATTATATTTTTATTTTATTATAACGTTCCAATCTCAATGCTGTAAGATGTGGCAGTTAGCCTCTATGACGCTGATTTTACTGTTGTGGCCTAGCCTACTACACAAAACATTTAAATTTGTTCAATTTAAATAGGTTAGGCTACGTGAGAGAGAATGTAAAAACTGGTCTTTATAGAGGGTGTGCGAATACAGTGAGTTCCGACAGTAGCCTATCTACACAGCAAAATAATAATGTAAAAAAATCCATGTCAGTATTGGCACAGTGCCATTATGCTCAGTCTTTTAAGAACATAGGCTACAGAATAATTTAAATTTAAATAGGTCTACAACTCAGACAAAATTTGAGACACAGGCAAGTCCTCCCTGCTGTTAAGGTTAAGTTAGTAAACAACGGGCTGGCTAGGCTCATCGTAAAGTTCCGATTTTTTCCGTTCCGGTGTTTGCTTTTCGCCTGACAATTATTTCCCACACCTGTGCGGAGTTTCCGCCGGCTATAAATGCTCAGCACTTCCGCATTTCTGCACTTCGATATTGTCCTTTGTTATGTTGACAACGAAGTCGGTAAAGGTTTAGGAATTTTGGTCACTGCATTCTCGGTTTGTCAAAATAGAGAACGCAGCAAGTCCGATTAGAGATTTAGCAAAGATATCAGTTTCTCCGTCTTTGTTTTGGCTGCCTGGTATCGTGTAGTTTTAAACTCTTTTTCGCTACAGAGTTTAAAGATACAGGTTCGCATTTTCTTTCTTTCCTTTTCCCGTTTTCTTCGGGTCTTTACTTTTTCATTCTAATTACCTCTTGTCTACGCCTAGTAGTTAGTGCGTGAGGTTTCTTTTTTTTTTGTTGGTTTATTATTCTCGCTGTTTATTCGAGATTCGCCTCCTTTTGAGGTTGTTTATTATTTTGGCTCATGCCAGGGAGGTTTTGTTCTCGATCTTTAGTTTCACTCCTTCCCCTGCGGTTAGTTTCCGTTTCTGTGGCGAGTCTGTATTAAACTCGCTTTCTGATTCCCTGTCAGTCACATTTGGTTCTCCGAACCTAAACTCCAATCATTACACTTGTAGGATTTGCTTGTTTATTTGTGAGAAAAAGTCGCCCACTCTAAAGCTTTTGGACGAAGTTGAATCCCTATGGTTGGATCAAATATGTGAAGGGATCATATTCGGTCAAAGCCTATGTGTCTTTTTTTTTTTAACGGTCTATATGGTCTTGCACTTCAGAGGTGCTTGCAATTCAGAGGCGCTCGCGTATACTTATGCTTGTGATTTCACTGATTTGCACTTCAAAGCTGTAAGTTTTTGTTTTTGTGTTTTTTCTTTTTGTATGTTTGCATGTTGCACTTCAGAGCTGCAAGTTTTTGTTTGTGTTTTTTCTTTTTGTGTGTTTGTGTATTGCACTTCAGAGATGCAAGTTTTTGTTTTTTCTTGTTCTTTCTTCATTTGCGTTTTGCACTTCAGCGGTGTTATCTGCACTTCAGAGCCGAAAGTATTTGTTTTTGCGTTTTTGGTTTGTTTTTGTGTTTTGCACTTCAGAGCCACCGTATTTCACAAAGTTCGGCCCAGGTCTGATCCAAGCTGCTTGACATAATTTCCTCCAAGTGTTTTTTAACCATATTTACTTTGGCCCATTTGGCCCAATTTTCATCTAGCAATCATAGCTAACTAGGATTTATTAGTTTGTCAGGAATTAGTTATAATTAGGAATTATTTTGTCAGCTTGCACGAACTAAATTACATTATTATAATACTGTAATGTCTTGACTGAACCGTGAAATAAAGTACTGAGGATGGATGTAGTTTCATGCATGAATTCAACAACTAGCACTTGTGTTGGTTGCTACACAAAAAAAACTGCAAATGAACGCTACAAAACAAACCCCCTTAGCAGGCCATGAGCTCCTTTCCAGCCTGTGACAACATAGAAGCTAACTAGCAAACTTCTGCAAGAATCCATTTATCACCAAACTAAAAATACTCTAGATAATAGCGCTCCATACTGTTGATGATTATGATGATGATAATAATAATAATAATTTTTACCATATATTTTTAAAACACTTACATGTCCAGGCACGGGTCCATGCCACAGAGTCATTGCTATGCCTGAGGACAGACTTCTTCACCTCCGGGATCACTGTGGTGCAGCACCTCCAAAACCTGAGCAAACCGTGAAATAAGCGCTCTTCTTTCCACCATTGCTTGCCACATTCGCGTATAAATGTATAAAATAATCGTAATCGTTGAAGCAACAAAGACATATGACCAGCGCAATTACACCATACAGTAAACCACGTACGCATAAAGAGAAAAGCTAGCCTATGACGTATATACAGCTAACAAAAGCGCTACACATGGCTAAATATCATCTGGATAGGCTAAAAACGTACTTGTACAGCAATCCAGTCCATCCCTTCCAGGATAAGCTCAGTAAAAATGGCCACAGGCGTAATCTGATCCTGTCTGCAGTGTCATGTGGCCGACAGCGCACGCCACAATTGCCCTATGGGCTGTCGTTATGCATGGATACAGCGCCGTTCCAATTAGCTCGAATTACATATTTTACTTCGTTTTAAAGGGCAGGAAACCCTGTAGAAGATAATCTATGTGGTTTACGTTAGATCATCCCTGAAGCAGTCTAGTAATGTTTTTACGCAACGGTAGTAACGTAGTACAAACGCAAATGCGATGGGTACGCACCATGGAAATGGAGATTTTGCTGGAGAATGGATAAATGGATTACGAAAAAACGTTCAGGATTCTTCAGAAAACAGTTATAACTGCATAACCAGGTATCAAATTTGGTTGATTAAACATGTTTATCAAGAGATCTTGTAGAAAATAAAATATATTTATACAAAACCGGAAGAACATCGGTTGTATACATAGTGAAATTAACACGGGGAAAAAACACATAATGGTAATTTATACAGCTTTTCAGTAACATACAATTGTTCCTAAATCGGATCTTGATTATTTACCATGTAGAAACTGTACCAAGAGATTTTGTGATATGCATTTTATTGCCTGTGACTGCGGCGAGGTGAAGGCTGTAAACAGTGGGTTGGGCTATTAGCACCCTGCTGCTTTATGGCCCTGCAGTGTAACCTGAGAGGTGATAAGCATATAAACGAATGTGTTCGCAGGCTGTGACTGTTTTTGACAATTTTGCCTCGAAAGTTCCGTGTTTTATTAACGTTTTAATTTAGAATATCCGAGAAATATGAACACTATGAAAAATTGGGACGGATACGTCCCACCACTAGGGGGCCAAAGCCCATAGAGTTAAAAAGATTGATAGGCTACTTCGTATTCAGCCATGTTAGCTAATCCGACTAGCTAGAAGCTACCTTACTTGCAATATCAGCTGTTGCCATTGTTCGTGTGGTCTCACTGGGCGTGAAAATCATGGATTTTACACCATTCTTGCCGATGAAACCAGAGACATTTCAAACAAAGAACAACTTTTGACTTTATTTTGCTGGGTGGATGAAACTTACCTGCCAACACTCCCCTATTTCTGGGGAGTCTCCCATATTTTAGACCCATTTCCGGGCCTCCTCCTGTATTGTGATTTCTCCCTTATTTCTCCTGTATTTCACTAATTGTCAGTTTTTGCTACAAAACGTAATTATATGAGCTGTACAACAAACCAATGAAAGTCAAATGTGTCATTGGCAGTGGTTTAGAATATGCCAGTTTGCGTTAATAAAAATCCCCCTTATCGCACATTTCTGAATATATCAGAAAGGGTAAATCTTACGGGTGACTTTTATCAGAGAGAAGGGCAACCTTCCGCAGCTATGAATGTTACCATAGCGACTAGCTACTGAGGTAATGCACTGTACTCGAGCGCTTCATCTCATAGCGAGAGTCCAGTGAATGGATTTCTGTGTTACGATATTAATTTCTCATAAGCTAACGTTACAAGGTTATCACTTTTGCTAGCAATATAGCGGCTATAATACATTTTTTACAACTAATGTTATCTCGCTACCTGAAAAGTAAAATTGGGATGGCAGGTATGCCATCCGCCAAGTTACGGCTTGGCGGGGCATGCCCCATACCTATACAGCACCGAGAGTTTGCCACTTTTCAGAAGTAACTACAGAAGTAACCACAATGACCATAGACACACAGCCCTTAAAAACATGAACTTCTGTATGTTTCTGACCTCATGTAACCACATAGCATTCATATACAACTTCACACATCCACACAATAAAGCCCCAAACTTGGGTTATTATTTGAGGGTATGGTCCGTATACCTTCTCATCAAGCTTATCGTCCAATAAAAACGCTTCATACTAATGTTTTTTTTAATGTTAATATAGCTAATGGCTTCCAAGAAGTTACTGTGGCTTAGTGGTTAAGACTGCAGCCTCTCACACAGTGGATAGTGGATTCGAGCCCAGCAGGGCACGTGTATTTTCCACAAAAACAATGTGCAACTGTTAAGTACTTTTAATTTCTTAGACTGTTATTATTTTCACATTGACACATTAACATATTTTTATTGCAAAGGCAAAAGAGGTTTACAATATTAACTGTTCAATGTTTCACTTGTATTATATCACACCCTCCCCAAACCGGACGCTCGCTTTTGTCTGGTTTGGGGAGTGTTACGCTCTGCTCTTGCGGTCATGACTGACTGACTGACTGTAGAAACCCCTTGCCTCGGCCAACATTTATTAATTAATTAATTTCTTCACTTCAGCTCTGTTCACTTTATCCTTTTCGCACATAACACAAGGTCACCATAAAATTAACTACGAGGAAAATTAAGAATTTACAATAATAGCCTACATTAAAAATTGAGGATAGCCTCTTTTAAACTGCAAGTCTTTAAGCGATCGGATTTATAAACCGCCAATTCCCCAAACATATATGATTCATGGTTAGTCACTTATAAATAAATAGATAGCCTCCGAATGTGGCTCTAGTCTACGCTACTCTGCTGATAATGTAGCTTACTGCAAACACTTTTAATAATAATAATAATAATAATAATAAAAAGAAGAATAATCTCTGGTATGTATTTTCTTAGTAGTATCTACTGTTTTCTTTCTGGCTAAGATTCCTGGGAAATATGCGTTGTCCAATTAAGCTTGTTCGCCAACGTTACTTCCTGCTTCTCGTCAGGAAGCAGAAACAAGCTAGGCTACTACGAAGCGAATCAACATGGATTATAGCCTACATTCATTGCACTACAGAAAACGAAACTAAACCTAGCTGTCCGGTACCAAAAGATTTCCCGCAGGTAACGTTCTACACTACCGGAAAAAAACTCTGCTGTGCAGAAACTCACTAGCTCGTAGCCCACACATGGAAGGTTGGAGTTACGCATCCGGCAATCCAGTGTTGAATAGCCTAACGTTAAATGTATTTCATAGAATACTAATAGCCCTATTTTAAAACTGTATTTCGATATTTTACTGATGCAAACTATTTAGGCTGTACTAGCTATTTAGGCTGTATGTCTTTCAGCTAGAATGTGTTTGCGTTTTGCCCATTATGCATGTATGTCTCCATGTAAACTTGGTTCATTCATTTACATGCTTCTTCATGATCCATAGCTCAGGTGGTGCTGTTCATTGTATTTCATTACACATTAAATACTGCTCATGTACAAACTCTTTTAATGTAATTGTGTGCTGTCTGTAATAGGATAACTGTTCTCATTCTTGTCAATAGAGGGCGTTATGGTTACGCGAATGTCTGCATACATTTCTTTGGAATGCATGTCTCTCTCCGTGTTTATCTTCATGCATTATTCATCATTAGTTAGCTATAAAAAAATAAGTGATATCAGATCAAAAACGTCTACGACGTAAAAAAAGCCAAGTTACTCACGCATAGCCTACATAGCGCTGTCCATAAGTTCTTAATTCCAACTTGCAAAAACTAGGCCTGCCTTTAAAAGTCTTGATATCAAAATGTGGCCAAGTTACAACTAACAATATTGCCTATCGTAGCTCACACTAAATAAACTAGCTCTATTCCTAAGCAATGCTATCCAAACTTTCCTAAATTATGTAATGCAACTTGTAAAGAATGCTGTAGCAGCAGTTAACATTTTAAAACCTGTACATTTTCTAAAGTAAACTTGCCAACAAAGTACAACCATATCCATTCTGGAGTGTAATTATTCATCAACTGTTAAAAACATTCATTGAAATCATATGTTGTTCCATGATGCACAATCTCTTCACATGCAAAGATGAAGAAACACAGGGCCAAGTTGCATTAAATAATTTAGGAAAGTTTGGATAGCATTGCTTTGGAATAGAGCTAGTTTATTCAGTGTGAGCTACGATAGGCAATATTGTTAGTTGTAACTTGGCCACATTTTGATATCAAGACTTTTAAAGGCAGGCCTAGTTTTTGCAAGTTGGAATTAAGAACTTATGGACAGCGCTATGTAGGCTATGCGTGAGTAACTTGGCTTTTTTTACATCGTAGACGTTTTTGATCTGATAAACTATATCCCAGTAGCCTTCATGTATATTAGTATCTTGTGGAACATAATAGCCTACAGCCATTATTCAAGGGAGATATCAACACAATATAGACTAATGCAATGCAAATCTATCGCAAAACGCAACCTGCTGTGTTCACGGCAAGGTTTCCCGTTTCCCTTCAGTGTAGACTCTGTTCTATTTCATTCCTCCGGCCATTAGGGTCGTCAATATGGACGGACCATCTGGGGCCAGATGCATCGAGACTTTTATACCAGAATTTGTCATGGTACATGACCTCCGCGTAGTGACGTAATTCCTCCCATAAAGAGGGGGAGCGTCACTGCGGAAATCCTATTCCCCCGAGCACACCAGTAAGGCTTCCCAATTTGATTGTCCAGATCGAACCTGGGCCTGCGTGTACCCCAGTGAGATCTGATTTCTTGCAATCTATGAGCTATGGCTCTGGTGACTGATTTTAAGTCTGTACTGGCCACAGCTACACCCTAGTAAGACTTTTCCAATCGGTGAGCGTGGTGCTACATCGATTGCAATTTCATGGCCCACATGCCTCCCTCTGGCAGAACCCCAGTGGCAGTAGAGGTTGCGCCCAAAGTTACGCAGCTACACGTGGCAGCACAACAGGTGATGTGACGGTTTTGATGCCCTTTCTACAGCAGCGTCAAACACCTACTTTAGTCAGAGGCAGTCCGAGACAGCAGACCAACCTGACAGAGGGTCGATAGGAGGCTCGGGTTCCACTAACAGTTAAAGCAGTGGGTTACTCGGCCTTTCTAGAAAGCATTCTCCGTGCGGCCTTGGCATGCATGGGTTGTGATATGCCTCAGGCTAGCGCTTCAGGGACGTTTTGTCAGTGGACAAGACTATACAGAAACCATCATACCGACGGGCCCCTCAGGGGGCACGATTGGCTATGCCAGCATCAAATGATTTTCTGGCGGAGCTAAATAAAGGCTGGCCACGCCCTGGTATGTATCGGCTGTCCAGAGATTGTAGGACGTTTGCGTCCATGTGAGACGCGGCGGTCCATGGTCTGGACCGAATGCCCTCTGTGGAACCTGCCATTGCGGCATTGATAGTGTTCCCAGAAGAAGCGGTCCGGTCAGACACCCATTGCCCTAAGCCACAATGTAGAGCAAGAGACAATCTATTCTGTAAGGCTTATAGAGCGGCTGCAAGTGCAGCGCAAATTCGTAATCCGCTGTCATGACTAATGCTTGCGCAGTCACAGACGATGCTTGATGCAGAGGTCGACACTTCAATGAATGATGCGTCGCTACAAGCATTTGCATTTATGACCCATGAATTAGGCCGAGTAATGTCCCTTCTCACAGTGACTCGGCGTCAAGTGTGGTTGGCTCAGTTGCCTGGCCCAGACACCAGAAAAAGAACAATCAGGGACCTGCCATTTTTTTTCCAGCCAGGTTTTCACTGAAGCAGCCAGACAGGCACTGAAGCGGTCTGTAGAGGTATTAAGACATAGGGAGTAGCAGATGCCCCCCCGCCCCCCTCAACATTCTGGTGTGCGCTGGTCCCAACCAGTGGTCACAAGTGACACAAAACCCGCGTATGGCAGGGGAGCTTTTCGTCGTCCGCCTGCCCGTGTACCGGCACCGACTCGTGACCTAACTCCGTAGGTCCATCTAGTGGTCAGGCCGCCGACACTAGCTGGTGAATTGGAAGGCTCTCACAAGAGAATGGTACTGGTTTTGAGAGACCTAAATATGTATCTAAAACGATACACTTTCCGGATGTTCTGGACATTGAACGTTAAACATGCCGTATGAACAGGAGATTGGTTCACGGCTGTGGATTTGAAAGATGCATACTTCCACATCCCTATCGGGGTGGAGCATCATCATTTCCTATGATTTGCATTCCGAGGTCGGGCATACGAGTTCAGTGCCCTCCTGTTCGGTTTGTCTCAAGCCCCACGTGTACTTAATCGCTACATCAGCTCAGGCTGAGGGGGCTTAGAATCATACCATACCTAGACGATTGGCTGATATGCGCAAAATCGTACGGTATGATGCTCTTACACACTGCCAAGACGTTGGAGCATGTTGCCAGGTTGGGCATCAGCATCGTTTATGGCAAGAGCCAGCTGCTTCTGATACAGTCAATCGAATACATCGGACTGCTGCTCAATTCAAAGAGCATGAAGGCATCATTGACTCCCTGTAACTACTGTACTCAACGCAGGGTCTTAGTTCCGGGTGAACCGGTTCCTCAAAATGAGGGTTTTTCAGAGGGTTATGGGCCTAATCATGGCCACCTCAGCAGTCGTGCCTCTTGGACTCCTGAGAGCCAGGCCACTTCAACAATGGTTGATGGTCCTCCAGCCAAAATTCTATTTCATGTGTCCCATTTCCCATGTTCCAATCACAAAGAATTGTGGATCTAGTCTTTAAATTTTTATCTTAAAAAGCACCAAATTGATACAATTTTCTTTCAGCTTCGCTGCTCGGTCCCCTAAATATAACTGCGAGCAGCGAAATCCTCAAAAGACAGGAGAGACAGGGCTGTCAATGCTCTTTGCTGATACACGGCAGTGTAGTATAATGATTAAGGAACTGGCCTTGTAACCCAAAGGTTGCAGGTTCGATTCCTAGGTAGGACACTGCCATTGTACCCTTGAGAAAGGTACTTAACCTGAATAGCTTCAGTATATATCCAGCTGTATAAATGGATAATATGTAAAAACAAAATGCTAAAAAAGTTGTGTAAATCGCTCTGGATAAGAGCGTCTGCTAAATGCCTGTAATGTACACCTTCGTGGAGAGCAGGCTGAAGTTAGTGTTAGGGCTGATCAATTTAATTTCCTGTCTTTTGAAGATTTCGGCAAACACAAACATTTCACTTAAAATGTAGTTTTTGTGATTATATAACTTTTAATCTGATAGCACTAGAAAAAAATCTACCCGTAAACATATTAGTGTAGAATTATTATTATTATTATATTTATTTTATTTACAGATTTTCCTGATGGGTCTGATGACACATCCCTCTTGGCGGGGCTAGAAAGGGCAGCTGCAGGGATCCCTTAATGAGTGTTATTTAAGTAGTAAAGGGAAAAACAAATGGGCACAACACACACACTTGCTGAAGGGACAGAAAATTAAAAACATTAATGTCATAAAGGGGCAAAATAAATAAGGAACAGGGCCGATGAAAGATGTGTGGTGGCCTTTGGCTGGCACAGGCCCTGGCAGTGAAGCACCAGCATGACTGATGATAGCGTGCTATCTCAACACTCAGCATCTTGAGGCCCCGGAGAACATTTATGGGAAATCAGTGTCATGGATATGCATTGTGCCAGAAGCTAAGCAAATCCGACAGCAGATCTTATCCTAGCACTGCCAGTTTCTCCTGTGCTGCCTGTTACCAGCATGCCACTTGTTCCTCCGCCACTGCTATATGATTCCTAAAATGAGCACAAACTTTCCCCTTATTTGGGTGGAAAAGATCTCCCGTGTCCTCCAATCCACTAGAATGCTCTTTCACATTGGACATTCCACTATAGCTTACCAAAGTGTTACGGTGTACATCAATAAACAAATTCCAGTGTAATGACACCTTTGTTTTAAGGTTTGTTAAACATTAGGTGTGTGAAATGCTCAACAAGGGAACCCCCCCCCCCCCCCCCCATCTGTGTTGTTTTAAAAGAAAATAAATGAAAGACCAACTTATTGTTTTATGTCTCCTTAACTGTGGTCTTATAATGTGCTAACATAATCCTTATGAAGCCAGACAGGGAGAGAAGTCCCTCAGATAACCCCCCCCCCCCCCCCCCCCAAAAAGGAGCAAACCTCTTAACACAGGACCAGATGCATGTTCTGTTTTGCTCTTGCACATATTTAGCTGTGCTTTTCAAGTGGTACAGATTTGCATGTTAGTTTTCCGATACTAATGAATATGTTTTTGATTTACATTTCAGAAAATGGAAACTTTTATCTTCTTTCAGGGAAACTTAATGAATTCCAGCAGACAATTTGGATGTCCTCTTTTAGCCCTTCATCATTGCACAAGCATGTCGGTCTCAGTCTTTTCTTGTCTTCCTCCACTTTTGAGAAAAATTGTGTTTTTTTTGTTAAATATCTTGTATGTGCTGTTATGTGCCCACAATGCACCATAAAAATACACCATAAACACACAATGTCCCTGTGGTGCTATTGCAGTTATAGTAGTTATATTTTGGGGAGAACATCCATGCTTCTTTTGTTACTGGGATTTGGTTTTAGTTTTTGATATCTCTAGTACGTTGTTGATCTGAATAAATAACTTAGAAATGGTTTTATGACATACTTGTGTTTTATGTTTATTCTGCCCCATGCAAGTCAGTGAGACTGTTCTGAAAATTGCAGAGGTCTATTCTATTCAGACATTTGCATCATGACTTGTTACTATATTGATTAACAAAAGGAGTTAAGCTTGTTTGGGCAGGGATAGTCCTGGGTCCTGGTTTCTTCACGGTCAGCTGACTGACTTTACATCCAATCATATAATGGCAAGTATTATGAGGTTCCAATGGACACAGCTGGCATTCTGGAAATGCATTAGGCCTGTGAGGGTTGTGTTAAGGTTCGGAGAACCAGACGCGACCGATAAGGATTCTAAAAGTGTATCTAGAAAAATACGCCACAAAATGAGGAAGTAGCCACACCAGAGGAGAGGAAAACAAAAGAACGGGAGCAAAACTTCCCTAGCACAAGCCAAATCAAAGCAACCTCAAAAGGAGGTGAGTCTTGATAAACAGTGAGAACGAATAACAAAAGAACCTCACACACTAAATCATTAGGCGTAACAGGAGGTAGAGAAACAAAGCAAAAACTCGATAAAACGAGTGAAGGAAAAGAACAGAAAAGAAAAACCTGTTATCCAGAGCTCTTGTGGCAAAAGAGCTGACACAAAAGGTAACAGGTAACAAGAATAAGGATAAAGAGAAAGATTGGAAATAAAAGAGAAAACTAATCTAATCCTAATTCTCTAACCGGACTTGCTGCATTTCTTATTCGTACTGTCATGGTCTATGACCTTTTTTCCTTGTGGTCGTGTTCCTCGGTCACCACACGTGGGCGCTGCTCCGTTGGTGGAGTTTTGGCTCCGTCCCTTCTTTTCACGGAGTAAGTTAATCAACATTCACAGCTGGAATGTAATGCCGGTGAGCTATATAAGGTGAGCCTTCCGTTTCCTTCATTCGGGGCTTCCAGATTAATTGTTCATTGTGTTTGTTTATTGTTTTGTACTGTGGTGTATTGTTGGCTGTGAGTTATCCGTACCATTTGGGCTACTCGCTTACTTTTGCGTCTCATTGCTGAGGCAGGGCTTATTTCTTGCTGGCTCTTTAGTTACTTAGCTCGTAGAGGTATAGAGTAGCAGTTCTTTGTTCCATTTTCGCCTGTGATTGGTTTTCTTGCTGAGAGACCTGGCGTTTTAGCTGCTACTCATTTCCGTGTTACAGGGAGCCCTTGGTACGTTTCATTTGTTCATACTGAGAAGCAGGGCTTGTATTAGTGTTTGAGCTTGCGCTAGTCAGATAGCCGATAATTCCGGTGCAGCTGTCCTCTCGCCCCTGTGTGCCTTTATCCGTATATGGAGTTTGACGATTTTTTTCGGAACTTTAGTTCTGTTTCGTCTGTCGATGCATGTCTTGTGCCTTTATCCGTATATGGAGTTTGACGATTTTGTTCGGAACTGTAGTTCTGTTTCGTCTGTCGGTGCATGTCTTCCTGTGGGGAGGATTGGGCGATGTTGTGGACATGTTTGCGTGTGACTGCGAGCCTCCATATAAGCCTTGGAACATTTATTATCGGTTCCTTCACCTCTTTACATTTTTCCTTACTGAGAGGCTAGGGCGTTTATTTTCTATGTAAGCTAGTCATTCTGCTAGTAAAGTTATGGGACTGCGGTGCTCCGTCGGCTCTCCTGTAAAATGGTCCTCCCTCCTGGGAGATAGGGAGTTTACCCCTTTATGTTATGCATATGACTGCAAGCTTATGAAACTAGCCACGGAACGTTATCTCTGTTCCTTCGCCTTCTCGTTACATTCCTCTTTACCAAGAGGCAGGGCGTTTATTCTCTATACTCGTGTTAGTCAGTTAGCCGATAATTCCGGTGCAGCTGTCCTTTCGTCCCTGTGTGCCTTTTATCCTTATATGGAGTTTGACGATTTTGTTCGGAACTGTAGTTCTGTTTCGTCTGTCGGTGCATGTCTTCCTGTGGGGAAGATTGGGCGATGTTGTGGACATGTTTGCGTTTGACTGCGAGTCTGAGAGTAGCCTTGGAATGTTAGATCTCCGTTCCTTTCGCCTCCTGGCATTCTAATTTGCATTAGTTTTCAGTGTTTGTTGGTTATATGTTTTATGTGTACCTTTTGTGCTACTCGCCTATTCTTGCGCCTCATTACTGAGGCAGGGCGTTTATTATTGCTGGCCGTTTAATTACTTAGCACGTGGAAGCATGGGGTAGCAGTTATTTGTTCCCCTTCGCCTTGTTTGGATGTCTTGCTGTGAAATCAGGCATTTGTGCTTCTACTCAATTGCGTGTTACAGTGTGCCAGTTCTTAGCTTCGGTACGTTGGTGTGTATTCGTGCCATTATGCTACTCGCCTGTTCTTATGCGTCTTGTTTCCGAGACAGGGCGTTTGTTATTTCCGGCTCGTTTATTGGTTACTTAGCTCGTGGAAGTATGGGGTAGTAGTCCTTTGTTCCTTTTCGCCTTGTTTGGGTTTCTTGTTGTGAGGCCAGGCGTTTGTGCTTCCACTCATTGGTGTGTAACAGTCAGCCGGTCTGTAGCTGTGGTGTGTGTGTGTTCCTTGTCTTGTCTCCTCCCTTATCTGCGGGGTTTCCCGCCTTAGTGGCCTTAGGGCTTAAAGAATCCCCTTGCTGCGTTTGGCTCCTCCTACCTCACACGTCACGCCCCATTACACGTACGAACCAGAAATGCAGCGACCAAATTTCCTATACCTTACCGACTTTGTTGTCAACATAGCAAAGACAATATCGAAGTGAGGAAATGCGGAAGTCCTGAGGTATTTATAGCCGGCAGGAAACGCAAAACAGGAGTAGGGAATAATTGTCGGGCAAGATACAAACACTGGAACGGAGGCGGAAAAAATCAGATAGAGCGTCCTGATGACGCCAAAAAGGAAACCAAAACGTAGAAACAGCAGAGGCTGCTAATAACCATGACAAGGCCTCCTATAAATAGTTTCCTCTTCCACCCACGTCCTCCACCTGATTATGGGGAGTGGCAGTTGCTCTGCCCCCTGTCCTCAGCTCCTGCCAGGAAGACATTCTGGGTATTGATGCATTTCCTTGGTGGCCAAGACCAAGGCCAAATTTGACATGCTACTTTCTGATTTCATTGATAATTTTTAAACTACTGTAGTAAATGTGTTGCCAGCACAGACCCTCAGTCTAGACACACTGGCTATTGGTATGTAACTCTAACCCTAACCCAACAAGGAAATCTGTTTTTATTATTTATTTTTAGGTTGGAAATTATTAATGAATGTGTGAAAATGCTCACAGCTGCTATGCTCAGTAGACTGTTTTACAGGCCATGGATCACATGGAACCATGGAATGGAATGTTTACTATGATATAAATAAATGTTTAAGAATATATGTTATTTGAAATATGTTATTTTGATCAGTAGAATTGTCCTACACAACACAGGGCTGTGCACGTATTTGGGTATGGAACATATGGAGTCTGAAATGACCACCCATGGCAAAATATACTGTATACTGTTGTCTAAGAACTGTGGGGCTTGCAGTGATAATAAAAAATGAAGCAACTTCACTAGCATTCTAACAGTACAGAAAGTTCTGTTTTCTGTAATGGTGCAGCACTGTTTCATTGCTGAAACATGCTGCTCATTCTTAATGGTTAAGTACTTTTATGGACTCATTAGGAATGGCATTGAAGTGTTTGAAGAAGTATTTTCTATTAATTCCCAAATCTCTGAATAACAGGCTAATATTTGCCATACTAATTGTCACTGAAAACACATGACTAGTGAAATGCTAAAAGTATATTTTGGGAAAAAAGTGATAAAAAATGGGTTTTAATATTTCTTGCTACTGCTTGTTTATGTGGTGAAAATGGTGGAGAGGGGGGATAAAAGACCAGACGAGAGGGAGAAATGTGATTAAGTGCTGATGTTGGAACTGAACCTGGTGTTAATTTCTCGGTAATGGGTCTGTAAGAACAATGAGAGGCAGGGAACACATGTGACCCTGGAGTAACCCATGCCTTTTAGCCCTGCAGAAAACACCTTTCTTCTTCTGCCCCCACCCTATGGTCACTTTTCCTCATACTCTGCTGCAAGATGTTTTGATTCAGGCCGCTTTTATCGCTTGTGTAAGCCTGCTAAGATAATTGCTTGTTAAAGCATTTCAAAGCAGGTGCAGGAGCGTTGTTTGCGCCCAGGAGCTGGGTGCTCTACTATACCTCAGACTCCTGAATGAAAGTGAGAGCTGTTTCCTCCATGGCATAGGCCCCTTCCCACCCCCATCCGCTTAGCGTACACACAGTGTCACAGTGCAGTGTCACTTATTCCTGGGAGCCATTACCACAACAGTATAAATAAAGAGTGCATTATTTGCACTAACTCTCTTAGTTTCTTGAAACGTGTGCTGGAATACAGCTGGATTATTGCTGCTATTATTAATTACTACCTGGGCAAACTGTATTGGACAATTCTATAGCAGGGTTAGATGCCCAGTTTCATTTGAAGACCACAAATAACATGGGATTTGGGGGGGGGGGGGTTGATACTTTGTCAAAAACCGGTAATGACCAAATTTCTGGAGAACAACTTTTTCTTCCATATGTGATACCATGTCAAATATCTTATCTTCCACCAACCTGGCAGTACAGAATAACCTGCCAGTAATGTAATTACAATTAATCTTCAAATTTTAGGGCTGAGCCGAATGGCATTTTTTACACTTCGAAGCTTCGTTGGCAATTTTCCCCGAAGCTCTGTTTTAATAATAATCTATTAAAAATATATATTTTTTTTTGTGTCTTTGAAAACAATGTTACGATACGTCCAGTAGAGGGCGCGCTCACATCTATTTCAGTAATATGCACATGAATATTTTTTTCATTGAAACAACAAAGTATTAAATTGAAATGGAACAGAAGTTCAGGACATGAAACATAGGCCTAAATAAATATAAATATAAGCCGCAGTCTTCACAGTTATGTGCAGGCCGATAAACTCTCAGACTTCACGTAGCCTACATACTGCGTATAGTATGGGGAAAAAAAGTCTAAAGCCGGGTGTAGGCTATTCCCAAGTGTAGGCTATATAAAGCCGAGTGTTTGCTATATTGTTTTCTTTCCGAAACGTAATAGGTTGTCATGCTATGCTAGCCTAGGCTATATCATGAAATGTAGCCTAGTCAAATCGGCTAGCTAATGCTAATGTTGCTAGGCTATTACTCTGACGAAGATATATAAATTAGGCTACTTACATTTTTCAAATGATTTGTCTAATTCGTAGTTCCACCATGGTATGCCAATTTCTGCTGCCATATTTGGCATTTGACCTTTTTTGGATTGTCAGCGGTAATATTCAAATGTTTCCACACAGCTGACTTCTTTGACATCTTGTAACTTCACCTCAGCGCAACAGCGTAGCGAATGTCGAGACAAGTCACGTGGAAGGCTGAACCGCGCATCCTTGTACGTTCGATAAACTTCCAGGCAATTCAAAGCTCAATCAGTATAGAATAAACACTTATATGTTGACAAACATCCAGTAAGCCATCCATTTTCTTCTTCTTTTTTGAGGGGGAAAAAATGTTTAGTTTTTTTTTTTTTGTTTTTTGAGGAAAAAAAACAAACTATTCAAATCTGAATTTAGGATCCGAATCCCAATCCAACGAACGAAGCTTCGGAGCTCCGAAGCATTTGGATCAGTCCCTATCAGATTTACTGTCATTGTTTAATTTTTCAAATACTACATGCTAATATTTAGTTTGCTCCACCTTGGATTACATTTTTTTTAAATACAAGTATATATTTTCTTTGTTTTCTGTGTACTCTTGGATCTGCTATGCAAATGGAGTCAGTATATTAAACACTTTATAAGGTAATGCTCTATGGGAGACAAGTCTGGCGAATAGGCAGGCTACGGGAGGACTGGGGCGTGTTCAGCTTCCAGAAACTGTGCGCAGACCCTGGCAACATGAGGCCGAGCATTGTCCTGCTGGAGCGTGACGTCATGGAGGCGGACAAATGGCACAACGATAGGTCGCAGTATCTCCTCGCCGTATCATTGCTGCATTCAAGTTGCTGTCGATGAAGTGCAGCCGTGTACGATGTCCTTCAGAAATGCCTGCCCACACCATAACCCCACCACCACCAAAGGCCACTCACGTTAGCGTCGGCAAAGCGCTCGCCGACACGATGCCATACGCGTTGTCTACCGTCGGCGCGGAAGAGTTGGAAGCAGGATTCGTCCGTGAAGAGGACTCTTCTCCAGCATGCCAGGGGCCATCAAAAGTGTGCGTTCACCCACTGTAGTCGGTTCCGACGGCGAACATCAGTCAGGTCAAGACCCTGGTGAGGACGACGGGCATGAAGATTGATTTCCCGGAGACGATTTTGTACGGTCTGTCCTGTGATTCGACGGTTATTCAGACCAACCGTCTCTTGTGCTGTCTGTGTCACTGGTCACATGGACAAGCCGGATGTACCAATCTTGAGCTGCCATGGTCACACGTGGTCTGCGGGCATGTGGTTGATTGGCTGTTGCGCCAAACTGTCAGAAATGGCGTCGCAAGCGGCTGATGGTGGAGAAATGCACATTGCACTGTGCAGCAACAGCTCGGACGGATATTCCTGCAGCCAGCATGCCAATTGCACGCTCCCTCAAAACCTGCAACATCGGTGGCATTGTGTTGTGTGATAAAACTGCACATTTTAGAGTGGCCTTTTATTGTGACCAGCCCAAGGCACACCTGTGTAATAATCCTGCTGTTTAATCAGCATCTTGATATGCCACACCTATCAGATGGCTGGAATATCTTGGCAAAGGAGAAGTGCTCACTAACACGGATTTTAACAAATTTGTGCACAGAATTTGAGAGAAATAAGCCTTTTGTGTGCAAAGAAAAAGTCTTAGATCTTTTATTTCAACTCGTGAAAAATGAGAGCGAAAACGAAAGTGTTGCGTTTATATTTTAGTTCAGTGTATATTATTAAATTAATGAAATGTATAATTTAATAACTTCTGTAACGCCCACGTTACCGCTAGGGGGCATTTGGCAGCAAGCGGTTAAGGCAAGATTGCCTACTGCGTTCCTTGTTTTAATTTGTTCAGCAAACTATTGTAGTGTATTCTAGACTCGCACACTCGTGATCACCCACACCACAGAATAACTTGGCTCGGGGGCAGCCGCCTACCCATCCCAACTACGACTCTGAGGGGGCACAGTCCAGCAAACTGGCGTGTCAGGCAGACACACAAAACCATACCCCACGTAAACAACGCCACAGACGAACAAGAATGAAGACAAATAAATAATAGAGTGCAGTCCCAACCATGCCACTTTGCCGTAGGGGACTGCCACTAAAATAAAAAAAAATGAAAAAAAACAACTCCAACACAACAATTACACAAGCACACAGAACACGAGGACAGCTCCGCTGCCCTCCGATGTGGTCGCCCACGGGGTGCCTTGCTGTCCCCTGTCTCGAGCGGACCCCGGTTTTTGGAGGGTCTTGATGCTTAGGTGAACATGAGTTGGTATTTATTTATTTTTTTTTAAATGTACTTTTTATTAGAACAACATCGTGAAAAAGTAATGGCATATATAAATGTATAGGTTAGTAGTTGTAGTAGTTTTTAAAAAACAGTTTGTGTTCGCAGAAACATGTTAAAAGAATAAAAGAATTCAAGCAGGTTGTTAAAACATGAAAAATTGCCAAGGGCTATATCGAAAAAGCAAGTTAGTTGTCTGAAAAGAAAGAAAGAAAGAAAGCATGCCATTTGTTAAAATGTTTGTTATTGCCGAAGAAAAACTTAGCCAAGTTTTAGAGAGGTCCGTGAATGGCTATGTAGAGACAGTAGCCAAGGACTTCGAAATTTTCTTTGGGTCCGGGATTGCGTGAAATCGTGATACTGTGTAAAAATAGCCAAGCGGTAAATTATTATAATTATTATTGGGTTCCGCACGGAGCCCGTGGTAACAAATATCAATAAATACAGCAGGTTTTGTGGGCTAGCATATTTCTTTGTGTCATAAAATCGTGTAGCATGTAGGACAGCCCGTGCGCTGGAATAAAGCATTAAACCGAACATATTCTCAACCTGTTTCCGTTTATTTAGCTTGCTTATGTCAATCAAACAAATTCCCTGAATAATCAAGAACAATTATGTAGCCTATAGGCTAATGATTAACAAATGACAAAGAGATAACTAATGTGAGATTGTTTAATACTGGTGGCAATAATTCTGAATAATTAACTGGCAAAAAATCCCAACGTTTTCTCTGAGTTGCACATTAGCATTGCGTTTTCTCCTCATCACGTTAAAGAATGTCATTAATTTAAGACGGCACTCGATTTAGTCATAGCGAATTAAACATTAGAAAGCAAACATTTAAAGAGAAACACCTCTTAAATTGCTGGAACCAGCGTTGAGCGCAATGCATGCTTTCTATGGTAGGCCGAACAGTTCAAAAGCCGACACAAAGTAGACAACGTATATCCAGTTGGATAGCGCGCCGAACAGTTCAAAAGCCGACCCAAACTAGACACCGAATATCCAGTTGCTCTGCGCTACCCAGTTTTTAAGCGAGATATATCGTTAACAAGATACTACCTATCCAGTCATCCTGCGCCACCCAGTGGACATTGCGAGATACCCAGTGGACATCTCCACATATCCAGTTGGGCAGCGCCAGCGATCCAACTAGGTCGCGCGCGCGCTATCCAACTGGATATACGGTGTCTAGTTTGGGCCAGCTTTTGAACTGTTCGGCGCGCTATCCAACTGGATATACGGTGTCTAGTTTGGGCCAGCTTTTGAACTGTTCGGCGCGCTATCCAACTGGATATACGGTGTCTAGTTTGCGTCGGCTTTTGAACTGTTCGGCCTATCATAGATATCTCTCTAGAATTAGCCTACCGGACAAAGCTTGCAAGAATTTGTCTAATCTATAAAAATAAAAAAGGTCTTCAACTACAATTTATATGACGCCATTATATCATGTATATAGACTATTTACTTGTTGGTTAAATGTTTAGTTATGCTGCTTGTTAGCGGAGCTGGCTGGTCACCAGGGCTAGCTAAGTGTTATTGTGTATAAAGTGCGTAGGCCTATGTGTGTTTTGTTGACAGTAGTGTAGCTAGATAGCCACAGTAGAGCTATCTAGGACATGCAATATGTTTATGATGACAGTTTGCAGTATTATCGCCAGTCCAGTATAGCCTAATACTTGAAGTCTGTGCGTTTGAGTCAGTGTAATCCTCTGTGTACTGAGAACATTGGCTTGCAATAAAAGCAACGAGTGAATCCACCAGGTCTGTCTTTAGATGCGGTCGCATTATATTATTAATGCATAGGTGTCAACCTCTGGAAAGAGCTGCACTTATTTTCATCCCTGCAAAACTGTATATTCACTAAAACTGTATAGAACATTATCTATCGTTTATCTATTAAAATCACTAGCCACCACAGTTATTTGTCTGATTCAAGTTTATTTAATATATTCCTGTATTTAGCTTTTCACATAATAACTGTGTATAGCTACAAATTCATTAAGGTGCTCATTTTAAAACAGGTAAACAGACACCCCCCCACACACTTGTGTATCCCTGCCTTATTTTATTTCAAGCTTAAATCGAGTTTAATTAAATAGTTGTATAGTTAGATGGGAAAACACATGCGCACATATGGCAAACACACCCTAACCTTACACCTTGGATACAGCCATATCGTTGATTTATCATTTATTCACTGGTCCGGTCACCTGTCAATCCTGGGGATTCAGGGAGAGAGGCGGGCTATGAGGGGAGTGAACTGGAATTAGTGGTAGAATGCTCATTAGAATTTATCTACCCGATAAGTGAAGCTAGTGAATGTTGTAATCGAATGTCAGTGATCCCGGTTTTACGACCAGTCAAGCCAATTGTGTGTTCACTGCTGTATTTCTCCGCAAGGTAAAGATATCTTCTATCTCTATTTAACTTTGCACTTGCCCAATACGATGTGAAGTTTGCCTAATTACAAGTAATGCTGATTGCAACTAGCGTGACTAGCTTGGCTAATCACTTAGCCACCAGTGTAGGTGTATGTACGATGTGTTAGCTTTCGTGCTTAGGAGAAATGGCATCTTGGTAGTGTATAGCTGCTAATTTACAATTATCAAATGCAGGACACGGACAGTGTGCTTGATTACTTACCTGTTCGAGTGACCCGGATACCCTCCGTGGCTATTGGAAATAGAGAAGATTTGCCTTGCTGTTTCTACGAGTTGAAATCCGTCCATCTCCCTGCATCGTTCACCTGTCTCCCGAGTCCGGATTGCCATTTTGTCATTCACCAGTGTCGTGAGTACTGTATCGCACGTGCCTTTTATTTTATGCTGGCAATAAGCCAGTGAAGCGGCCATTTCACGTTTTATCGGCCTCAACGCACCCTAGCTACGATTCAGGCCTGCAACGGTGTACTTTCATTTAGCAAATATTTACTAGTGTTGCGGTGTGAGTGTGAATGTGTGTGGGCCCACGTTTATACGTAGTAATTGCAAAGTGAACTGTTATAAGGAAAAGTCATATAATAGGTGTTTTTGATTCCTAAAGTACATTGTAATTTGGAATACTTAACCCACAGTCAGAAGCTAACAACGCCTTTTTTTTAATTTTATACCATTGAACGCCTATTTCAGTAAACTTCTATTTTTATAAAAACCTTGTTGTGTATTCACACGATTAAGAAAAAAAAGGGTACTTTACACATTTACCTAATTCCTGGGTTACTCATTTCATAAGTTTCTTTTCATAAAACTTTAATTCTTAGTAGGGGAATATATATACATTTATATACACACATTTATACTTCTACTAAGTGGAGGCACCGCCATTTATCTCTATCATTTATTAGGTTGCCCAGTCAGGAAGTTTATTATAGTACTGGTTATAGTACAATATTTGGCGTCACAGTTAATTATACTTACTCAGGCCCCAGCCCTTTGTATTTCCGCATACCGTATAGCTGTGCATTTATATACAAGGAGGGCGGGTGTTACATAAATGGAGGCACCGCTGGGATTGTGACTTCCTGCCACACTAGCAACCTATCTGCCTTAAAGTTAGTACCTAAAAAAAATAAAATAAATAAATAAAAAAATAAAAAAGATTAAGAGAAACTGCATTTAGTTCATGCAACACTGGAAAATATGGAGAGAGTAGATACTTCCTTGGCGACGGAACTGCGTAACTGGTGCAGAGGAGAAGGAGTAGACCCGTCCCATGCTGTTATGACTTGTGTACCTGAAGACACAGAGGTGGCCGTTATTGAAGAATCGATGCAAACCATCAAAGCACTAGGGAGAGTGCGAGTAAGAGCCAAAATGTTTTATCCAAAGCAGGATTGCCTTATGGTGTTCTGTGAGTGTACTGGGAACGTGGAGTCTGAAACCATTCCTCCTGAGGTGAAGCCCGTTTGTGGTAATGGTATTTGGAAGCTGGTAGTGCCAGGTGATGAGATGGACAGGTCAGAGAGTTTTGAAGAGAAATTGTCAAAACTACTAGAAAAGGAAGGGAAGACCATGGGTGACATTCAAGCACTGGGGTCGGGCACATCTCACGCTACCAGCCCTGAGTCTATCATCCGAGCCGTGGGCGAGCTCTTAGAAAAAAACGTGAAACCATCAAGTGAGTACAATGCGTACAGGCGTTTAAGAACCTTCTCTGGACTCAGTCCTACTCCAACAGGAGAGGAGAATCTAGACAACTGGATGGAGCAAGCCAAACTGATGGTGGCGGAATGTGACTGTTCACCAAAGGAAAAACGAAGGAGAATTGTTGAAAGTCTCAAGGGCCCAGCTTTAGAGATTATTAAAGCAGTGAGAACAACAAATTCTGATGCTAGCCCTAATGAATACTTAGAGGCATTAGAGAGCGCTTTTGGAACCGCAGAGTCTGGTGAAGACCTCTATTTTGCTTTTAGACTGCTACGTCAGAAGACGGGCGAACGTCTGTCTGAGGTCCTTAGGAGGCTAGAGAGATCTTTGTCCAAAGTAGTGCAGAGGGGAGGCCTGCCAGTAAGTTTAGCTGACAAAGCACGAGTTGAACAACTCATTAGGGGTGCGACGGAGTCTGACCTCATGCTAATGCATCTCAGACTAAGAGAAAGAAAGCAAAACCCGCCTACCTTTTTGCATCTCCTCAATGAGATACGCGAGGAGGAAGAGTATGAAACAGCAAGGCAAAAGCTGAATACGTCAGTGCAGCGACAACACGTCCGTACTGTTAGCGTAAAAGAAGATGAGAAACCTGAGCAGTCAGAGATAAAGACGTTGAAGACCGAAATAAAAGAATTGAGGTCAATGATAGGTGAGTTAACTACTAAACAGCCTCAGCCACACGCTGTGGTAACTAACCGCGTAGCGACACAGAATAAGATGGAAGCAGACAATGAAGTTCAAGCACTTAAGAGACAACTGCAGGAGTTGCAAACTCATGTAATGGCTGTGACACAGATTTCCGACCCTTCAGAGAAACCACAGAGTTATCACACATCAAAAAGCGCATCAAACGATGCATCAGTAAGAGTGGGGCGGCATTCTGCAAAAGATTCGGTTGACTGCTTTTGTTACCGGTGTGGTGAAAATGGCCACATTGCCACAAAATGTAGAGCCCTTGAAAACCCCTCAAAGGTGATTCAGAAGTTACTCCGCACTCTGCGTAAAGTCAAAGGGGAAAAGGAAGAGCCCCCCCGTAACCCGTCTGGTAACTGTTTCGTGAGGAGAAGCACCGTAGAAGCTTTAGCGTCAGCCACAAGCTTGCCTGATGGACTAGTTGGTCCTTCATCCACCATACCAGTCAAGATTGGGGGACACCCATGCCAAGCCCTACTCGATAGTGGATCCCAAGTCACTATTATCTTTGAGAAGTGGTATTCTAAATACTTACCTCACGTGCCCATCCATCCAGTCTCAGGTCTTGCCATCTGGGGCCTAAGTGAGACGTGCTATCCCTACAAAGGCTATGTAGTGGTGGACATGGAGTTCCCCAAAGACATGTGTGGTGTTCAGGAGACCATAGCAGTCCTTGCCCTGGTTTGTCCTGACCCCCGAAGCCCTGACCAAGTACCGGTCATCATCGGCACAAACGCCAGCTTGTTCAAGCGCTTGGCTGAACTCAGTAAGGGCACTGCTGGGGGCCAGACAGCACACTCGCTGAGAATCCAGCCTTTATTCACTCAAGTGCAAATGCAGAAGCCTGCAGATGATGTCGTGGGACAAGTGACATGGATAGGTCCTGGTCCGCTTACCATAGCACCGGGGAGAGAGTGTTATGCGGCGTGCAGAGTAGAAACACAACAGCCCATACCCAAAGACATCCTACTTGTGGAAACACCGGAAACCCTTACACTTCCAGCTGGTGTTCTAGTACCACCAGTTGTTCTTTCACCTTCAGCCATTGCTTTTAATAATGTCACAGTGTTACTCCAGAATGAATCAATGAGGAAAACGTCCATACCCGTAGGTACTGTCCTTGCCCACCTGTACACTACAGACACTGTTACTGTAGCTCAAAGAACTGACCCACTGAAGTCAGAGGAGGTTATCGACCCTGATCTCTTTGACTTTGGGGATTCCCCCATCCCTGGGCCATGGAAAAAAAGACTCAGTCACAAGTTGGCAGAGAGACGCAATGCTTTCTCTCTTCACGAATGGGACGTTGGACTGGCTAAGAATGTGGAACATCATATTCGCCTGAGTGACGCTCGCCCGTTCCGAGAGAGATCCCGTCGCCTGGCACCAGCTGATATTGATGATGTTCGCCGTCATCTCCAGGGCCTGCTGGCCGCTGGAATCCTGAAAGAGTCACGCAGCCCATATGCATCCCCAATTGTTGTCGCTAGGAAAAGCAATGGCAGTGTTAGAATGTGCATTGATTACCGCACTTTAAATAACCGTACAATCCCAGATCAATACACCATGCCCCGCCTCGACGATGCCTTGGACTGCTTATCAGGAAGCAAATGATTTTCTGTGTTAGACCTCAGAAGCGGGTACTATCAAATAGCCATGGCAGACGAAGACAAAGACAAGACTGCTTTTATATGTCCTCTCGGCTTTTATCAATTCGAACGAATGCCGCAAGGCATTACAGGAGCCCCTGCTACATTTCAGAGGCTGATGGAGCGAGCTGTCAGTGACATGCACCTCCTTCAGGTCCTCGTGTACTTGGACGACATAATAGTGTTTGGCAAAACCCTCGAGGAGCACGAGGAGCGCCTCTTGAAAGTGCTTGACCGGCTTGAAGAGGTTGGCCTGAAGGTCTCAATTGACAAATGTCAATTTTGTCAGCCACAAGTCAAATATGTCGGACACATTGTGTCAGAGTTTGGCATCGCCACAGACCCTGAGAAGGTAGAGGTGGTTACACACTGGAAACGGCCAACTGATCTCAAGTCCCTGAGATCCTTCCTGGGGTTTTGTGGATACTATAGGAGATTCATTGCAAATTACTCAGCCATAGTTCGACCTCTGACGGAACTCACAAAAGGCTACCCACCCGTACAACGTGCAAGAACAGCTGTGACAGGCAAGACAAAGTTTTACTTCAAAGAATCCGAACCTTTCGGAGAAAGATGGGACCCCACGTGCACCGCTGCATTCCAAAAGATAATTAACTGCCTTACAAATGCTCCGGTGTTGGCCTTTGCTGATCCTACTCAACCCTACGTTTTGCATGTAGATGCTAGCATGGATGGATTGGGAGCAGTGCTTAATCAAGAATATCCCGAAGGTCTGAGGCCCGTGGCTTTTGCAAGCCGGAAGCTCAGCGCGTCGGAACAGCACTATCCTATCCATCAACTCGAATTTTTAGCACTTAAGTGGGCAGTAGTGGATAAGTTCCACGACTACTTGTATGGTGCGAGGTTTACAGTCAGAACAGACAACAATCCGCTGACATACGTGTTGACGACTGCAAAGCTGAATGCTACCGGTCACCGTTGGCTTGCAGCTCTGGCCACGTATGATTTCAGCGTCCAGTACAGGCCTGGAAAACACAACATTGACGCTGATCTACTGTCACGGAACCCTCACTGCAAGAAAACTGAAGGGGAGTGGATGGATATTCCCCAACCGGGAATTAAAGCCCTCTGCAAACAAGTCAGCATCAGTGAGTCAAGTGAAGTCCCTACCCGCCTTGTAGATCAGTTGGGAGCCTCTCCAGGTGCGATTCCAGATGTGTATGCATTCCCTACGTGCCTTGAGGGGAGATATCTAGATCAACTGGACAAAAGAGAGTTACAAAAAGCTCAAGAGCAGGATCCTGTCATTGGGATAGTGAGACGTGAAGTCGAAGCAGGTAACCAAACAGCATTTACCAAAAGTGACAACCAGGAAGTTTTCTTTCTACAAAGAGAAGGCGCAAAACTGTCGATGAAAGAGGGATTGTTGCAAAGAGTGACAAAGAAGGCGTCGGGGAAGGAAGTACAGCAACTTGTTCTACCTGCAAAGTACCGAGCCATGGTGTTACAGTCTCTGGACAAAAGAGAGTTACAAAAAGCTCAAGAGCAGGATCCTGTCATTGGGATAGTGAGACGTGAAGTCGAAGCAGGTAACCAAACAGCATTTACAAAAAGTGACAACCAGGAAGTTTCCTTTCTACAAAGAGAAGGCGCAAAACTGTCGATGAAAGAGGGATTGTTGCAAAGAGTGACAAAGAAGGCGTCGGGGAAGGAAGTACAGCAACTTGTTCTACCTGCAAAGTACCGAGCCATGGTGTTACAGTCTCTACATGATGAGTGTGGACATCTTGGGGTAGAGCGAACCACGGAACTCATTAAAGACAGATTTTACTGGCCTAAGATGGCGTCCGATATTGAGCAGTATGTCAAGACTTGCGGGCGATGTATAGCAAGAAAGGCATTACCGCAGAGAGCATCTCCATTAAATCAGATCACGAGCAAGGGCCCATTAGACCTTGTATGTATAGATTTTTTGTCAATAGAACCAGATTCAAAGGGAATCGCCAATGTTTTAGTCGTAACCGATCATTTTACTCAGTACGCACAAGCGTTCCCCACAAAAGATCAAAAAGCAGTTACCGTAGCCAAGGTCTTGTGTGACAAATACTTTGTGCACTACGGCTTACCAGCAAGAATACATTCTGACCAAGGACGGGATTTTGAGAGTAGGTTGATTAAAGTGCTCTTGTCCATGTTGGGAATCAGAAAGTCACGAACATCCCCATATCATCCCCAAGGTGACCCTCAACCTGAGCGATTCAATCGAACTCTGTTGTCCATGCTCGGAACCCTTGATCCAGCCATAAAACACAGATGGAGCCAGCAGATAACTCAATTAGTACATGCCTATAATTGTACTAGAAATGATGCCACTGGTTACTCGCCATACCTCCTCATGTTTGGCAGAGAAGCCTGTTTGCCAGTTGACATTTGCTTCGGCACCTCTCCTGATGGCGAAACCAATCTTGAGTACCAACAGTACATTACCAAAATGAGACAAGATTTGAAGAACGCCTATCAACTTGCATCAAATGCAGCCACCAAAAACCATGAGCGGAATAAGAGTCGCCATGACCAAAGAGTAAGGAACCAGCCTTTGGAAGAAGGTGACCGAGTACTTATTCGCAATCTGGGGCTTACAGGGAAGCACAAGCTGCAAGATAGGTGGACATCGCATCCCTATGTAGTTGTTGGGAAAATGCCTAATTTACCAGTTTACCGCGTTAAACCAGAGAGAGGCACGGGAATAGTGAAAACATTACACCGGGACCACCTGTTGCCAATTGGGTGTTTAGTGAGAATGCCCTCTTCCTCAGATGGAGGAAGTGTGCCGAAGAGACCTGTGACAAGAGGACAAACAGTACAAAAGCAGAGGAGAAAAGAGCTCAGAGAGAACAGTCCAAATGAGCAGGGTGGAGTGACGACCGAATCAGAAGATGAGGAGACTTACCAACATAATCACTTAGACCTAGATGAAGTCAGAAGGCAAGTTCAAGAGTTCTCTGAACAACCAGAGAATATCATAACCGTGGAGAAAGAGAGTGAGGTGGTAAATGAAGATGAACACCACTCGTCTCATGAAGACCCAGAACTGGAAGAAGCAACCCTTTTGGAGGGCGCAGAGACTGAGGTAAACCCACATCCATTTCCTGATGCTGTGGCGGACACAGATCTAGACGGGGGAGACGTCCTTACTTCTAGTGATTCAGTGAATAATGAGGGACCTTCCTGCAAACGCACAACCAGAAGAGAAGTGAAACCAGTTGTTTATCTGAGTTATGACGAGCTTGGGAAACCATCAGACAGGCCGTTGACCATCATACACAATGGGATAGTCATCCAATTTAGTGATTGTATGGAACCTCAAGCAAACTCCAGTACCCGTGACTGTCAAAAACCTCTGGTAGTCTGCTCTAACTGCATCGCACGACCCTGTCACTTACCTTCTACTATGATGATAACCTGTAAGGGGAAGAGAAAAGAGGATGTCTGATGAGGACATCAAGACAGTTAGAAGGGGGAGGATGTAGCCCTGCCTTATTTTATTTCAAGCTTAAATCGAGTTTAATTAAATAGTTGTATAGTTAGATGGGAAAACACATGCGCACATATGGCAAACACACCCTAACCTTACACCTTGGATACAGCCATATCGTTGATTTATCATTTATTCACTGGTCCGGTCACCTGTCAATCCTGGGGATTCAGGGAGAGAGGCGGGCTATGAGGGGAGTGAACTGGAATTAGTGGTAGAACGCTCATTAGAATTTATCTACCCGATAAGTGAAGCTAGTGAATGTTGTAATCGAATGTCAGTGATCCCGGTTTTACGACCAGTCAAGCCAATTGTGTGTTCACTGCTGTATTTCTCCGCAAGGTAAAGATATCTTCTATCTCTATTTAACTTTGCACTTGCCCAATACGATGTGAAGTTTGCCTAATTACAAGTAATGCTGATTGCAACTAGCGTGACTAGCTTGGCTAATCACTTAGCCACCAGTGTAGGTGTATGTACGATGTGTTAGCTTTCGTGCTTAGGAGAAATGGCATCTTGGTAGTGTTTAGCTGCTAATTTACAATTATCAAATGCAGGACACGGACAGTGTGCTTGATTACTTACCTGTTCGAGTGACCCGGATACCCTCCGTGGCTATTGGAAATAGAGAAGATTTGCCTTGCTGTTTCTACGAGTTGAAATCCGTCCATCTCCCTGCATCGTTCACCTGTCTCCCGAGTCCGGATTGCCATTTTGTCATTCACCAGTGTCGTGAGTACTGTATCGCATGTGCCTTTTATTTTATGCTGGCAATAAGCCAGTGAAGCGGCCATTTCACGTTTTATCGGCCTCAACGCACCCTAGCTACGATTCAGGCCTGCAACGGTGTACTTTCATTTAGAAAATATTTACTAGTGTTGCGGTGTGAGTGTGAATGTGTGTGGGCCCACGTTTATACGTAGTAATTGCAAAGTGAACTGTTATAAGGAACAGTCATATAATAGGTGTTTTTGATTCCTAAAGTACATTGTAATTTGGAATACTTAACCCACAGTCAGAAGCTAACAACGCCTTTTTTTTTATTTTATACCATTGAACGCCTATTTCAGTAAACTTCTATTTTTATAAAAACCTTGTTGTGTATTCACACGATTAAGAAAAAAAAAGGGTACTTTACACATTTACCTAATTCCTGGGTTACTCATTTCATAAGTTTCTTTTCATAAAACTTTAATTCTTAGTAGGGGAATATATATACATTTATATACACACATTTATACTTCTACTAAGTGGAGGCACCGCCATTTATCTCTATCATTTATTAGGTTGCCCAGTCAGGAAGTTTATTATAGTACTGGTTATAGTACAATATTTGGCGTCACAGTTAATTATACTTACTCAGGCCCCAGCCCTTTGTATTTCCGCATACCGTATAGCTGTGCATTTATATACAAGGAGGGCGGGTGTTACACTTGCAACCCAGTGCAGGAGAGAGATACATACCACCTTTCCTAAATTATGAAATAGTCGTGTTGTTATGCACTTTTAATGCAGTTTTGCAATCTTACTAGCCTACATAACAGCTTTGATAGCCTAAGTAGGCAACGTTAGCATTAATGTAGCCTACATATGGTTATAAAATTAGCTCTCATCTTACTTTGAATAATTTTCTAGTAACAGGTTAACATTAAGTTAGACGAGTTACTTTACAATGAAACTTGTAGTAGCTTCGTTAAATTGAGTCATCCACCACATTAATACGTCATGGAACATTATCTAATTATCAAAATTGCATAAACATTAACATTGTCCAGTCATAACCATTTAACAGTTCGCTAGGTTAATTAACTTTAGATAGTTGATGGGTATCTTGTGGGCTACTGCGTCTTCGTGGTTGTCATAAAGTACATTACAGTCCTGATGCCTAGGCTAGCTACTTGCTTTCCCCGCAGCCTCAGACTGATAGCACAATAGGCCTATCTGAAGTGGGAAAAACTGTCTTCGACCCGCCTCCACTCCGAGTATTATTTGCTTTCCATTGGGTTTTAAAACTGTCTGTCAAATATTCCAGCCAATAGCCAAGACTCTTATCTTTCAAACAAGCCCTCATTCAACACAATGCCGTCGTAAATCAAGGAAATACAGCCCTGCGTAAGAGGAAGAGGCAACCAAGCGTAATTATCGAACCAAGATGGCGCAGTGTTTTTACCTTGTAGCGTAGCTCGCTACATTCCGTTTAGCAAAGCACAATTCATAAGGTAACTGCTCTGTTTATCTTTTTACTTTACAGTCTCTTTTCTCTTTCATACAGTTTTTGGTTAGTTATGTCTAGGTTATTCAGGAGTTTCTCCGTGCAGCAGGTCCTAGCCCAAATATGGTTTTGCGGTCTCAGTGACGCAGAGTGATATAAGGTAACAGATTAGTATATGTTAGCCAGAGTGGTTTTGTACTTGTTTGCAGAGATTTATGCAAAACCGTCATCAATTGGGTGTATTTCTTTGACTGATAGCACAATAGGCCTATCTGAAGTGGGAAAAACTGTCTTCGACCCGCCTCCACTCCGAGTATTATTTGCTTTCCATTGGGTTTTAAAACTGTCTGTCAAATATTCCAGCCAATAGCCAAGACTCTTATCTCTCAAACAAGCCCTCATTCAACACAATGCTGTCGTAAATCAAGGAAATACAGCCCTGCGTAAGAGGAAGAGGCAACCAAGCGTAATTATCGAACCAAGATGGCGCAGTGTTTTTACCTTGTAGCGTAGCTCGCTACATTCCGTTTAGCAAAGCACAATTCATAAGGTAACTGCGCTGTTTATCTTTTTACTTTACAGTCTCTTTCATACAGTTTTTGGTTAGTTATGTCTAGGTTATTCAGGAGTTTCTCCGTGCAGCAGGTCCTAGCCCAAATATGGTTTTGCGGTCTCAGTGACGCAGAGTGATATAAGGTAACAGATTATTTTGCGGGTATACCAGTGCGAATTCACTGTTATGTATAAAACTAATCCCTCTGAATTAAATGAATATAGCTAACATTACTATATTGTAACAATGGCAAGCTAGCCAGCAAAATTACACACAGCAGCTAGCTATCTATTTGTGTCTGAGACGAGCTGTTCCGAGTTTCTTTTGAATGCAATGGCGTCTGAAGGGTTTGTTTTGTTCCACATGAGTAAATTGTTCTGTATGCAGTACAGCAGGCTCTGCAGGTAAACAAATGAGCAATTTATGCATGACCTAACACGAGGGAGAGATAACATGAGGATGAGTTTGTTGTTGATTATTATGCAGGGGTTTATTTTATCTAGGGTGGACTTTTGATTTTATATACCTGGACTAATTTCTGGCTAATGAGGCAGAGCTTTTTGGGCACCACGGCTGGGCTAGTTAGTTGTGTAATATGAAACACACCAAAAACACATCTAAAAATTAACTTTTATTGCCAATTATCAGATTTTATTGTAGAACTTAAAAAATAAATTATATTGAGACTTTTCTGGAACCTGGGCCATTTTGCACAATTTGTGCCAACTTTGGTAACCGAAATGGTTCACCTGAAAAAAGGCTCTGTAGAATTTGAATGATTTGAGATATTGACACCATATCTTTAGCAGAGATAGGCAGCATATTGGGGAATCACAAAGAGGAGTTATTTCCTCCATAGCTCTTGTAGCTCATCAGGTAAAAAATCTGAAATTTGAATTTAGGTACCCGTTTTTTGTTTTTTCACAATTTCTGTACATAAATTGTTGTAGTAAAGTAGCAATAAGTGTATGTATATGAATTATGACTACTTAGTCATAATAGTGCAGTTCTCTGTTTTAATAAAAGCTATGAATCATATTTGTTTTCTAGTTTTTGAGATAAACAGCTTTGTTTGTCACTAGTAAAAACAGGCGAGAATTGGTATATTTTGGCCTTGGTATTAAGAGGTTAAATGTATTACCATTGCAGGTTTGGCTCGTTATCATTTTCTTTGTCTTTTCTTCATTATTTATCAAATGATTAGTTTTAGCGGCCATATTTCCACAATTTCACCAATTAGGAGCCTCTTAATTCACCTCAGTCTTTAATTTGATCAGTTAAAAAGTTTTTTTTTTTTTGTAATTATTTGCTATATAGCACTTGGACTTTTATTATTCATGACATGCATAGCTATTGCCAGAGGTGTAAAATCCAGGTTCTGAAAGTAAAAGTCCTCCCCAGGATTTTGTTCTAGTCACCTGGATAATTAGCACCATTGACTGTATAAAAATATGGACAAAGCCACTGTGACGTCACCCATTGCCTTTCCACACCCTCGTAAAAACTGAATTGAGGCTCCGGATCTCTTTTTCGCCGCCCGTTTGTACAAACTGCATCTGCTCCGTGGAGCCGAAGAGGACTCAACCTGTCCCTTTGATTGGTCCTGAAGAAATGTTAATACCCTGTCCAAACGACACAATATTTTAAAAAATCAGCACATGCAGAGGCATTAGATGAAGGAAAGGCACCTATTGCAATTACATTTTTTTTTGTGGGAAAAATATATTGACTGAGTATTTTGACCACATTGCTGCCATTGACTTACATGGTGAAAGACCTATACTGGAGCCAATCGCAGTGGCGCTAGTGAGCAATGGCACAATTGCTGCTCCCAGCCCAACCTGGAAGTGAGCTTCAAAACGAAAGCCCAGTCTTGGCCCTTGCTTAGCACAAGTGTTCAGTTAAAAATAGCTGGCTGAGTTGATGGGTGGAAGAAACACATGGCAGGATTTTTACTTTGTGACCCCTGGACTTCACTCCTCTGGCTATTGCTAACATAATGTGGCTTAAGAGGGCAAATAATCCCTCTAAATATGACAAACAGCATGTTAAGAACAATTGACAGCTTGTTAAAATTCCGGGATTGCAATTGTGGTTGGAACGAATACCATCATACACAGTGGTCCCCCACGACCGAGTTTGAGAACCACTGATGTAGATAACTATAAGATTCTATTTTCAAATGTTATTCATGACATTATAATAGGGCTGCAACTAACAACTATTTTGATAGTCGATTAGTCGATTATTCGTTTCAATAATCGATAGATTATTCGGATTATGAATCGCACAATTACTCAATGGCTCTTATTTAGTGATCAGCTTTTAAATTTAGCTTGAGGTTGTTTTAGGCATGTGCTAACTAACAATGAAGATGAGAAGGAAGCAAGATGTCTCACTCCTTAGCTACTTCCATCATCAGCTCCAGAAAAAACGATGTGTTTAATTCAGCTCCACAGCGTGAAAAACACACGCGATGACGTCACCAAATCGACAATTAAATTCGTTGGCAACTAATTTGGTCATCGATTTTCATCGACTACGTCGATTATTCGTTGCACCGCTACATTATAAAGTATTAACTATACTACCTATATCCCCAAATACTTTTAATTTTGATACTTAAGTACATTTAAGAGCATGTACTTATATACTTTGACTTATACTTCGACTTTTTACCTGAGTATTTTTTTATGTGGGTATTTGCACTTTTACTTAAGTAAGGGATCTGTGTACTTCTTCCACCTCTGTTATTCAGTAAATCAATTGCTTGACTGATAATTAATGCAAACAGGTTTCCTCTGTTTAAAGGTAGGCTAGGCTACGGTGACAGACGTTTTACATGATCCGAGATCCCACGATACGCCACTGTGCAGCAGCATGGTTAACTTCCGAATATAGATGCGGTGAAGTGTGTCTCAATTCAAATAACCCACTCCGCCCTCGCTCCCTCACACTCGCTAAACACAAGTGTATACTCCTGTTTTATTGGTATGTGCATCACATCCTCCCAAGTGAAGTTTGCAAGTGAAGTTTACGACGGTGGAGCAAAAACTGGATTGGGACGCAGCCTTGGTGTTTAATCTTCATGTTGAAAACCGACCTTTCTAATTTCGAAATCGAAACGGATCTCTGACTCTGCCGTCCAATCACAGTGCTGCTGTGAGAACTGCTGGGCAAAACCAAAAAACGATGGAGGGGGGTGTCGTGGTGGGGCGCCACTAACTTTTATTTATCAAATTCTCAAAACATACAAATTTGGACGTAAATTTTGGGAGGGGGGAGGGCGCCCAACATTTTAATATTTTGTATTAAAGCTTTATCTCTATTTTGTATTAAAGCTTTTATCTCTATTAAAAATTTTAAAAATTTTTTATTTTTTAAGGCACGTATATTGCTCGACTTGGTTCCGCTTCCTTTGCATTTAAATAAATGAAAACGAATGTAAGAAAATGTTTCTTTTCAAAAACGCTGTAAGCAAAGAGTAACGACACTGTTTTAGAAATGTAGTAAGTAGAAAGTACCAATTTTTTATTTAAAATGTAGTGGGTAAAATTGAAAAGTCCCAGACAAAAAAAAAATACTCAAGTAAAGTACAGATACGTGAAAAACGTATTTAAGTACAGGAACGGAGTATTTGTAGCCTACTTTGTTACGTTCCACCTCTGGATATAGGCGAACAGCAAACATTGCATCGCAACATTGTTTTGTGGACATAGTTCGAAACTTAATAAATTGACGGCCGCTCATCGTCACTACGGTACTGATACATGTACCATGGTATTTTTGACAGTACCATAGTACGTTGTACCATAGTTTGTATCGTGGAATGTACCATGGTACTGTCAAATACCATGGTACATGTATCATAGTTATACCATGTAGGCCACTGTTCACAGGCGATGCTCAGCAGATATAACCTTAGTTATTCTAGCACTGCCAGCTCCTAATCTCTCAGCAGCCTGCGTATTTGAGGTTAGGAGAATGTGTTAATGGTCCCGTTTCGGGACTTAGCCAATTAGAATTTAATCTATTACCGATTTACAATAACGTGGCAGGGAAGCCATATTCCCACAGAGTTAGTGGAATAAAGGAGATGTTAAGAGCATGCAAAGTACAACTTCAATAATTACAATCAATTATAAGCTAACACAAAATATTTACTTTTGGCTACAATCAGGTCAGTAAACAATACTAAGAAACAGAGTAATTCAAAGCCCAGATGTTCAGCCTTACTTCAGGTTTAATATCAGGGGACATTAAACACCGCAGTTCATGCGAGAAGTTGGCGAAAAATTACTTGGTCCGACCGTCGTCGGAAAGGGGGTTTCCTTTTTGGAAGCGTGGAATGCAGATCCAGGGAAACAACGCAAATTCCAAATCCTTGGCACAAGTTGGCAGGATGATTCGCGTCTCTGGCTGTACCAGGGAAAAAGCGCCTTCCGTGGGACGTCTGGGGACCGGCTGCCTTTCTTATCCAACTTTCAAAGAGCCGCGCTTCAGTTACCCTGCCTCCGATATGATATTGGGTCCTTGCAAGTCTAATGCTAAACGTTGAAATTAAAAGCTTAATGATAAAAACCTTGATCAGGGGTTTTAGACACAAAAGGATTAATTTCAACTAAAATATCTTACTGCAGTTTTGGGTCTCTTTTAGCTAACAGCGGGATGCCGTCAACGGGGGGAGAGAGAGAGATCACGGTGTGACAGTGGGTTTTAATGCCCACTCTTGAGCATCAGATGACTCAGGCTGAGCTGTATTGGTGTACAGTACATTAAAAGTTATCTTGGAGGCGGTGCTGAATGCGTCATTGATGACATAGGCACAGGAATCCCCCGTAAAGGATTCTCCTGATGGAAGTTGTAGTCCATTCGTCCATTTGTAGTCCATTTGTCCCAACAAAAGTATGGGGAGTTTGTGGAAAAAAGTCCCTGCCTGAGGCGACTTGGATTTGTATATCATAAGTAATGACAATTGTGGTGAGCTGTCAGTCTATTATGGCTAAACTGTGACTTTACTAGGAATTTATACTACACTACAGTAGAAGCTTTCATGTGTGGCCTAGCCATTCATTACGTTGGGTGAAACAGCATAGCTAATATAGGGGACAAATGGATGACACCGCAGGTAGTTGTCCCGTACAGTAATCCATGGGCTGGCATATGTTTATATAGGAGATAATTATCGTGTCTGCCAAATGATTGTAATGTATGTAATGTAATACTTTGCTAAACGGAATGTAGCTAGCTGCTGCAAGCTAAAAACACTCCATCTTGGTACGAACCATAGACTGTATAAAAATATGGACAAAGTCACTGTGACGTTACCCATTGCCTTCCCACGGCCTCGTAAAAACCAAATTGAAGCTCAGGATGCATTTTTCGCCGCCAGTTTGTACAAACTGCGTCTGCTCCGTGGAGCCGAAGTGACGATGTCGGGAGCAGGGTCAACCGGATATGGCCCGCGCACAGTATGATTGACAGTTTGGGGTGGAGAAGCGACAGAACTATAAAGACCATGACCCAAACCCACCATTTTGCAAAACGAACTTGCAGTAAATGTCCTTAAGTTGCTAATGTTTTATAATACAACATTTCATTTTCATCCTCGATTTTACTATGTCATTTCTTCGCATTGAATGTGTGGTATTCATCACATAATTAACGTTCATTCAGTTATTTTCAATTTATATTCAGCTAACATCAGCTAATTTGATTAGCTAGATAGCATACCAGCTGAGCCCGGTAGCCAAGTGTAGTAACCTGAAATACTTACCTGAACTTACCTTATTGGTCCACTAGGGGACAGTAGGGAATAAGACCGTCCTTGAACTTAAACTTCCCCGGAGATGCCTCACCCCTTCAGTTATGATGTATGCCCAGCCATGTTCGGCTGGGTGTTGTATTGCTCTCGACGTTGAATACAAAGTTAACCAAACCAGTTGTGGCTTCATTATTATAATGTAGTCACGATACTACACCAAGCTAGACGCACTGCATCACCACCACACATGGACGAACATAGGGTAACGCTATTGCCATCAACTATATTGACGGTCAATTAATCACATTATTTTGACAAGAATACTTTTATTATAAATGTCCCTAGGGCTGCTAGAATGGTACCGTTCTGAAAACTGTTCCAGATAAAGTCGGCATTGTAGGTTAGTGGGTTCACACGCTAGCTAAAGCACAGTAGCTACATTAGCTACATCGTAGCTGGCATTAACTTTCATCTGCATCCTGTAACCTAATTACAAACATTGCAGACATTTACAAACGCAGACTCCGTATTCTATGTTTATTCTCCGTATAAACATATTCTACGCGGTAAACAGGTTTGTATACAGCAAGTACAGGCTTGTATCCTTATGCATTGTCACTGATTCCAGATCTGTCCTGGGCATGGGTGTACCCCAGTGAGATTTGTTTTCCTACAATCTGTGAGCTGATGGCTCCAGTGACTGATTCTAAGTCTGTCCTGGCTGCGATCACACCCCAGTAAGACTTTCCCAATCGGTGAGCGCGGGCACTACATCGATTGGTCTGTGTGGCAGAGTACCGTGCGCGCTACACTCCCTGCCCCGGCTTCCCCTACTCAAGACCGCCCGCCACATTTTGCGTCCTCGGGTGCTCTTTATCCTGCTAAGGCATGAGCGCCTTGTGCAGGGAATGTGGGGGAGCCATGGATATGGCTGATAGGCACACCCGTTGCTGCCTGTGCCTTGGCCTAGGGCACCTGCAGGAGGTGTTCTCAGACCCCAGCCCATGCTGTATGGGTATGTCGCTGGAGAACAAGCAGGCCCGATTGGATGCGTTCATGTCCCACATGCCCCCCTCGGGCAGAGCGCCATCCGCAGTAGAGGTTGTCCCCAAACACAAGGGTATTACCGCCATCGAGGGGCCTTCACAATAACAGGGCAAGGCTGGCAGGAGCAACAACCTCTCTGCAGAAGCTGGATGCTGCAGTACAACAATTGACTGAGATGCTGGGAGAATGTACGAAGGTGGAAACGACTCCCCAGCATGGTCCCCTGGAGGGGCCCCAGCAGAGGAGGATTCGTACAGAGATCTGAATTTGGAGGGGCTTGATGCGTTTTCCACAGCAGCATCTAACACCCAGTTTGCTCAGAGTTGGTCTGGCACATTAGACCAATCTGACACAGGGTCGGTGGAAGGCTCAGGTTCCGCTGAAGGTTCAGTGGGCTATTCCGCCTCTCTAGAGACAATTCTCTGTGAAGCCCTGGTATGCATGGGTTGCGATATGCCTCAGGCTAGTACTAAGAAGACGTCTAGATTTCACTGCCAGGCCCCCCAGGGGGCGCACTTTGCCATGCCAGCATCTAGCGATTTCCTGGCGGTGCTACATAAGTGTTGGCCACGCCCTACCTTACAGCAGATGGCTAAAGACTATAGGACATTTGCATCCATGTCGGACGCTGGGGTCCATGGGCGGGACCGTATGCCCTCTGTTGAACCCGCCATTGTGGCGCTGGTAGTGTCCCCAGAGGAAGCGGTCCAGGCAGACACCTGCTGCCCTAGGCCACAATGCAGAGCAACAGATGATCTGCTCTGTAAGACATAAGTTGCGGCTGCCAAAACGGCGCAGATTGGTAATCCGCTGTCATGGCTGATGCTTGCACAATCGCAGATGCTGCTTGATGCGGGGGTGACATTCGCATTTATGACACATTAACTGGGCTGAGTGATGTCCTTGCTCATGATGACTTGGCGTCAGGTGTGGTTGGCTCAGTCCCCTCTCCCGGACGCCAGAAAGAGAACCGGTTATTCCCGGCCAGGTTTTCACTGAAATAGCCAGACAGACACATGAGTGTTCTGTGGAGGCGTTAAGATACAGGGAGCGGCAGATGCCCCCCCTCAGCACTCCTTTGTTCATTGGTCCCAGCCCATGGCTAGAGGTGACGCACAGCCCTCGTATGGGAGGGGAAACCCTCATCGTCCATCCGCCATCTGACTCATGACGCAACCGTATGGATCCATCTGGTGGTCAGGCTAGGGGGCAGCAGGCTAACTGTCACCCCCCATATGGGGCCCCAAACAGGTATGAGGCCATGGGGCTGATGGTGGGACAGTATCGCCGAGACCAGCTGGCAAATTGGGCAGCCCTCATGAGAGACCTGTGGGTTTTTTCCATGATTTTAAATGGTTACCGCCTCCAGTCCAACCGTCGGCCCCCAATATTTTCCGGGGTCAGATACACACGTGGCATGGACCCCATACAGTCAGGAAGGCTGGGGCAGGAAATTACTGGCCTCCTAAAAAAGGGCGATGTGTCACTGGTGCCTCCCTCCGAACAGCTCAGTGGCTTTTACTCAAACTATTTTTTAATACAGAAAAAAGACCGTCTCCTCCAACCAATTCTGGATCTGAGGGACCTGAATGCATATCTAAAACGATATGTAAAACACTATCCGGATGCTCCTGACATCCAATGTCATACACACCATGAGACCAGGGGATTGGTCACGGCTGTGGACTTAAAAGACACATCCTTCCACATCCCTATCTGTGTGGAGCATCGTCGTTTCCAACGTTTTGCATTCCGAGGTCGGAATGTCTTCCCATTTGGTACTTACCCGCTGCATGAGCGTATTCTATCGCCGCTCTAGCTGAGAGGGTTAAGAATCCTGCCGTCCCAAGACAATTGGCTAATATGTGCCGAGTCGTACGGTGTGGCGCTCACACACACTGCCCAGACGTTGGAACATATTTCCTGGGCATCAATGTCAATCAACTATGGCAAGAGCCAGTTAGCACCGAAACAGTCCATCGAGTACATCGGACTGTTGCTCGATTCAAGGAGCATGAAGGCATTATTGACACACCTTCGCATAGCTACTGTGCTCAACGTAGTGTGTCAGTTCTGAGTGAACCGTCAGTTCCTCGAAATTAGGGTTTTTCAGAGGCTTATGGGCCTAATCACGGCCGCCTCAGCAGTCATGCCTCTTGGACTGCTGACAGCCAGGCCACTTCAAGTATGGTTGAATGCCATGGCGCTGCATCCCAAGTGGAACCGTTACACTCGAATCAGGGTGACGCATCGGTTTTGTCGGCTCCTCCACATCCACATCTACTCCATATCTGGCCATAGAGTGATAGTTTGGGGCTCGTTTAATACCTTAGACCAGGGGTGTCCAATCTTACCCGCAAAGGGCCGGTGTGGGTACAGGCTTTAGTTCTAGCCCAGCACTATGACACCTGATTCTACTTATCAAGGTCTTGATTGAAGAGCACGATTCGTTAATTAGCTGAATCAGGTGTTGTAGTGCCGGGCTAAAACAAAAACCTGCACCCACACCGGCCCTTTCCGGATAAGATTGGACACCCCTGCCTTAGACCCTTGATGACTTACAGCCATTTCACCAGTCATGTGTTCCATACTGTATCAGTGTAATTTACAGCTGAATCTAGTCTCACCCCCCAATTCCTGTAGAGATCCATTCAAATGCAGAGAGGTTATAGTATCGCTTGTAACAGTACCTGAAAATAAGATATCGAGAGTCTTTTGATGTTGATGGGTCACAGACTTCAGGAAGTAACAGCATGCAAAGGATATGCGACCAAATATGAAATATGATACTTTAAAAATACATTAAAGCAAAGGGTATGAATACTTATGCACATGAGAGATTTCAGTTTTTGATTTTTAATACATTTGTAAAAAAAATGTTTTCACTTTGTCATTATGGGTTATTGAGTGTAGATTGATGTGGAAAAAATGGCAATTTTATCCATTTAAAATTAAATCTACAACACAATAAAGTGTGCAAAAAGTGTAGGGGGTTGAATAATTTTGAGTGCAACTGTAAGTGTGAATTATGTGCTTTAGCCTGCCATGAACTACAACTGAATTAAAGTGTTTGCAGTCATTTTAACTGCATGATGGTACGTAGAATGAACTGTATAAACTTTGGCCCTAGTGGTTGAGACATACAGTTGAAGTCGGAAGTTTACATACACTTAGGTTGAAGTCATTGAACTCATTTTTAACCACTCCACAGATTTCATGTTAGCAAACTATAGTGTTGGCAAGTCAGTAAGGACATCTACTTTGTGCATGACACAAGTAATCCAACAATTGTTTACAGACAGATTATTTCACTTTTAATTCACTATATCACAATTCCAGTGGGTCAGACGTTTACATACACTAAGTTGACTGTGCCTTAAAATTTTTAATATTTGGTCGCATATCCTTTGCATACCAAGACTCTGCTGTTTAAAAGGGTAGCCGCTTATGAAAACCTCAGCTTCTCCAGTTACACTGCATAAAATAAGAGGGTGCTATTAATAGCCCAAAGCACTTACGACCAATCCTCTCGCCACAACCACAGACTGTAAAATGCACCATTTATACAAGCTAAGAAAACCATGTTCATGTATAGAAACAATAATATTTGTTAAAAAACATTGTAGTACAAATAAGTATTCGCTGTTTTCCTATGCTTACTGTACTACGCAGTATCTGATGCACTTTTGGTTTAGAAGACACCTCATTTTTTTCTCTCTAAAATCTCTCGTATAAATATGTTTAGGAAACCAAATACTTACCAGTATATTCAGCTACAGCTGTTATTCTAGCTCTATTCAAAATAGAACAACAGCTGTTGTTCTGATTAACCCTGAAGAGTTTATCTTTCTATATTTTGCCAAATCCTGTACAGTCGACATTTCCACAGCGACCATCTATCATCTATCACTTAGGGCTAAAATACGTTGCTGTTGTTGTGTAAAAGCACACACGCTTTTGTAAGTTTAAAAAAAAAACTTATTTAATTATATTAGGCTACTTATGTTATGGTTATTATGTACATACTGTATGTGACTATTCTGAAACAAATGTATTTCTGAATACAGCTTCTTCAAATCTAACTTTAAACCATGAATGTGCAGGGAATATTTTTTTAGATATTGACATTTAAATAAAACTAGTACAAACTAGGTGGAAATTGCCTCTGGAGGGCCAAAGTAAATAAGGTTAAAGGGTTGTATCGCCTAACTAACAAAATTATTGGTTTTGCATAGCTGCAATAGCCTAGTAAAAGTTATGTGAAGAAAAATAAATAAATAAATCTTTTAGTTTAGTTTCCTGTACTGCAATGGACATATAATAAGGCATTTTGACTCACTTAGTAGTAGTAGTTTCCTTTACACAATTTAGTAAGTTAGTTTTCCTGAACAGCTGACTGATGTTCAAATTTCTCAGAGATCTTTGCATGAAAAAAAAGACAATACAACTGTCAAGGAAGGTAGCCTACCAGAGATAATCATTATTTTCTGTGTTATATTATTATATAGTGTTTGCAATAGACATAGGCTGTGTCTGAATCAGAGCCCTGTCTTCTGCGCCCTGTCTCCTGCGTACAGTGCACTGGCAGAAGTGTGCTGTTTAATGTGCACTGTTTAGCAGGATGCGAAAAATATCCGCTATACTATTTCCAAACGTACTGTGGAAGTGTCGTAAGCAGGTCATAAGACATCCCACCACTGTTGCCATGTCCGCAGTTTTACAGCTAAATTGGGATACTTTCAAAGTGCAGTCACGGGTAAAAATAAAAAAGTCGCAAAGCACGCCCTTATTTAAAAAAGTAAAATTTCTATTTAAAATACGTTAAAAATATCCTATAATTTCGCCATTTCGCTGGAAAATCTTAAAAGATCTGGCAACCCTGCGCCCCACTCTTGCGCTGCCATGTCACGTGTTGTTTTTGTTGTATTTGAAGGAAAACGTCAGCGAAGCTGCGGCTCATTTTTTTTAAACGAAGCTTCACGTCATATTCACGTGACCAAAATGTTTGTGTACTTCTTGAAAAGTATGCTCCCGAATGTACTCAGCGAAACCCCGGAAGTAAGTGCGTCATCCGGGTGTTTGAAGTATACTGCAATTAGAAACATTTTCGCATACTCTACGACTTTGTCGCCCTATCTACTTACCAAGGCTACTCAACAGTGTGGAAGAGTGCTGAGTCGGACACAGCCATTGTCTGCAGAAGTACACTATGACGTGTTCGGAGGCTATTGTAATTTTCTTTAAGTGACTAACCATGAAATAGATGTCTTTGCTGAATTGATGGTATATAAACCCGAACCCGTTAGGGTCTGTAGGTTATATTATCGTAAATTCTTAATTTTCGTAGTAGTTCATTTTATGGTCACATTGTGTTATGTGTGAAAAGGATAAACTGAAGAGAGCTGAAGTGAAGAAATGAATGAAGACATAATAAAGAAATCTTGGCCGAGGTGAGCATTGAAGTGAGTCAGACATGACCGCAAGAGCACAACATATAGGCTCCACACGGACAAAGTTTTTTGTCGGCATTTGTGTGAGATTAAATCATGTAGCCAATGGCACAGTGATATAATTTTTATTACATTAATGTAACAACGCGATATTAACCAGGCGATATTTTGTGTTAGAACTGTATTGTATGTGCCTGAGAAATGGGAAAATATGAACCTGAGGTGAACATTTTGTTGGTAGCGAGTAGACTAACGTTAGGCTACCAGACCATGTCGGGTGACATTCACCTTTTTTTAAGTACAAGTGAAATAGTGAACAATTAATACTGTTCAATTTCTTAGCATTTGCAAGAAAACTGTTTTGTGAAAATAACATACAGTATACATGTGCACACAGTTTTAGTTGAAAATTAAATTAGACTTTACTACCTGGCAGGGGATCAAACCACTGACCTCACGCATGGAAAGCAAGATCTTGTCCGCTAGGCTAAATCAATATAACAAATCTGTGGACCAAATAAGACTTTTGTCTTGCGGGTACCAGAAATTATGTACCGAAAATAAATGTTAGGATCAGGTGAGAATCAAACTGACAATCTGCTACATGCTAGAGCAGCACTGTAACCACTAAGCTACAGACACTTTCACGGTTTGTAAATGCGACAAGGCAATTTTAAACAGAGTTTCTGATAGGCAGATTAAAGACGGTTGTCCAATGGAGAGAATTATTCTTTGAGGATACGTAGTTGGGGTGTATCTGGAGCCGAATATCCTATTCTGAAAAAGCACGAATAATACGTTGGATCTGATATTTTTTTCTACCCGAAGTTGCTCGTTAATATTCGGATTCGGGGGAAGAAAAAAAAAACGAGAGCACAGCTAGCTATCTGCCAGAGATTTAATTCATTGAGATAGCCACTAACAGGAGTGATTAACACAAATGCCCTATCAAAATCAGCATTATAAAACCAAACTGTGACTTAATGTTTATAAAGATATTTTGCTAACATATTACTCTAGATCAGTAGAGAGTAAGGTCTACTGTATGCTATTGATAGACTAGCGTATGTTACGTTAACGTTACAAGTCCACAATGTGGATTAATTGCGAGTTGAATGTTAAATAATTTGGGTAGAAACAAGCATTCACAGAATCTGTGATATACGGTAAATATAAATTTTTATTAAGTTACCAGAGTGCGATTATTGCGAATATGTATCTACATGCGAATCCACTTTTGATGTTGTTTTCTCTCCACCCATTAACAGCACAGCAGCCGAGAGCTGGCTCTGGTTAGCAAGCTAACATGTACAGTAAGCTGAAAGTTTAATGAATGAAACGGATAGTGGGTTGGAAACGGATATTTCTCTCGACTCCACCAGGCAGTTTGCCATTCATTTTCTCGTATGGAGGCCGAAAGCGTGTAGCTTGTAGCTTGGTCTGCTGCAAGTGCAAATGTTACGCCAAATTTCAGTGCTCAACGCTGTGCAAAGGCTAACGTTAGTGCCAGTGGGCTGTGGGAGAAAACCCCGCCAGCAGTCCTGGTCAGATGGACTGTTCAGGAGCTCCTCTCACACTTTAATACAAACTTCTTCAAAATAAACATGATTTTCAGTCTGATGCAATTGGATTTATTGTATTTGATTATTATTAAGGAATATCATACAAGAACCCACGCTGATCTGCACAGATCGAGATAAAATAGTTCTAAGTATTTTCAGTACATTCTCACTCTCTCGGTCCGTCTGTGTCAGTCTGTCTCACACACTCTCCTTCATACACTCTGTCCGCAGTTCTGGTCAACTGCTTCTTTTATAATACTGTGCCCTTCTTCTTTTTCTGGGTCAACAGCGAAGACAATTAAGCATTACATATAGCATTCATTTATACTGTAGTTTGTTGAAATGCTATGATTTAATTATATAGGAAATGGCCTGGCCATGGTTTGACCATAGTAGTTCAATAAGTGATAATACAATGACCTAATAGGTTAAAATAATACTAACTGTAAGCTTTTCTAATCTTATTTCCACAGGCTACTGTGCACATATGGGTGCTGTGTGAACTAAAGGATAACGTATTCTCTATAATATGCAAGATTATTTTGTAGTAATATAATCCTTAATACTGATGTTTATAAATTAAAAGGGAAATGTATTCTTGGATCTAATAAGTTCTATGTAATCCTTGAATGTTCGCACACACACATTCTAAGGCCCTTTTTCTGCTTAATTGAACATTTTGGGAAAATAAACACCTCGGCCTTGGAAAGATAAGGGAGGCGAACACTGGTTCTTCATGTGTGTGTGTGTGTGTGTGTGTGTGTGTTTATATGCCTTTGTTTGAAGATGTGAAGTGCGTATGTGTGAATATAAATGTAACTAAACTGCCTCTGGGAAATCAGGGAGGCGAGCATTCTGTTTGAATGTGTCTTATAATATAGCTGTTTTGCAACTAGGCCTAACACTGCCTAATACTGAAAAACAACCATCTATTGTCCGTTTCAGATAAGATTATCCAGGCTGACCTTTTTTAAACGCTGAGAAAGTTCTTTTTCTCTTGCTCAGATCCTTCCAACAAGGCCAGCCATGAAAAGTGTGCTTACTTTCCGGTGTGTGTGTGTGCTCTTGTGTCCTTGAGGCTGGCTCATTTAACACAGGACAGGGCATTGGTTTTTTCCACCCTGGTCATACAGTGGTTTGTATATAATATATAGTATATTGTGTATAATCAAATATAGTGGTCATATATTATTTTAGGCCTCATCATTTCCCCCTCATGCCTTTACCTGTAGGAATACCTGGGTGGAAGATGAGGGGTGCTCCCTCAATCTCCCTGCCCTTACACCCTGAATAGTGCCTACCAGGATTATGTAAATACTGATACCAATAATATTATTTTTGATGATTAATTTTCATACCTGAATTTTCTTCCACATTCCCCCCCTTTGTGACTTCATAGTCACATTTGGCAAGCTGTCCCTATCATCTGTTGTCAGACTCCATCCGGCCAGATAGCAAGTCACCATCTCTTGACCTCAGCGATCATCGAAACGATGACTATCGCCTGGAGGGAAACCTAACAGCAGAGTAGAGCATCACGTGGTAAACATCCCCTCCTTATTTCTAGGAGCGGGTAAAAGCCACGTGATGCTCCTGTCCCTCTATTATTGTGTGGTTTATTCAGACTGTTTATGTAAGGGTGATAACATCAAAGAGATCTAAATATTAGAATCATGTGTAATCAACATTAATCAATATTAGGCATAGTAAACGGATTACATCTTTTTCAGTCATTTTATAACACAATGAATCTTACTGATTTTATTACATGTTTTCTTTATCATTAATTCACAGCACATTGACTCGTTGGGAAGTAAACAATCCTGCAGACTCCCTGAACGGCCTTTCTGCTGCTTAAGTTCTGCCGCTAGCAAATCGATTTACCCGGCTGCAGTTGCCCAGCACTTGTAGGTGACTTATGAGGAGTAAGTCAAAACGAGCCCCAAACCGTCACTCTGTTGCCAGATATGATGTAGATGTGGATGGATCACTTTAAGGGTTGTTTCTCCTGACTTTTTTCCCCATAGAGTTCTATAGGAAAATGAGTCAGGAGAAATAACCCTTGCAGTGATCCATCCACATCTACTCCATATCTGGCAACAGAGTGATGGTTTGGGGCTCGTTTGATAGCTCAGACCCTTGATAACTTACAGCCATTTAGCCAGCCATGTGTTCCATACTGTACCAGTGTAATTTACAGCTGAATCTAGTCTCACCCCCCAATTTCCATAGAGATCCATTCAAATGTAGAGAGGTTATAGTATCGCTTGTAACAGTACCTGAAAATAAGATATCGACAGTTTTTTGATGTTGATGGTCACAGACTTCAGGAAGTAACAGCATGTAAAGGATATGCGACCAAATATGAAATATGATACTTAAAAAATACGTTAAAGCAAATGGTATGAATACTTATGTGAATGAGAAATTTTATTTTTTTATTTTTAATAAATTTGCAAAAATCTCAAAAAAACTTTTTTCACATTGTCATTATGGGGTGTTGTGTGTAGAATTTTGAGGGAAAAAATGAATTTAATCAATTTTGGAATAAGGCTGTAACAGAACAAAATGTGGAAAAAGTGAAGCGCTGTGAATACTTTCCGGATGCACTGTATATGCGCCGTTAAAATAACATGTAAACAACTGCAACATGACTTTAGACCAGGTTTGTGGTGGTTCTAGCGCAAGCGCTTTCTGCTGGCTCAAGATAGCAATACACCAAAAAGAATCCTGGCCACTCCTTATCTTAAGACCAACACGCCCAGTTCACTTGTAATGGGCGCAAGAATACATGCTAGTTAAAGGATGTAAGCGCTAGGCTCCTGATTGTGAAAATCTGTCTTTGTGTGTGTGTGTAGTCAGTGCATGTTTCTTCAACCAAGGTGCTTTGCACACCGTAGAAGGTCATCAATGTGGAGAGGTTACTAGCACATGCGATGTACAGTGGCTCGGGTCACTGCTCTCCATGCAGCTTTATGTCCTCACATTCAGGTGCAGAGGGGAGGGTTTCAATCGCCCACTCTTTGGTGTCCAAAAACGGGTACTTACTGTAACTCTTTTCTACTTACTATTCACTTTCACCATCTCTGTACTTCCCTTCTCCATTTGTTTCTCCCTTCTCAAACTCATTTTCCTGGAGGGAAATTGGGGAAATGTTACTCTAACATAACCCTCCAAATGAAAAGTTCCCTCTCTCTCTCTGCACTGCACTCATCTAGCCTGCATTCTAACTTTAATCCTTGCGCCTCTACACTTTTCTTGTTTCCTCATCCTCCCTATTTTCTGAAGGTGCACCTTTCTCATCCTGCCTTTCTGCTATTCCCCTTAAATTGCCCCTAATCTCTTCCTGTGTGTGTTCTGGTTCTCTTGCTCTACAACAGTGATTAAGGTGAAACCACACAGTTTTACTTTCAACCTTAGATGCAGTAGGAGTTGTTAGAACCACCTTGTATGGTCCACCTTACGCCTGGGTTCACTCCACTTTCTTTTGAACACTTTAACCCTATTTACTTTGGCCCTTCAGAGGCAATTTCCTCCTGGTTTCTACTAGTTTTATTTAAATGTCAATATCTAAAGAAATATTCCGTGCACATCCATGGTTTTAAGTTTGAACTGAAGAAGAAGCTGTATCATTCAGAAATTTGCTACAGAATACATTTATTTCAGAATAGTCACATACAGTAGATATATAATCAGATAAAAAACGTCTACAACGTAAAAAAAAAGCCAAGTTACTCACGCATAGCCTACATAGCGCTGTCCATAAATTCTTAATTCCAACTTGCAAAAACTAGGCCTGCCTTTAAAAGTCTTCATATCAAAATGTGACCAAGTTACAACTAACAATATTGCCTATCATAGCTCACACTAAATAAACTAGCTCTATTCCAAAGCAATGCTATCCAAACTTTCCTAAATTATTTAATGCAACTTGGCCCTGTGTTTCTTCATCTTTGCATGTGAAGAGATTGTGCCTCATGGAACAACATATGATTTCAATGAATGTTTTTAACAGTTGATTAATAATTACACTCCAGAATGGATATGGTTGTACTTTGTTGGCAAGTTTACTTTAGAAAATGTACAGGTTTTAAAATGTTAACTGCTGCTACCGCATTCTTTACAATTCACAAACCGACATTTATATGAAGAAACATCATATACAATAGAGAAAGGGGTGATGAATAAAAAAATGCAGATAAAAATGAGTAATATTTTTACCTAGAAAATAGCGTACATATAGCATTTTTACAAACATATCCAGACATGTTTGTGGGTCAGATGGTGGCAAATAAGTAATAGTACCAATTTTCTTAACATAATAGTATTTATGATATTTGCAAACAGAATTTTGTGAACACAATGATATCTATGCTCTGTAGGACCACACAGGTTTTGATAGAAATTCAAATCAATAAATACATAATAATAATAATAATAATACATTTTATTCATTCTGTGCTTTTCATAGACCCAAAGCAGTGGATGCTGACAATTGTTCAAACATGTCCTATAGTGTAGTAATTTTTCTGTTTAATTTCTAAGTGTAACACATCTGAATCAGAGTATTTCCACTATAAATTATTTTCATGTTGAAGTTTGATGTGGCACATACAGTTTCATTGACCACATTGTCTTGAGATGGTAAGATGAAGAAACACAGGGCCAAGTTGCATTAAATAATTTAGGAAAGTTTGGATAGCATTGCTTTGGAATAGAGCTAGTTTATTTAGTGTGAGCTACGATAGGCAATATTGTTAGTTGTAACTTGGCCACATTTTGATATCAAGACTTTCAAAGGCAGGCCTAGTTTTTGCAAGTTGGAATTAAGAACTTATGGACAGTGCTATGTAGGCTATGCGTGAGTAACTTGGCTTTTTTACATCGTAGACGTTTTTGATCTGATATCACTTATTTTTTTATAGCTAACTAATGATGAATAATGCATGAAGATAAACACGGAGAGAGACATGCATTCCAAAGAAATGTATGCAGACATTCACGTAACCATAACGCCCTCTATTGACAAGAATGAGAACAGTTATCCTATTACAGACAGCACACAATTACATTAAAAGAGTTTGTAGATGAGCAGTATTTAATGTGTAATGAAATACAATGAACAGCACCACCTGAGCTATGGATCATGAAGAAGCATGTAAATTAATGAACCAAGTCTACATGGAGACATACATGCATAATGGGCTAAACGCAAACACATTCTAGCTGAAAGACATACAGCCTAAATAGCTAGTACAGCCTAAATAGTTTGCATCAGTGAAATATGGAAATACAGTTTTAAAATAGGGCTATTAGTATTCTATGAAATACATTTAACGTTAGGTTATTCAACACTGGATTGCCGGATGCGTAACTCCAATCTTCCATGTGTGGGCTACGAGCTAGTGAGTTTCTGCACAGCACAGTTTTTTTCCGGTAGTGTAGAACGTTACCTACGGGAAATCTTTTGGTACCGGACAGCTAGGGTTAGTTTAGTTTTCTGTAGTGCAATGAATGTAGGCTATAATCCATGTTGATTCGCTTCATAGTAGCCTAGCTTGTTTCTGCTTCCTGACGAGAAGCAGGAAGTAACGTTGGCGAACAAGCTTAATTGGACAACGCATATTTCCCAGGAATCTTAGCCAGAAAGAAAACAGTAGATACTACTAAGAAAATACATACCAGAGATTATTCTTCTTTTTATTATTATTATTATTATTATTATTATTATTATTATTATTATTATAATTAAGTCTTTGCAGTAAGCTACATTATCAGCAGAGTAGCGTAGACTAGAGCCACATTCGGAGGCTATCTATTTATTTATAAGTGACTAACCATGAATCATATATGTTTGGGGAATTGGCGGTTTATAAATCCGATCGCTTAAAGACTTGCAGTTTAAAAGAGGCTATCCTCAATTTTTAATGTAGGCTATTATCGTAAATTCTTCATTTTCCTCGTAGTTAATTTTATGGTGACCTTGTGTCATGTGCGAAAAGGATAAAGTGAACAGAGCTGAAGTGAAGAAATTAATTAAAAAATAAATGTTGGCCGAGGCAAAGGGTTTCTACAGTCAGTCAGTCATGACCGCAAGAGCAGAGCTTAACACCCTCCCCAAACCAGACAAAAGCGAGCGTCCGGTTTGGGGAGGGTGTGATATAATACAAGTGAAACATTGAACAGTTAATATTGTAAACCTCTTTTGCCTTTGCAATAAAAATACGTTAATGTATCAATGTGAAAATAATAACAGTCTAAGAAATGAAAAGTACTTAACAGTTGCACATTGTTTTTGTGGAAAATACACGTGCCCTGCTGGGCACGAACCCACTATCCACTGTGTGAGAGGCTGTAGTCTTAACCACAAAGCCACAGTAACTTCTTGGAAAGCATGAAGCCATTAGCTATATTAACATTAAAAAAACATTAGTATGAAGCGTTTTTATTGGACGATAAGCTGATGAGCAGGTATATGGACCATACTCTCAAATAATAATTCTCCCCATTGGATAACATCGCGACAGAGGCAGGCAGTTTGGCAGGAAAATGGGAAGAAGAAGAAGCAGAAGAGGAAGGAGAAAAACCGGCAAAATAACCCAAGTTTGGGGCTTTATTGTGTGGATGTGCGAAGTTGTATCTGAATGCTGTGTGGTTACATGAGGTCAGAACATACAGAAGTTCATGTTTTTAAGGGCTGTGTGTCTATGGTCATTGTGGTTACTTCTGTAGGAAACCCTGAAAAGTGCCAAACTCTCTGTGCTGTATAGGTATGGGGCATGCCCCGCCAAGCTGTAACTTGGCGGATGGCATACCTGCCATCCCAATAACCATAACATACGCCGCCTAATGTATTTAAATACGTTTAAAAAAGAACGTACGAAAGCACGTGTGTATCAACACAAGTACAGCAACGTAAATGAAATTATTATTTATAACGTAAATTATAAATTATTATTTCAGCCCTAAGTGCGAGAGGTGGTCGCTGCGGAAATGTCGACTGTACAGGACTTTGGTGAAATATAACAAGATAAACTCTTCAGGGTTCATCAAAAAACAGCTGTAGCTGAATATACTGGTAAGTACTTGGTTTCTTAAACATATTTATACGAGAGATTTTGGAGAAAAAAATTAGGTGTCTTCTAAATCGAAAGTGCATCAGGTACTGTATATAGTACAGTAAGCAAGGGAAAACGGCGATTGCTCATTTGTACAACGTTTTAAAAAAATATTATTGTTTCTATACGTGAACATGATTTTCTTAGCGTGTATAAACGGTGCATTTTATGCATTTTACAGTCTGTGGCTGTAGCCAGAGGAGGGTCATAAGTGCTTTGGGCTATTAATAACGCCCTCCTAATTTATTGCACTGCAGTGTAACTGGAGAAGCTGAGGTTTTCGCAAGAGGCTACCCTTTTAAAAAATACTGCGTCAAAATTTAGCTGTAGTTTATATTTTCAGATGAACATGAATACTGTAATTGAGACGCATGCATCTCAACCACTAGGGGTGAAGTTTATAGAGTTAATATACACCCAGTCTCCCGGGCGTATACCACATAAATCCTTTGAGATGTCACTTGTTCTTCCTTCAGTGGCTCCTTTCACCTGTTGGAAAATAGTCTTGAGTATTAAGGTTAGATGCCGCACATAATTTCAACTCTCTTTCAAGCTGCTCCAGCGGAGGTCCATTGTATGGACCCCGTAGTTATGGTACTGGCATAGGTGTGATGTTCTCACTCCTGTCCTGTTGTGTCCCGTGTTTTACTTGTTCCCTCTCGTATCATGTTTGTTTTTTCCTGTTTGTTTCCCTCGTGCTGCAGGTTGGGCGTGGTTTTCCCTTTTGTGTCACTCTGTTCCACTACTCGTTATCCGCCTATCCCTTTCCTCCCTTCCGCATGCATCCCACACACTCTGCTCCGTTAATCACTCACGCATACATTCGCACGCGGCACCTAATTGATACTTGTTAATGTTTGTATTTAGTCACCCGGTGTTCTTTGTCCTGTGCCAGTTCGCTAAGTCTCTTTGTAGTAACTCTCTGGTCTTGTCTCGTGGATACATTGTATCTAGTCCTGTCTTGCCAACTTTAAAAGCCTTGTCTTGCATTCTGCGTTAACTCGCCATTTCCAGCTCTGTCCAGCTTTGATCAGCTCTCGCCAGGAACGGCGCAAACACGCTGTTCAGTCTGTCCTGCCTCGCTGTACTAACTTTTGTCTGCTCTGAGTCTACCAGCCTGCAGTTGTTCGTATATCCTGCTTGTGCTGCTGTTCCTGCCAACCAGCTGCTGTGTGTGCATGCAGTCGGTGCCCCAGCTCTGCTAACCGGCGGCGGTGCGTGCCTCCTGCTTGTGCTGCTGCTGCTTCAACCAGAATTCCAACCTGCTGCTGTGTGCACGTCCAGCCGGGACCCCAGCTCTGCTAACCTGCAGCTGTCCCTGCCACTCTGCTCTGCCCTGTCTCCCGCTCCCCGCTCCTCTGCTCAGCCTGTCCGGATCCCTGCCACCACCACCAGTCCCTGGCCTCCCCGTTCCTGCTGATCCCCTGCTGAACTCATTCCCTGATTGTCTGTCTATTCTTGTTCTCCCTATGCTTCAGGAGGAATTCTGGTTGAAGCAATAAATTATTGGAGTTATTGAACTTCCCGTGTGTTGAGTCGTACATTTGAGTCCAGTTCATACTCGGAACCATAACAATAGGTCTACCTTTTAGCATTTAATGCGGGGTTAGATGTGTGCTTTTGTTAGTTTGCATTCTCATGCTCATTAGTGCCAGTGGTAGTGCGTCTACCCAATTGATTTTGCCGTCTGCGCATATTTTGGCTATCTTTGCTTTCAAAGTGCCATTTGCCCTTTCCACCATTCCACTGTGGGTGATATACACACCCAAACCTTTGCCTAATGCCAAACATTTTAGTCGTGACTTTCACCAGTTCGGCTATAAAATGTGGTCCATTGTCTGAAGTAATCTTATCTGGAACTTCTTTACACAAAAATTTTGTCACCGATTTAGCATCTGGACTACTTGTGGGTGTTGCCTCTACCCATCTGCTGAATCTGTCCACCATCACTAGTATGTACCTTTGGTTCTGAACCTGCTCGATCATGTCCACATAATCTATCATTATGTGTCTAAATGGTCCATCAGGTGGTGGATTGTGCCCAATTGGCGCTGAAAATGCCTTTCTGTTATTGTATGTCGCACAGACTTCACAATCGTTCACAATCGTGAATCGTGTCCGATCCACTATACTTCAAATAGGGTGAGCACTAAGCATTCTGAATGTGCTGAAGCACTTCCCCCCTTGCGCAATGGTCCTGACCATGCACATCCTTAATCAAGGTGTGAACTACTGATGTAGGTGCTACAAAATGGCCTTTTGGCCCTCGCCACAATCCCTTGTTAGGGCCGTCCTCTGTTTCCTCCGCCCCCCTTTTTAGTGCTAAGTTCATACAAGTTTTGTGCCTCAATGAGAGAGGCCATGTTCCCTGTGGGACTGGGCTCTTCTGCTACTATCGCTCCCATCAGGGCTAGCCCTATGGCAGCATGCCGTGCTGCCTCGTCTGCTAAATTGTTACCCTTGACCACCAAGGTGCGGTCTCCATTCTGCAAGGGAAACATTCCACCTAGGGGTGCAACGAATATTCGACGTCGTCAACGAAAATCGATGACCAAATTAGTTGCCAACGAATTTAATTGTCGATTAGTTGGTGACGTCATCGCGTGTGTTTTTCACGCTGTGGAGCTGAATTAAACACAGTTTTTTTCCGGAGCTGATGATGGAAGTAGCTAAGGAGTGACACATCTTGCTTCCTTCTCATCTTTGTTGAGAGGTGCACATGCGCATTTCACCCTTAACTCGGCCAAAAAGGCTGTGAACTGCAACATTTGCAAAGCTGACCTTGCCTGGCATGGGAGCACATCAGATTTGCTGGAGCATCTGAAGAGGAGGCACGTTCTGGATGATGAAGACTCGTCTCTGTACGCTAGTTAGCTTGTTAGCTGGCTAGGTACAGTAGCTAATGTTAATGTTAAAAGCCATGTTACTTCACGTTATGAGCTGTAACGTTTTCTATTTTGAAACACATTTTCTCTTGATCAATGAATTGTTAATGGCGTTGAACATCCAGTATCAAATAATAACCCATTATTCACAACGATCCAGTTCACATTCCAAATGTGCCCTTAACGTTACAATCTTAAACGCTGCATCATTGTCATTAAGGCGGCGTTTACGGAGAATGTGTTGCTGTCGAGTGCACAAGTTTAGAGAACACCGGAGAATTTGATACTTTCTAAATGGCAATCAATTCTACTGTCTATGCATGCGTGCCCAATATGCGTTGCATTCAAAATGATTTGAACGATTTATGGGTTTGTTTGATCTCTTTCGAACTTGACTTTTGGAAAAAGTGACAGCCCTAATAACTCACATCTCCATTTATCGTGAAACTGGACATATAGAGGGGCGACATTTATTTAGAGCGCATTTCAATATCTACACAGGATTTTAGAATCAAGAACAAAAAATATGGCTTGAATGTAGATTTTTTTTGTAGGCACAATGCCTACATACCTTAACGGTTTTGTCCACCACCCTTCTTCCGTCATCATTATATGTTACAGGGAAGCCAAAATGCTCCCATACATACGACTTAAATGATGCGGGAGGCCTCAAGTTCTTCCGCTCCTCCGCTAGCCATGACTGTCACTGCGCTTTTTCAATATGCCCCATTTACGTGAACACACAACTTCTTTTTTTAAATAATCAAATCACTGCAACTTTGCATTGAAATTTAGGGAATTATGACTTTAAAAAGTAACAGCGGCAGTAAAACTGTATTTCACACTATGATGGTTAAAAACGTTGCAATTAATCCGCAGTTTACATGCGTGCTGAACCGGGGGGGGGTTATTACTTATTACTGATAGTCCAGTAATAAGTTTTTTGTACTGCAGCCGCACTATAAATTTCAAATGTAGCCTATGTTATATTGATGCCAGAAATATGCTTTGATTAAGGGGAAACTGCTGTAGTTTTGTTATATTTTATTGCTGCTACTTTGCCTGTCCTTGGTTTTAAATTTTGACAGGAAAAATGGATATTGGAATTTTTATTTATCTTTTGTATCAGCAGCAGTTCATTAACAGATGTATTTTTGAATGAAATATTCATCTTTATTGTCTTTATTTTTAGTTAGCACATGCCTAAAACATCCTCAAGCTAAATTTAAAAGCTGATAGCTAAATAAGAGCCATTGAGTAATTGTGTGATTCATAATCTGAATAGTCAATTATTCGTTTCAATAATCAATAGATTAATCGACTACCAAAATAGTCGTTAGTTGCAGCCCTAATTCCACCCATTTGGAAAACATGTCCACAATCACCAGACAATGTTTATAACCTCTGCATGGACTTAATTCTACAAAATCCATCATTAGATAAGAGATTGATTCCTCGGGGACAGGCTGTCCCACTGCTCCCATTGATTGTTCGTGAGCAGAGTTATACTGTAAACAGTTCACACATTTGTCACAGAATCGCTGCGCAATGGCTGAAAACTCTGGTGTATACCAGTAAACTTTCACCATATCGACAGCCTCATAACAAAAGTGCTTAAAACCGCTGCAATTCTACGTCAATGAGTGTTTATTAACTCTTTCTTTTACAAACACATATCAATGGCTGCTAAATGAAATACAGATCATGTGACTTTGTATTATGATTACATAATGGCTAATGATGACTTAGGCAAAAATATTGAAAACTGAGTGGGACTTAGGCATTTATATACATGACATAGGCAAAAGTTGAGAATCCACTGATGACTTAGGCAAATGTCAAGTATCTACTGGTACAAAGAAAGTATCAAATTTGACACTTCCTAGACAGATTTATGCTTCCAAATGGGGTAAGCTGTCAAAATAATGGTGACAGTGTTGAGGCAAGACGTGCCTCATTGACTGCAAATCATTGAACATAGCATTAAGTGGTTCAGGAAGTGCACAGCGACCTGCAGTGACTTGAGCATTTTTACACTGTTGACGAATGATAAATCAAGTGATTTAGGCAGAAAATCTCAAAATGTCCAAAAAATTACTTAGGCACTTTTGTTATGAGGCTGTCGATATGTAACATACACGTTTTTGACATATGGTCAATACCGTGAGTCATTTTTGTAACAAAATGATATGTACGTACATGCAAGCAACACAGATTTTCCTTCAGATGAGACCCATAGCCCCTCCGGGCGGGGTGCGCATTGATGCCTCCTCCACTGAGTTTGTTCCTGTTGTCCTGTAGATTCCTGCAACAACGTCAACTCATCGTTATCAAACAAATTTATATTATTTACATTAATTTATAACACTGGGGCATCGGAGGAGAGCGTTGCAGTTTTTGCAGCCTGATCATTTCCTTTTGAGACATCATCTTAAATTGTTCTATGTGCCTGGCATTTACACACCTCTTTCTTTGGGTAGGAGTAATGCTTCCAATAGATTTGCCCCTGAGGTTATAAAACCTTGTTCTTCCCATTAGGCTAAAAAATCATGCACCACTCCAAAAGCATATCTTGAATCGGTGTAAATGGTCAGTTTTCCCTTTAGCCAAATAGCATGCTCTTGTGAGTGCAAATAACTCACAAGTTTGTGCAGAAAAATGTGAGGGCAACTGCGAATTTTCTAAAATTTGATGCTCATTACATACAGAATATTCAGCTCGTGCAGCTCCTGTTGTGGGATGTCTCAGGGCTGATATGTCAACAAAAACTACAATCTCGGGGTTAGCGAGAGGCACATCATTTAAATCAATGCAGGGTTCTAACACTGTTTCCACAATATGCTTACAGGAATGCGGTTCTCCTTCTGTGGAAAGTAAGATAAGAGTAGTGCACCTCTTTAGGGTAATATGAGGCAGAGCTATGTGAATGCAATAGCCTGGCAGGAGTTAGGTGTACTGTTTTAGCCTGTAATAACAGCATGAAGACGTGGACAGTCAGGGGAAAGTATACTACTATGTCTGATGATACAGCTTCTGTTGCAGCTGCTTCAGCTCGCAAACAGTCTGGCAGTCCTTTAGCTACAGAATCAAGTTTTCTTGAATAATATCCAATTGGTATATACCATGTTTCTGAGTTAAGACAGCTGTCATACATTCATTCTAGTTCAAAAGGTTTTTTGTAATCGGGAATTCCTAAACACGGAGTGTTTATCAAAGCCAATTTAATTCCCTTAAATGCAATTTCAGTTTCTGTTGTTTAATTACATTTTTCATTCATTTTAATTTTGACCCCTGGGTAATTTCATCTAATTGCTGTACAATCACAGAAAAATCTACTATCCAATTTCGGCAATAGCTTTTGATTGATTGATTGATTGATTGAAACCTTTATTTATACAAGGAAGTCCCACTGAGACCAAGGTCTCTTTTTCAGGGGAGCCTTGTTGGCAGACAGTTACAAAATTTACAAATACAAAGTTACAACTCATGTACAGATACATTCACAAATATAGTAAATATACAGATAAATAAAATATTATGTTTTGCATAAGAAACAACACAAGACAGGGAGCAAAGTGATCAAGTCATCACTCAAAGCAAGTACATTTGGCCTCTTTCATTATCATGTTCAACAGAGCATTCTTGAAGGATTCAATGGAGACAAAGCAATCCGGCTTTAGTGTATCCTGACATTTATTCCATATATAGGGTGCACATGTGCTAAAGGCAGTATTACCCAGGTTTGTTCAGGTTTTAGGTGCCTCTAATGTGATCCAATCTTGAGATCTGGTATAGTGACTTAAATTTTTAATGGACAAAAGCCTAGTCAGGTAAAGAGGAAGTTTAGCAATTAATGCTTTATAAATAAATAAAATGCTATGCTGTTTCCTTCTATAATTAAGAGAATACCATCCTACTGAATCATATAATGTACAATGATGTGTTCGGAAACCATCTCCCGTGATAAAGCGCAACACGCTATGATAAATTACATCTAAAGGCCTTAGAGTACTGTTTGAGGCGTGTCCATACAGAATATCCCCATAGTCAAGCATTGGTAGGATTGTTGCCTGCACAATCCTCCTTCTGTTATTCAGTGAAAAACAGGATCTATTTCTGTACAGGAACCCGATTTTAGGTTTAATTTTTTTGGACAAGTTGGTCACATGGGTTATAAAAGACAAATCGTGATCCAGCCAGATACCTAAATATTTATAATATTGAACTTGCTCAATTTGAGCTAACCAATCCTAAGAATTATATAATTATTATTTTATTTATAATTTTTATCCCAGGCATTCCAAAATCCCTTCTACCCGTTCCAGAGCTAATCTCTGTCCCTCATGACTGATACGATGTCCTAGGTATCTTACTTTAGGTCTCCATAACTGCAATTTCTTTAATGACCCCTTATGACCTTGTCCAGCAAGAAAGGAAAGTAGCAAAATCATGTCTTCTTTGTAAGCATTTTCAGAGGGAGAGCATAACAGAAATTAATAAACATATTGTACTAAGGTACTTCCATATTTAAAACTAACCCCCTTTAAATGTTCACTTAAACATATGGAAAAAAAACAGCAGGAGACTTGTCATAACCTTGCTGACTAGATTCTGCTACTGGTACACTAAAACATACAATTGCTAAATCTATTACAGAGAAATAAGTAGAATCAGAAGGGCATGCAGGCAGGATAGTAGTAGGACTTGGGACCACTGGGGCTCTGGGGTGTACCACTGCATTAACGGCTCTCAAATCTTGTACAAATCACTAAGTTCCATCTGCTTTCTTTACTGGGAAAATAGGAATGTTACAAGGTGAATCAGGACATGGCATAATAAATTCTCTCTGTTTACCCGTGAGTGGAAAATGCCCATCAGTCACTTTGTGCCATAGCAGTACCTGATTCACGCTTGCAGGCCCCCACTTATCCCATATTACCTTGATTGGTCCTGTCAATGGGTTTGGTACCTGAAATTCAGATTGTTTCTTTCAAATTCCCCATTGCTCCCGTCAGTCCTTTCTGAAAAAGAGAATACTCAAAAAAAATTATTTTTCAGAAGGGCCGTACTATTCACCTCCTTTAAGCTAGCTATTTTATAATAATATAACATAATATATAATTCCTTAATATCAAGAAAGACACACTTAACCCTTTTAAAACAGAGAAGACATGCTTAAAGGAGCACAGTCAGCCATATGCATGTTTTCTGCATTCTAATCTACTATTTAATGTTTAATATTTTCCAAAAAATCATAAAGAATGGATTTGTGGTTTTTGAGATATGGGCCCTCAAGAACAGTTCCATCTCCAGAGCAGCTCCAGCCTTATTTACCACATTTCCCATATCTCCCTGCGCGCGGTTAGGTTTGGTGTACGTGAATATGTAATAGGGGGCGTACACGCCACTGCTGCGAGCACGGTGACGAGCTAACTGTTCAAGTCAAGATACCGCAGAAAATTCTTGCGTCTGCCCAAAATGCCATCGTGCACCATACGTGGTTGCGATATTAAGTCAGGATACTGTATGCCCAAAAATTAGATGAGGTGCATCCAGTGGCTGGCAGCAATTAACAACCCGATCTATCTGTTAAATTTGCCAAAAAAAGATTACGACAAAGTTTGTGTTTGTTCGAAACACTTCAAGCCAGAGGACTTCCAATGCGACTATAGTGCCGAATTACTGGGAACTAAATCAAAGAATTTGCTTGTCCAGAAATCCAACATATTGACCATCGGGAGCAGGGTATCTTTGACGTACTGCAGAGACTACACACGATGGCAGCACAACTCTTACACCTCTCCCCAGTCGTTCGCCATGGAGTACCCATTCCAATAGCCAACGATAAGCGATCAGTCTGAATTGCCTAACGTTAAATAAAGGGGTGACAGAAAAAATTGGTTATAGTGATGTAATATCTGTTGTTCCACAAAGGATGCTAAATGAGCTGCTAGATAGCCATCTAGGTATAGCCAACAAACGACTGATTCCGACAGTAGCCTAACTGACGTTACATGGAATGTCCGAATCTTGGTGTCATGCTGGCAAGCACAACATATCAACTTTAACATAAGTTTAGCAAACGTTAGCTAAATTACAAGATTTTGATACAGCTTGTTAGCTACTCACTCGTCGCTTAGTTGCCCTCCTGGACCCCTTGGTTGTGGATACTTTTTCCAATTAATCCTCCTATTGCTGCATAAGAAGTTGGTAAGTACTGCAGGATGTAGCAAGGGTTCGAAGTTATTATTGGCAGTGATGCAAACTCCGTGTTCGGTTTCTGCCAACAGCCGTTGCCCTTGATCCCATTCGCGGCAGCAAAGGCTCTCCGTCTCGGTAGGCATGGATTCACAGTTCCCACACTGGCACCAATTTATGTTCCCACTTCTCTGCTCTCTGTTAGCTTCGGCTGCCTCGTCCTCCGCTCTCTGTCTCTCTCGCTCACGCAATTCTTCCTCGGTAAATTCCGGTTCAAAACTGTAAGGTTGTATTTCTTCGTCAAAATCGAAAAGCTCGTCCTCTAACTCGGCGAACTCAGAGCTGTCCACCATATCTCTCAGGCTATTGTTGTCGGCCAAGATAGGCCAAGTGATATTTGTACGCTAACGTTACCGTATTTTCGTGGGAGTGTCATGTGATCGCCTGGATGGGTGCCCACCCATAAACCAGTCTCTGCGTTCAAGGGTGGAGTTTGAGCGCCCGTTACCTTCTGGGAAACACTGGCTGGAGTGACGTCACTGGATGTGTTTGCCCTTTGAAGTTTTGCCGCCATATTTCCCATAAATAGGAAACAGCTGCACTGACGGTGATTTTAAAAAGGCCTACACACAGAATTCTCAACTGAAACAAGCGTGACTGTGCTCCTACCTCAATTTAGAGGGGGTTAGTCCTGGGGTGACCATTCAACCCCCCGTGCACGGTTAACCTTCAGACTGCAAACTCAATGAGTCAGCGAAGTTAGTGATCCCACCCTCGTCACCAATTTACTGTTGTGGATTTTCTCCTAGTCATCAAATGGAGACAAAATTAATTTTCTTACAACTCAGTGTTTGTCAGGTCAGAATCCGAATTTAGTTGATCAAATAGGAGAGACTTACTCGAATGCTCTACATAGAGCACCAGAGAAGTGTCTCTTCAGGCAACATTCAACACCAGGCCACATACACCCCCCTCACCCCTCCCAGCACCTTTTCCACTCATGCAGGGAGGTGTCCTTGATTCACATGGCTCTGGTCACTTGTCAATTTGTAATGGGGCGTGACGTGTGAGGTAGGAGTAGCCAAACGCAGCAAGGGGATTCTTAAAGCCCTAGGGCCACTAAGGCGGGAAACCCCGCAGATAAGGGAGGAGACAAGACAAGGAACACACACACACACAGCTACAGACCGGCACACTGTAACACGCAATTGAGTAGAAGCACAAACGCCTGATTTCACAGCAAGAAATCCAAATAAGGCGAAGGGGAACAAAGAACTGCTACCCCATGCTTCCACGTGCTAAGTAATTAAACAGCCAGCAATAATGAACGCCCTGCCTCAGTAATGAGGCGCAAGAATAGGTGAGTAGCACAAAAGGTACACATAAAACATCTAATCAACAAACACTGAAAACTAATGCGAATTAGAATGCCAGGAGGCGAAAGGAACGGAGATCTAACGTTCCAAGGCTACTCTCAGGGACTCGCAGTCAAACGCAAACCTGTCAACAAAAACGCCCAAGCTCCATATAAGGAGAAACATACCTGGAGAACGAACAGAACTATAGTTCCGAACAAAATCGTACCGCAAGCAAAAAGGACGAAACAGAACAGCTGCACCGGAATTACCGGCTAAAAGACCAACACGAGTTTGATAAAGAATAAAAGCCCTGCCTCTTGGTAAAGAGGAAATGTAACAAGGCGAAGGAACAGATATAAAATTCCATGGCAGTTTGATAGGCTCGCAGTCAAATGCAACGACCAGGAAGCAGGAACAGAAAAGCCAGGGGAGATGAGTCCTAATAACTACATCTACATAGGCAAATACGCCAGGGGGGACGAGTCCTAATAGCTACTTCCACATAGGCAAGTACGCCAGGGGGGAAGAGTCCGAATAACTACATCCACATAGGCAAGTCCTGCATTGATTGAGAAAACGTAAAGGGGTAAACGCCCGATCTCCCAGGAGAGAGAAACATTTTACAGGCGAGCCGACGGAACACCCACTTGTCTGCCCACTTGCCCGTTTCCCACCTGACTCTCCTTGGGCTAACAGTGACACACAGTCTGGGATTCAGTAACAGTGTGTCTCGTCCCTGAACTGCACCTCAAGGCGTTTGCAGCTAAATCGATTCACTAGCTGAAAATAGAGAAAATAGAAAATGAATAACGAGGAAAAAATTAAGCCAGTCAAAGAATCGAGTTACAAAATCAGTAGTACCACTCTGATTTCCGCTTTTCTCCAGTCGGGGACTTACTCAGAATCTTCCATGGAAGTATAAAATGCATATATATACAGATCCTTTCCAAAAAATTAGAGTATCATGGAAAAGTTTTTTTTTCTTCCATAATTCCATTCAAAAAGTGAAACTTTCATAGATTATAGATTCATTACACACAAAGTGAAATATTTCTAGCCTTTATTTGTTTCATTTTTCATAATTTTGGCTTACAGCTCCAGAAAACCCCCAAAACAGTATTTCAAGAAATTAGAATAGTGTGTCGAAAATCAGCATTTACTTCAGTTATTTCAGAGAGTGGCTTGACTCGAGGAATCCGACAGTTGTAGTCCATGTCCCGGACACGTCTGTACGTGGTGGTTTTTGAAGCACTGACTCCAGCCTCAGTCCACTCCCTCTGCATCTCCGCCAAATTTTGGAATCGTCTTTGCTTGACAATCCGCTGAAGCCTACGGTCATCTCTTTTGCTTGTGCACCTTCTCCTGCCACATTTTTCCCTTCCACTAAACTTTCTATTGATATGCTTGGACACTGCACTCTGTGAACAGCCAGCCTCCTTAGCGATGGCCTTTTGTGGCTTACCCATCTTCTGGAGGGTGTCAATGATGGTCTTCTGGCCAATTGTCAAGTCTGCAGTCTTCCCCATACTGAACCAAACTGAGATGAACTTTGCAGGTGTTTTGAGTAAATTAGATGATAGTGTGACACTCAGTCTAAAACATTCATTCTCTGAAATAACTGAAGTAAATGCTGATTTTCGACACACTATTCTAATTTCTTGAAATACTGTTTTGGGGGTTTTCTGGAGCTGTAAGCCAAAATTATGAAAAATTAAACAAATAAAGGCTAGAAATATTTCACTTGTGTAATGAATCTATAATCTATGAAAGTTTCACTTTTTGAATGGAATTATGGAAAAAAAAAAAACTTTTCCATGATATTCTAATTTTTTGGAAAGGATCTGTATACATATATATATATATATTTGTTTTTATAACAAATAAAGTAATAACACAAAATTAATTAATAAACTCAATCTCCTTCTATGTTGTCAGGTTCTCTGCCACAATCCTGTGCAAGTTTCCTCTACATATGGCTTCCCATTGTTCTTTGTTCTTGTTAAACGTGCAATTTGGAAATAACCTTTCCGGTTCAAACATCCGCTTCTTTATACAAAAGTCCCCTGGATTCTCAGGTTTCTCATCAACGTTCAAGCACGTGAAATGTTTTTCGATAATCAAGCGGTCAGCTTTTTTTTTTCAGTCAACAGATGGATCAGTTCAAAACGCACATCTATTACAATTCCCTTTCCCGTATTTACAACATTATGTTATATTCCATTTATACAAGATTATAAGAGTATGTAGGGACAACAGGAACTACAATTTCATACAGTCCACAGGAGACTCCTCCTCCACGTTGGAAGTGACGTATTTCCGTGTGATTTCCGTAATGTGATACTGCTCAGTGGAAATGCGCGACTGGTAATAAAGTTTATAAAAGGGGCAGCACGGCCGCTTCTTCTCCCAGTTCTTCCGGTTCAGTTGTCCGCTCAACTCAACAGGGCCTTCACTGTCTCGTCTCATGGCCCCGTGCGGCCTGCATGCCTGGGGAAGAGCCCTCGCTCCACAAGGAAGCACGGCCATCCATGATGCCAATCCAACTGAGCGAGGCGGGCTCATCTACCCCCGGCTATCGGCCACGGAGGACCAGAGACGAGACGCAAGGAGGCAACGCGAGCACCCGGTGGTCAAGAAGAACCACCAAGCGGACCACGCAGCCCCTGATCCTGCAGCACAGCACCCCTGGTGAGTCCCCAAAGAGGCAGCGGTCTGCAGTAGGATCACGCTGCATAGTTCAGGAGAAATAATGCAACGGGTTCCATTATCCACCCCTACGAAATGCAACCATGACGACGAAATAAACCAGTTCCAGGGACCCAAGATGAACTTGCCACCACAGGATCGGCCGACCGGCTTTCTCCTTTTCAATGTGAGTTTGCAATCCAACGGAGGAAACTATTTAACGGACTTCAAGTAAGGCTGTAACATGGGCATAGCTTATTAGTTAACAACCGCAACATGTTTGTGACTGGATGTATGCAACTGTACTATTGAATGGTTAATGTGTGTTATGTAAAAGTTTTGTGTTACCATTTTACTTTGGATGGCTGTAAGCCATCCACCTCGCTGCATTAGGTTTAATGCATCACGTGCAGAACGTATCTTGCATGTGATCCGTCTTTAAACACTAACCAGTCGTAATCTTAACACTGCACGCTGATCTCAACATACACGCATCGATAAGCTTACGGCTATCCATTGTGTATGGTATGGTTCAAGCGCCACCTTTAGCTAGCTCCAGCGAAAGCTAGTTTCAAACCTCCCTCCATTTTAGTTTCTTTGTTCTTTCTGAACACGTGTCGGAGGCAACCCCCCACACGCAGGAGAACATGGAAACCCCCACGTGCGCCCAACGCGCACACACACACACACACACACGCACGCACACAGTTTGTTGTACATTATAGTAGTGAATCATGCTTTGCTCTGTTTAGTACTTTGTGTTCAATAAACTATTACATTTTCCAAGATTGTCTGTATTAATGTTGCTCTTGTGTTGAACTGAGCCAGCCAGAGCTAATCGCAGGGATCACACCTTTTAGCTGGATCATTTATATTAATTCAGTACCAACTGAGTACATAATATTGTGATTTTGCTAAGATAATTATTAATGTGTAATTTTATTGGTAATTAATTTAATTATTAATTCAAGTTACCCATTAATTCAAGTGTATTGTCTTATGAGACTGATTTATTATATAAAACTATGCCACCAGTTGATCATAAGGATGGTATTGGCGTACTCCAGTACATAAGTGATGCCCCGTGTATAGATTTAAATTAATATTTCCTACAAGTATAAGAAAAAGGTAAAAAAGGTGCTCTATTCACAGCGTCACAGCAATTTATACAGTTTCAGAATCGCTCTGACTAGAGCATGTTTGATCACAAGCTTCGCAAATTTTATAGCACCTAGTAATAATTACACAAACGATTACAAAAAACTTCATACATTTTACTACACGGTTCCGGAACACAGAAACAAATACGCGTTTTTGAAATGTAAAAAAATACTTTGACTTCCCTTTTATATCCACCTATGTCCTATTATCGACCATGTGATGACTGCTATCCACATCATCACGAATGCTATGGCCCAGAAAATCAAAAATATTTGTATGCCTTTATGTATGTACCGTTTAATTATTTCCTCCTCTGAACCCTCCTCTATTCGCATTGACTGTTCACATATAATAGGACGACCAACAATTTGTTCAATAAGAATATCCATCCATGATCATTTCACCATCCTACTTTCAATAAACACACAATACACGTTTAATAGGTTTTTGTTCAATCTTGGTCTGCTTCTTCCTCCTCGCCTTCTGAATAATCACTTTCACTCAGTGGATGTAATACCAAATTTCCCTCGGTATACAGCCTTTCTCTCTCCTCACTCCATACAGATCTGTTTATCGGTTCTACTGATTCAAAATGGCCTAGGGTTGTGTTCTCAAACAGATATCAATGGTGGTCTGACACGTATTTGGGTATAAAAGTGGAGGGAGTCCAAAGGTCTACGGAGAAATGTTGTTCTACTACAGTATCTGATTCAGAATATGTAAGAGCATGACACCACATTATACTGTGGACCGAATGTCACATTAGTCCAATTACACAAGTGATATTTTAAATGATATTACCAGTGGGTACGTTTACATGCACAGCAATATCCGATTACTGGAAACAATCAGCTTACGCCAGTATTCAACTTATTGCGTTCACATGGACATAAGAAATGTGATTACTCCAAAAGCCGCGTTTACATGATTCTCTCCATAATCGGCTCTGTGGAAAACATAGCTACTAACTGCTTCCCGTTGTAAGGACAAAAATGATCCGCCCGTCAAAAATTTATGTTAGTAGGCTATTATTATTATTATTATAGCTAGCTAGTAATTATTATAGTGAATTGCTAGTAGTGGTTGATTTATATTATTGTACTAGCTAGCTTTACCGATCTCTAAATCTGGCGAATTTCCCGAAAATTTCAGTTATTTAATGTGCTAGCTACAAACTAGCTAGTACAAACACAAGCACGTAACACTGAACAATATATTTTCACCGGTGAAATGCAAATTTAATAATACAATTCTGGAATTGAGATGCTGAAGGAACCCCAGGCATAGCAAATGTTGATGGGTGGAATCATTTTGACGTTACACCGCCTCTTCTGCCTGACATGCGTAGTTTTGAAGAGCCGAAAGAAACCAGAGAAAGGTGTTTACATGCTCCAAAAAATCGAAAGTTTGCCCAAAAAACCAGGGGTGTTAATCGGGTTTCGAAAACACGGATTATGACCTTACATTATCGGATAAAGGTGTTTACATGACCATTTCAGTAACCAGAGTATTGCCATAACCGGGTTCAGATCGGAGTATTAGCGTGCATGTAAACGTACCCACTGTTAGTGCATCTACTCAATCACTTAGCTTATCACTCAGATTCACAGAACACATCTTCATTTATTCACACCAGTGCCGGCACATTCATATGTTTTCTGGCCAGTGTAGTTCTGTCCATTCAGTCCTCCCCCTTAAACACTTTCATGGCACAGGTGGAGCGTTACTTACAGACTACTTTTATTTCTGTCCATGCAGTCCTCCCCCTTAAAAACTTTTGTGGCACAGATGGAGCATTACTTACAGAAATTTTCCTTCTTTTTATTCTGCTCACCCAGCCCTCCCCTTAAACACTTTCATGGCACAGGTGGAGCGGTACCACATAACCTTTTTTACTGTCTGCGCTGCATTCCCACCAAACAACCAACAAATGCAGCCCAGTCAGCAAAACAGCATCCTATAAATGCGCAAATGAGCACGTGCAGCCCCCAACGAGCCCCCAAACACACAGACAGATGAACGAACACCAGGCGCACCAGACAAACTGCTGAATTGAACGGCACCCACCAGGGCTTCCTCGAGAGGCAAGTCGAACAGCAGGCCAGGTCAGAACACACAGTCAAGCTCGTCCCGGGTGTCAACAGCCATCAATGTGGTCGCAACCAACATGGCACTGCACTGTAGGGACACCGGACTACATTTCCATTCATTCCACAGGAAACCCAAAAGACATTTAAAACACGGCCACAGCCAATCATGTCTCTGGGAAATACGAGACACTAAGGGTCATAAAACTAAAACAGATAAGGCTGAAGGCATTCCAGTCTGTCGCCCCAATCCAAACTTCCACTTCTCTTCCTCGATAGTGCTGCACACAGCTGCACAAGAGGCAGCACTCCATTTTCTATTCCTCCTTTTGCTAGCTACACAGCTACAAAGGTGGGCCGCGGAGAGAGACGCAAGGAACGGGTTAGCTTGCCTCCGGCATCTAATCATAGAACTGAAATAACGCAACTCTGACAGAGGTGTGTTCCAGCCACGGACAAAGACGCAGGCGGTAACCAGACGACGTCAGACAAAGATGCAAACCAGGAGAAAGACTAAAGGCGACGCCCTGGCCATCTACCTCACGGACAAGCCAGCTGTAATCAACTCACCGCGGACTTCAGTAAGACTGATCAAACATCCCAGGCATAGCTTAGGATTGTAGTCTGAATTGTGTATCGTGATTCGATTGTATCTCGATGTTGTGCGATAATAGCTATAAACTTGTTGTGCTGGTTAGCAAGCTAGCTGGCTGGCCTACCGTTTCATTGCTAATGTGGTAGTACTAACTAACCCGAGCAGGCATCACTTGTTTGTCCCTCCCTCGATCCTGACTAACACTGACTAACATTCGCGTGATATGATCTCATTTTAGCTTACTGTAGATGGTTAACAGTAATTCCTGACCGAAGTGCGTGAACTTTATAGTAACGTCAGATTTGAGATCAATAATCACCATCGTGCTGCGACACAGTTAGCTTACTCCACATGATTCCTTTGTTCCCTGAACGCATACGTGGCATAGGCCTACACACCGACACACACACACACACACACACACACACACACACATACCCATATGTGCATACACACATATAAATGCTACAGTACACACACAACATAATATGTCTATTTAGTAGAATGTAATATGAATGTTTTTTCTTGTTTAATAAATCTATTTTTGTTAAACCTGGGGCTCTATCTTGGCGATCTTCGTTTAAGCGCATGGCGTTAAGTGCATTTAGGGTGTATCCAAGTCCACTTTTGCTATTTTAACGGCGTGTTTTTTGAGCGCTAAGCACGGAGCAACGTGCAAATGGGCTGAACCTAGTCTCTTCATTAATTATAGGTGTGTCTTGGGCGTGACATGCAATAACCCAATCAAAATGTCATATCCCATTCCCTTTAAAAGCCTGCTTTTCCACCTTGGCGGATTGCTTATATGATGGTGAAACCGACATGCTCGTGCGTGTTTAGTGCGATCAAGGAATAGGCCATATGGATCAATAGTAGCCTATGATCAATATTATTCGGACTAACCATTATGAGTTCCGGGTAATTTCCGATAGTGCTGATTTTACAAAATATATGCGGTTAAATTTTGTTAAAAGCACCTGCAATAGCTGAGAATAATCTACCAATGGCTTCTGTCTCACTTTAGAAAACGCCAAATTAGCCTGCTTTTTTAACGAATTTCATTTGATTATGCAAGGAAGCAATGATCTCATGTTCAAGTTTCATCCGAAGTTCATTGGATTCTAATTTTGATTAATAACATAAATAACGTTATTTTGCCTTAATGATGACACTAAATACAATAAAGCTGTCAGGTTGGCAACCCATAGGTTCAGCATATTTTCCTTTGTTTTATAATGTCCTGCTTATGGAAATGTGACCAACTTGTTTTTATGGTATAGCGTAATGCTTTAAAACAATCCACATTCCCAGGAAGACCGTGAAAAGTGCCATTTACAGCAGGGGAAACAGACCTGCTCCTGTAAAGTGCACATGCAGATAATGGAATTAAAATGAATTGTGAATTAATTGTGTAACGTGTGTAACAATGTAACAATTCACGCATTAGGCTTGATATAGGTGTTATCAGCTCCTTTTTAATGGATAGCCATTGTCCCGTACCATCACACATCGCCTGAATGTTGATGGAGTGGGTTGAAAGCAATTCAATGTGGCATTCCCCTTTGCTGAGGGACATGTAGGCTACGTGGTCTTTGACCTATGGACCCTTTTATTATTATGCATTTTTTGATATAGCCTACACAATAATAATATTTCACATTGTAATCTTGATATTTTAGTCATGCTTGTGCACGCCCCTGTGTGTAACAGACAGGAGGGTGTACATGTGTTGTGCACACGCCTATGTAGACGCACTTATATGCGCCATTAAAATAACATGTAAACAACTGCGACATGACTTTAGACCAGGTTTGTGGTGGTTCTAGCGCAAGTGCTTTCTGCTGGCTGAAGATAACAATACGCCAAAAATAATCCTGGCCACTCCTCATCTTAAAACCAACACGCCCAGTTCACTTGCAACGGGCGCAAGAATACATGGTATTTAAACGACGTGAGCGCTAGGCGTTATAATGTGCCAGCGCCGGGTGTAAGATAGCAAAGACACTTGCGTTTGGGTTAGCGCCGGGTGTAAGATAGGCCCCTGGTGTCTGTTCTGATATCCTATGAACATGAGGACTGAGTCAACCTAATCATTAGAACGTAATACCTTCAACCCTTATGAATTATGAGTTATTAGTGCTTTGATGGTAAATTGAGGTCGTAGTAATTATAATCCATAATAATCAAATGAGACTGATTTAATTTTAACCTAATTTAAGAATAATAAGGGTAAACCTCATTATTCCATAGTTAGTGCCTATATTTCTGGCATCCCATGTAAGAGTTTATATATACAGAGGCATATTCCTTACATTGCCCTGGTGTGAGGATAAATATTTCTTACATTTATTGGCGCCCTGTCAAGGATATTCTCTACATTTATGGTGCCCGGGTGAAGACTGGTAAGACAAACATGTTTTATTTGTCTATCACCATTACTGCTAAATGTATATGTAAACACCTTGCATGAGTAATACCCCACTTGTAGGAATATAGAGGAATGTTCCCTACATTAATGATGCCCCGCGTGGGGACTCTGAAATTTCTGATGATTCAGAAATCATATTACTAATCATCTTGCTCACTTCTATCAGATTTGTACGTATTCCTTACATTTTTGGAGCCCCGTATGAGGAATGATTTAGAAATCATCGCCACTGCTACAAATTTGTACATGTTCCCTACATTTTTGGTGCGCCGCGCGAGGATGATTGGTATTTAACTCAAAATCCGTGTTCTTATGATATCAAAACTCATTTCAGAGTATACGTTCTCCATTCTCAGCTACATAAACGTAAAGTGCAATTCCCCGAACGACCACGAGATGTCCCCCTCGCAGCATATCTGAAAGTCTGCCTGCCCAGCTTTCTCCCAATACACTGCCCCCTCGTGCACGGTTGTGTTATTGCACCTGCATTTGGCGCTGTGGTCTGTTAATTGCCTTTATATTCTGGTATAATACCTATTATCAATAATAGTATTATTAACCATGCTGTATTAATAATTGATTACTTCATCACAGTAATATTAATTGATTTCATTTCATGTTACCATTAAATCAGAAATTTTGTTGTAATTGTAATTTAGACAATTTCACATTCTGATATTTGATATTTGTGATTCTCATCACAATTCCAAATTGTTTGCTGGAAAATTAGAACATAAACCTTATGTTCTGTATGTTTCCTGTGCATCACTGCTAGTGTAACATAAGTCTCTGTGGTGCTGTAGCTACCTTGGACTATAGCTAGAAAACGTTCCTAGAAATTTTCTTATCCTTCATCACAACTTGTATGTTGGATTGTGATTTACACACGTTGGTGTATAATCAGTTTTCACTGCACCTTTAGGTGCTCAAGGCCCTTGTGTAATAGCTAACTTTGAGTTTCCCCTCAAGTTATTAATATTCAGCCTTTACGTCATGTCACGTGACGTCACATGGCGCTGTAATGGCGACATGTAGTCCAGCTGTCTCTCGTGTTTGTGTTTGTGAATTTGAATGTATTTTGTTGTGTCGGGCTTTTGATTTTTGTTTTTTCATGCGTGTGTGTCTGTTGTGGTGCGGGGAGGCGGGCTGGAGATTTTTCGGGGCACTCCTGCCGCTTGTTTTGATGATATTGGCGAATTGTCTCGCCAGGATAATTCTGTTTGTGGTCCTCACCATGGAGACGCATTTGCAACATATGCTCAGGAATGTCCGTTGGATCTGCAGCAGCAAAGTTTACCATCTCTCTTCACCGTAGTTGAAGATGTCGGGACTGATCAGAGAGTGCAGGCTTCAAAGGGCAACCATGGAAGGGAAGGAGAAAATGGTGCGGGGGAGTGGGAAGGCTGATGCAGTTCGGTGCTCCGTTTCAACAGTACAGAGACTGCAACACTGTGTGTATGGAGGAAGAGGCGGAGTTTGTGTGTTGGACTGCTAAATGACACTGGACATCTCGGGACAGCGGGGGCTATTTTTAATCATGGCTGTATTCCAATTTAATTCACTTAATTTGATATTGTATGCCTTTATTTGGTGTGTTTGTTTGTGTGTTGTGGGTCTGCCCAACTGACTATGTCTTTTTTGTTGTTGCTAGTGGCTACAACTGAGGTTCCCGAAAGGGAAAATAAAAGTTATTCTATTCTGTTCTATTAGCTTTTAGTGCGTTACATATGGAACCCATATCTACTGAAGCCTACCTTTCCATTTTAGCCCAAGGCTTAGCACCTGGCTATGTAGGTTTCCTGAATCAGCTGAACCTCACTGATTGTAGGAGAGAAGTTCTCTCATTGATCAATGAGAAGGGTGACTCCCTCACACAATCACAAGACCCAATTCTTTCTTGTCTGATCTTAAATTTCTCCAGACAGACTAGTCTTGCTCTTCAGATCAACAATGAACTTAGAGCAGAGATGGGATGCCTCAAAGCACAACAGGCTAACCTTCTACTTGAGCTCCAGACTGTGGGTAAGAAAGCAATACGGTACTTGCATGATCTGCATTCGGCCAAATCAGATCTCAGTTCCTACCGAGAGGAATTATTCAGGCTTAAGAGTGGACATCTCATGCTACCACATCCACTCTCATCTCCGAACCTGCTTTCTCAGGCTTTCCCATCTCCAGGTTTTCTTACTTCCTCCCAGTAGGGAGACCCTAGTGGCCAAAGCACCTTGCCACCTACATTGACCCCAATTTACAGAGACAAGAGGAATCTTCCAGAGCTAATTCATTCAGCTTTCACTGGAGCAGTCACTTCCCCCTTACACCACAAGGTGGGGAAAGCGACACCCAATCTTGAATCAGGTTTGTCAGATCCCTGTTCGATAGCTTGCTCTGACTGAGACTATGCAGATCGCAATGCTTCAGATTTCTCTTTCACCTCCTCCCTAGACAGGGAAAGGGGGGACAGAATTCCAAATTCTGTCCATCTCCGCAAAGTAGAGACAGCTAGGCCAATTCATGATTGCACCTTCCCTGCTCTCTCCAAAGGGGGGACCAGAGAATCTCACTCTGAATATGGTAAAAGAGGTTCCACTTCACCTCTTAGGCAAACAAAGTGCAATGGTTATGCCCGTAGTTTTGCCTCTAAAACAGAGAGAACATATAACAATTCTGTGTATTGCCTAGATAGTGACAATTCAGCTTCGAGCCATGTAGAGAATGATGATTGCTTTACTGCTCCGTCCAACCAAACAGAGGATGTCGAGCTCAGTATGAAACACGCTCACGTTCAGGTGCAACATCAGTCTCGCCTTCCCCAAACAGGCAGACTAGTGAAACCTCACATGGTCTTCGCTATGAAGACCTAGATTCCATGGCTAGGGATATTGAACACTTTAACCCTCAGAACACTGAATACAACATTCAGTGTTACCTGAGAGAAATTGACAAGTGCCTCTCTGATCTGCCCAAAGCAACAGATCAAGAGAAGGTCAAACTCATCTGGAAAACCTCTACCAGGGAGATGCATACATTCATGGAAGAACTTCCATCCACTGTTCATTCTAGCTACCCTAACCTCTGTGAAGCATTAGTAGCAGAATACATGCCCCAGCTTGATCAGGCAACAACCATGATTAAATCTGTGGACATCAAACATGGACACACAGAACCACCCCGCATTTACTACCAACGTCTGAAAAATGCGTTCTTCCAAGGTAGAAATCGGCCAGGCTTAGATGAAGATCAAGCCTTTAGATCCCTGTTCGTGCACAACCTGCACCCATGTGTACAAACCCATGTGTCATTGTTTTCAAGAGGCCAGTGTTCAGCTCTTGAACTACGCAATGAGGCTCAAACAGTCTGGGACACTTTAAGGATTGTGCCCAAGAGCGAGAGGGTAGAACCATCTAAGCAGGATGTTCTAACTAAACCCCCTGGCACTTTCCAGATTTCCTCTTTTAAACCTAAGGACTTAAAAAGACGGCAAAACAATTGGTTCCCAGTTAAGGGCCACCATGGTCGCTTCTCACGCTCTGATTCTAGCCAGAATTGGAGAGAAGACAGACCAGGTAGGCCTAAGCTTGAGAGTCACAAGCATGACTTTGATAGGGAAGACACCGCATCTGAAGAAAGCTTCTTCAGCTCTTCTGAGGACAGCTTGGATGTTTCAATCGATTCAATAACAAGCATGCCGTGAGTAACCACTCCACAAGGCTATTCAATCTTAGTCAGTCTCCGTCAGAAGACGTCGAGTAGAGTTATGATTGATAGCCGTGGTAGCCTCACAGGCTCACTTCCTTTTACTTTTCCGCACACCTTTTCCACCGGAAAAGGGGGGTGCATAATCTACAGGCAGTTTACAGCAGTCACTTTGATTTGTATGTAGCAGCAGCAAAAATAGATTGTAAGCAGACCCTGTAAAATTACATCCTCTGTCTTAACACCTACATTACCATTGCTTCCCTCAAAAAAATCGGTTGTATCATGGTTAAATTAGTGCAAGTAGAGACTACAGTGCAACATTTGCAGATGTATTGAAACGTCGTGTCCCTATCTCCTGTTACACCACTTCCCTTGCCCAATTGTATTATGTAGGACTTTAGACAATAACCCCTAACCAGGAGAAAGACCAAAGGCCACGCCCTGGCCATCCACCTCACGGACAAGCCAGCTGTAATCAACTCACCGCGGACTTCATAGCTTAGCTTAGGATTTTAGTCTGAATTGTGTATCGGTGATTCAATTGTACCTGCAGTGGGATCACTTTGACAGGGGCGGTGAGATAAAAAAAAGAGTCATTATTTTTAGATCCTGTCACACAAACTGAAATCAAAGCAATACTGAGAGATTGCACAGCTAAGACATCCACTGATGTAGACCAGATAGACATGACGTTGTTAAAAAGTATATCAAAAGCGATCATACCTCCGCTAACATATATATGTAACTTATCGTTCTGTAATGGCATGTTTCCAGATAAAATGAAGATAGCAAGAGTTCTTCCTCTGTACAAAAGTGGAGACAAACAGGAATTTTCAAATTATCGTCCTGTTTCAATTTTACCACAGTGCTCAAAAATTATTGAAAAGCTCTTTAATGTCAGATTAGATAAGTTCATTGATAAGCACAAACTGCTATGTGACAGCCAATACGGGTTCAGAAAAAAACATTCAACAGCACTGGCCCTAACAGAATCCATAGAATTTATCAAGGACGCGTTAGACCGGAAATTATACACTATAGGCATCTTCATTGACCTGAAAAAAGCTTTTGACACGATAAACCACAACATATTGATTGAAAAATTTTACAGATATGGAGTTAGAGGAATCGCATTACAATGGATAAAGAGTTACCTATCAAATAGAGTTCAATTTGTTCAGATAGGGGACAGCATATCAACATGCCTGGACATCACCTGTGGGGTCACGCAGGGTTCAGTCTTAGGACCAAAATTATTTATACTATATATTAACGACATAGCCAAAGTATCTGACGTCCTAAAATTAATTTTATTCGCGGATGACACAAACATCCTCTGCTCTGGAATTGATCTTAATCAAATGGTCAAATTAGTTAACAATGAAATGTCAAAGCTTCACACGTGGTTTAATATTAATAAATTATCACTAAACCTTTCAAAGACAAAATTCATATTATTCGGGAAAAGAGGCCTGAAGGAAAACATAAACTTAAAGGTCAATGGTACCAACATTGAACGAGTGAACGAACACAAGATTCTGGGGGTTACGGTAGATTGCCTCCTGACATGGAAACCACATGTGAAGCTAGTTCAATGTAAGTTGGCCAAAAGCGTGTCTATTTTGTGGAAAATGCAGAAATTACTCAATCAACATTCACTTAAGACAATTTACTCTGCACTCATAACACCCCACCATCATTACTGTGTCGAAGTGTGGGGTCACACTTATAAAGACACTACAGAGCCACTGTTTAAACTCCAAAAAAGGGCACTGAGAGTTGTATATTGTGTCCCATATAGAGATCACACTAATGATTTGTTCATTAAGGCAAAGATTCTCAAGTGGCATGACATAATTAAGTATAATACCTTACAAATATTATTTTTAGCCTCCAAAAGTCTTTTACCAGTAAATATACAGGATTTGTTTTTAAAGAGAGATAACATACACAACTTGAGAGGAAACATGATTTATAAACAAAAATCGATAAAGTCTACACTCAGAGGTCATTCTGTATCTATTGTGGGGGTTAAGCTTTGGAACAGTTTACATGAGATTAAATCGTCTACGAATTTGAAGGTCTTCAAGAGTAGGATAAAATGTATGATGGTAGAAAACTACCAAATATAAACAATAGTGGGTTATCAAGAAATGAAAACAATGTCACGATGAGCAAAAAACATTGTAAGCGGTTTCATCATAAAAACGAAGAAACGGACACAATTATTTGGACATTATCTGAACAATACTCTGGACTGTTTGCTGTTGAAATGAAACAAATTGTTTTGACTAATGTATGACATGTACATTTAAATCCGACTTATTTGGACTTTAATATTTGGTTTATTTTATTTTAGCTTATTTTTTCTTTCTCGGTCTGTTTTGTTATAAAGAAAATTCAGCTATGCTGTTGTGATACGAAAAAATCTGTTTTAAACAAATGTATAATGTGAACATTTAAATTTGAGTTGGGAATTGGGGCGGGACGTTTGATAAGCAGGCTGCTTTTTCCCGTATCCCTTTTCAGCAGGTACTGTGTTTGTTCAGGGTAATTACAGAAATTGTGATGAAGTGTGACTATATGCGTGCCGAAATAAATAAATAAATCTCAACGTTATGCGATAATAGCTATAAACTTGTTGCACTGGTTAGCAAGCTAGCCGGCTGGCCTACCGTTTCATTGCTAATGTGGTAGTACTAACTAACTTGAGCAGGCCTCACTGGTTTGCCCCTCGATCCTAACACTGACTAACATTTGTGAGATATGATCTCATTTTAGCTTACTGTAGATGGTTAACAGTATTTCCTGACCGAAGTGCGTGAACTTATTTATAGTAACGTCAGATTTGAGATCAATAATCACCATCGTGCTGCGACACAGTTAGCTTACTCCACGTGATTCCTTTGTTCCCTGAACGCATACGTGGCATAGGCCTACACACCGACACACACACATGCACACACACACACCCATATGTGCATACACACATATAAATGCTACAATACGCACACAACACAATATGTCTATTTAGTAGAATGTAATATTCATGTTTTTCCTTGTTTAATAAATCTATTTTTGTCAAACCTGGTGTCTGTTCTGATATCTTATGAACACTGACTGAGTCAACCTAATCATTAGAACGTAATACCTTGAACCCTTATGAATTATTAGTTATTAGTGCTTTGATGGTAAATTGAAGTAGTAGTAATTATAATCCATAATAATCAAATGAAACTGATTTAATTTTAACCTAACTTAAGAATAATAAGGGTAAACCTCATTATTCCAAAATTATTGCCTATATTTCTGGCATCCCATGGAAGAGTTTATATATATACAGAGGCATATTCCTTACATTTATGGTGCCCTGGTGTGAGGATTTATAAATATTTCTTACATTTATTGGCACCCCCTCGAGGATATTCTCTACATTTATGGTGAAGACTGGTAAGACATTACATTACATTATAGTCATTTGGCAGACGCTCTTATCCAGAGCGACGTACATAGTGCATTTTCAAACTAGGAACAAGTGCGTTAAAATGACCCTAAAAGGACAGACAGACGTCGAGACCGGGTGCTAGTATGAAGTGTGGGGGGGGTACCAGTCGTCCTGAGGAGGCGGAACGCAGGGATCTGGCAGGTGTGTAGGGTCTGATGAGCTTTCGGAGGTATGGAGGGGCAGATCCTCGGACTGCCTGGAAGGCGAGCACCAATGTTTTGAATTTGATGCGAGCCATCACAGGTAGCCAGTGGAGGTCAATGAGCAGGGGGGTGACATGGGAGTGTCGGGGGAGGTTGAAGACCAGGCGCGCTGCTGCGTTCTGGATAAGCTGAAGGGGTCTAATGGCCGATGCTGGCAGGCCAGCCAGGAGAGAGTTGCAATAGTCCAGGCGGGACAGCACCATCGCTTGGACCAGGAGCTGGGTTGAGTGGGTGGTGAGGAAGGGACGGATTCTCCTGATGTTGTACAGGAAGAACCTGCACGCCCGGGTTAGCACTGCGATGTTCTCGGAGAGGGACAGCCTGTTGTCCATCACCACTCCGAGGTTCCTGGCACAGGGCGTTGGGGTCAGTGGAGTGTCCCCTAGGGAAATGGAGAGATTGAGAGGGGGAGAGGTTAGAGCAGGAATGTAGATGAGCTCAGTCTTGCCTGGATTGAGCTTGATATGGTAGTTGTCCATCCAGCTCTGGATGTCTCTCAGGCCAGCAGAGATGCGGGCTGACACCTGAGTGTCAGAGGGTGAGAAGGAGAGAAAGAGTTGAGTATCGTCAGCATAGCAGTGGTAAGAAAGACCATGAGCAGTGATAACAGGGCCAAGGGATTTGGTGTAGGTGGAGAAAAGGAGGGGACCAAGGACTGAGCCCTGGGGGACTCCTGTGGTAAGGGGACGGGGTGCCGATACTTTACCAGCCAAGGCAACCTGGGAGGAGCGCTCCGAGAGGTAGGACTCAATCCAGGCCAGGGCCGAGCCGCCGATCCCCGCTGCAGACAGGGACGACAGGAGGATGGAGTGATCTATGGTGTCGAAGGCGGCAGAGAGGTCTAGGAGTATTAGCACAGACAAGAGGGAGGCTGCCCGAGCTGCGTGAAGCATCTCGCTGACGGAGAGGAGTGCGGTCTCCGTTGAGTGGCCAGGTTTGAAGCCGGACTGGTGGGGGTCTAGCAGGTTGTTCTGGGTAAGGAACGAAGACAGTTGGTTAGAAACAGCACGTTCAATAATTTTGGAAAGAAAAGGAAGGAGAGAAACCGGTCTGTGGTTTTGGATGTTGGAGGGGTCCAGCGTGGGTTTTTTCAGGATCGGGGTGATGTGGGCTCTCTTGAAGGATGAGGGGAAGCAGCCAGAGGTCAGGGAGGAGTTCACCAGGGAGGTCACAAACGGGAGGATATCTGGGGTGATTGCCTGGAGGAGAGATGAAGGGATATGATGGAGGGCACAGGTAGTGGGGGAAGACGAACATGTTTTATTTGTCTATCACCATTACTGCTAAATGTATATGTAAACACCTTGCATGAGTAATACTCCACATGTAGGAATATAGAGGCATGTTCCCTACAGCACCACCGAATAGAAGGCTACTGGGCAGGCTGATAGATCACCTTCAGGGATCGTCCTGCACAGCAGCACAGTCCATCAGAACGTAAAATGAGAGCACGCAGTCAAACCCGTCCCGAATAGCCCGGGCCACTGAACAGACTGACAGATCACCTCAGTGATCAAGCTGTACAGTAGGACCCAGAACTACCGTAGCCCGAACCACTGAACAGGCTGACAGTGTGATGTTCTCACTCCCGTCCTCTTGTTTCCCATGTTTTCCTTCTCCCTTCATTTCATGTTCGTAGTTTGTTTTCCCCGTGCTGCAGGTTGGGCGTGGTTTTTTCCCTTTCGTGTCACTCCAGTCTTCTTCCGCCTATCCCATTCCTCCGTTTCGCATGCATTCCACACACTCTCTGCTCTGTTTATCACTCTCTCATACATTCACACGCGGCACCTAATTGATACTCATTAATGTTCGTATTTAGTCACTCTGTCCTGTGCCAGTTCGTTAACTCTCCTTGTGTGAATCTCTGGTCCTGTCTTGGTGATACTTGGTATCTAGTCTAGTCTTGTAATTAAAACCTTTTTTCTTGCTACCAGCGTTAACTCACCCTTCCACTCCATCAGGTTTCCGTCTAGCTCTCGCCAGGAACGGCGCTTCCCGCTGTTCGCTCTGCCCTGCCTCGCTGTACTAACTGTGTCTGCTTTGAGTCTACCAACCTGCAGTTGTTTGCTACCCCTGCCTGTGTTGCTGTTTCCTGCCAAACCATCTGCCATGTGTGCATGCAGTCTGGGTGGTGCCCACCTCCTGCCTGTGCTGCTGCTGCTGCTGTCCTGCCGCTGCGCCCACGTCCAGCCTGGACTCCGCTCCACTAACCTGCACTGCTCCTGCCACTCCACTCTGCCCTGGTTCCCGCTCCCCGCTCCTCCTCTGCTCAGCTTGCCTGGTTTTCCGTCACCATCTCCAGCCCCTGGCCTCTCCTGCTCCCGCTGCTTCAGGAGGGATTCTGGTTGAAGCAATAAAATAATTGAGTATTGGCATTCCTGTGTTCGAGTCGTGCATTTGAGTCCAGTCCATATCCGGGGTCGTAACAGACAGATCACCTCAGTGATCAAGCTGTACAGTAAAACTCGGAACTACCAGGACGTGAAAGGACAACGTGCAGCCAAGTCCGCCCCCTAATAGACCAAACCACTGAACAGGCTGACAGATCACCTCAGTGATCAAGCTGTACAGTAGGACTCGGAACTACCAAGGCATAGAATGACAGCAATGAACCACCCCCGCAAACTGAACAACTGGACAACTCAACCCCGCCCAGGGGCACTTTGAACAAAACAACTGAATGAATGAGCGCCAATGTGAGCGAAAAAAACGCTGGATGAACAAACGCTCCCAGGAGAAACACTGCACACAATTGCTCCGTTCACACACACAATTCAATGTTTCCACTCATGCATATTACACTTTACTCATACTGATTAATTCTTACAAAAAACATTTAAAAATAAATAAATCACATCAGACTCTGTTCTCTTATTGTAATTTTACCTTAATTTTAGATTCTTTAGAATTCAACAAGTACGTGCAGATTTATTAGAAAAAAGGCTCTTGCTTACCTTTTTAAAATTTTTTTGTGTGGCCACCATTGAACCAAGAGACTGCGGTTCCATCTGGGCATTCAGCGTCCCCGAGCCACTCCTGGCTGGCTCGCCAATTAAATGTGGGAGAAAACCCCGTCAGCAGTCCGGGCCAGATGGACTGTTCAGGAGCTCCCCTCACACTTTAATACAAACTTCCAAACTTCTTCAAAATAAACACGATTTTCTGTGTCTGATGCAATTGGATTTATTGTATTTGATTCAAAGGAATACCATACAAGAACCCAGGCTGATCTGCGCAGATCAACATAAAATAGTTCTAGGTATTTTCAGTACATTCTCACTCTCTCGGTCCGTCTGAGACAGTCTGTCTCACATACTCTCCTTCATACACTCTGTCCGCAGTTCTGGTCGACTTTTATAATGTTGTGCCCTTCTTCTTTTTCTTGGTTTTAATTAAGCATTACATATGGCATTCATTTATACTGTAGTTTGATGAAATGCTATGATTTAATTATATAGGAAATGGCCTGGCCATGGTTTGACCATAGTAGTTCAATAAGTGATAATACAATGATCTAATAGGTTAAAATTATTATGAACGGGCGGGGGAGAAGGACCCAAACGCAGGCAGGAGTAAGAAAAAAATCGAAGTTTAATAAAGGGCAACGGTACAAAACAGTCCAAAGAATAGTCAAGGAACAGGCAACGGAGCCGGGAACCAGGACCACGGGTAACGGACAAGGGATACAAAAAACTCAGAAACGGGGCGGGACAGGAGGGCTGGAATGTGGCGGGACAGGAGGGCTGGAACGTGGCGGGACGGGAGGGCTGGAACGTGGCGTGACAGGAGGGCTGGAGTGGGATGGGACAGGAGGGCTGGAGCGGGACGGGACAGGAGGGCTGGAACGTGGCGGGACAGGAGGGCTGGAGCGGGATGGGACAGGAGGGCTGGAGCGGGACGGGACAGGAGGGCTGGAGCGGGACGGGACAGGGGCAAACACGGATGGGTGGAAAATGGATCCGCCGTCGAGGGGTAGCTGAGCCCGTCGACGGAGCCGGGAACCAGGACCCCCTCGTCTTCTCCTGGGCCCATAGTTCCCCGGACACAGGACCAGGTGGGTCCCTTCAAAGGGTGACGGTTGGGGTTGGGTGGTTGAAGGGGTTGTGGGTTCTGCCCCCAGATACCCATGAGGTATTCCTCATAGGAGGTGTTAAAGGGGTCAAAAAAAAAATCCAGATTCGCCATGACTGGTGACTGCCCGCTGGGTCCGAACTGGCGAGTTCCTTCTGTTATGAACGGGCGGGGGAGAAGGACACAAATGCAGACAGGAGTAAGAAAAAAAAACGAAGTTTAATAAAGGGCAACGGTACAAAACAGTCCAAAGAATAGTCAAGGAACAGGCAGGGGTCGTAACCGGGAAGGCACAGCAAAGGTACAAAAGCGGAATCCAAATCAGGGTCGCGAGAACACAGGCAGGGGTCAAAAACCGGGGAGGCAGAGGAGGAACAAAAAGAAAACAAAACAGACTGAAACAACCAAGGGTAACGGACAAGGGATACAAAAAACTCGGAAACAAATGACTCAGCAACTAACAGACAACTCGGAATATACTAGGACAATCAGACAGAAGCAAAAAATCTTGTGGTATAAGGAACTTGCGAAGAAACACGGAAATGACAAGGCATATATACACACAGAGGGAGACAGACATAATTGGAATCAGGTGTGTAGAAGCAGGGAGGGGAGATTGCTCACAGGTGAGAACAGTGAGGGTTAACAAGGACCAATAATACAATAACAGGGGAAACGTAAGACACGGACTGGAATGCACATAGACACAATGATAACAAACGGCCTGGGGTTAGCAGGTAAACAAGTGCACAGCTCTGAGGGGAGGTAATGAGGAGGGAAATGACAGCTGCAGGTAGAAACTCAAGATGAATTAGTAATTAGTAATGTTAGTAGTGAACTCTAAAACCCTAATGTTAGTAGGTTAGTTGATTAGTATTATATACACGTTAGTTTGTTAGCAGGTTAGTATTAAATCTTATCTAACAGTATGATTAGTACATTAGTATTATATACAAATATAAATAAAGTCAGAAGGAAGAAAATGAGATACGAAATACAGAGGAAACCCGAATGTTCCCAAAATCACCCGAATAGTGAAATGACAGGGAGTGGAATCTCAGAAAACATGGAACGCGGACTGACAATCGCGAGGGAAAATAAATCAGGAAAATAATAACAAATAAAGAATAAACAGACAGAATTACAGGATCCTAACAAAAATAATACTAACTGTAAGCTTTTCTAATCTTATTTCCACAGGCTACTGTGCACATATGGGTGCTTTGTGAACTAAAGGATAATGTTTTCTCTATAATATATGCAAGATTGTTTTGTAGTAATATAATCCTTAATACTGATGTTTATAAATTAGAAGGGAAATGTATTCTTGGAATACAAGCTCTATATAATCCTTGAATGTTCGCACACACACATTCTATTTCCTTTTTCTGCTTACTTGAACATTTGGTAAGATAAACACCCCGGCCTTGGAAAGATAAGGGAGGCGAACACTGGTTCTGCCTGTGTGTGTGTGTGTGTTTGTGTTTATATGCCTTTGTTTGAAGATGTGAAGTGCATATGTGTGAATAAAATGTAACTAAACTGGAAATCAGGGAGGCGAGTATTCTGTTTGAATGTGACTTGTAATATAGCTGTTTTGCAACTAGGCGTAACACTGCCTAATACTGAAAAACAACCATCTATTGTCCATTTCAGATAAGATTATCCAGGCTGACCTTTTTGAAACGCTGAGAAAGTTATTTTTCCCTTGCTCAGATCCTTCCAACAAGGCCAGCCATGAAAAGTGTGCTTATTTTCCGGTGTGTGTGTGTGTGTGTGTGTGTGCTCTTGTGTCCTTGAAGCTGGCTCAGAAAAACAACTTCATTTAACACAGGACAGGGCCTTGGTTTTTTCCACCCTGGTCATACAGTGGTTTGTATATAATATATAATATATCGCGTATAATCAAATTTAGTGGTCATATATTATTTTAGGCCTCATCATTTCCCCCTCATGCATTTTCCTGTAGGAATACCTGGGTGGAAGATGAGGGGCGCTCCCTCAATCTCCCTGCCCTTACACCCTGAACAGTGCCTACCTGGATTATGTAAATACTGATTATACCAATAATATTTTGACACATTCTGGATGATTAATTTTCATACCTGAATTTTCTTCCACAGGGCTCAGTGTCAAACACTGTCACTGCGGTCACAAAAAATGACACAAGCACACGCACACACACACACACCCTCGGCTCTCGCGAGGGGGGGGGGGGGGGGGGGTTTCCAAGTTCATATAGTAAAAAAAAAAAAAACTAACAAAAAAAAGCTGTATGAAATCACAACAGGCAGAAAGGTTTGTTATTGTGGAAATAGTTTCCATTCAAATGTATAATGGAATGGTTTCATGTTTTTATAAAACTGCCTATAAAACTGAGTTGATTCTGTTGTACCTCAGATTTTTTCCAGTTCTTATCCAAAATTATTGTTCAGTGTCCCCCAGTTAGGGGGTGGGGGGTTAGATAAATAAGTATAAAGTCCAGAATATAGTTCTTATAAAAGGCAGGGAGGGGGGTGAATACTCATAAATTGCAAGAGCAATTAATTTTAGACTAGAAAATATGACATTTCCTATATGCGACACCACTTCCGGTCGAAGCCCCGCCCACTTCAATTTAAAAAAAATATGAATACAGATACAGAAACAGATGTTGATGGTCCAACAGAGACAGGTAGTGGCATCGCTGCACACCCCTAGTAGGAAGGCAGGAAAAATTAGAAGAATTGGAAGAAGAAATATAGCTGCAAGCAGCGATACCCTTCTGTCAAATAGTTTTAGAATTATTAGCATTTTTGTGATAAGCCACACCCATTGAAAATTCATTGGCTCGTAATTCGGCCATCTTTTAAATTATCAAAATTCTGTAGATAACTTTTATGAAGCATGGTCTAAGGAGATAGTGTACATGGTTTGATGTAAAGTGGCCAAATTTTGTAGGAGGAGTAGCATTTTAAGTTTAAAAAAATACTAATTAGCGGAAAATCTAATATGGCTGACTTCATGGTTCCTTGAGGCAAATTTGTTCAGCATGAGCAGAGGGACGTGTACACCACATTTCGTGACTCTAGGTCAAACGGGGTGTCGGCCTATATAGCGCCACCACATGGCTCGATTAGGTTGAAACTGTAGAGGTCAATTAATACCAAGGGCTAAATATACCAATTCTCGCCTGTTTTTACTAGTGACCAACAAAGCCGTTTATCTCAAAAACTGTAAAGGCTACAAATATGGTTCATAGCTTTTATTAAAACAGACAACTGCCCTATTATGACTAAGTAGTCATAATTCATATACATACCCTTTTTGCTACTTAATTACAACAACTTATGTACAGAAATTGTGAAAAAAACTAAAAAACTGGTACCTACATTCAAATTTCAGATTTTCTATCTGATGCTCTACAAGAGCTATGGAGGAAATAACTCCTCTTTGTGATTCCCCAATATGCTGCCTATCTCTGCTAAAAATATGCTGTCAATATCCCAAACCATTCAAATTCTACAGAGCTTTTTTTCAGGTGAACCATTTCGGTTACCAAAGTTGGCACAAATTGTGGAAAATGGCATGGTTCCAGAAAAGTCTCAATATGATTTATTTTTTTAAGTTTTACAATAAAATTAGATAATTGGCAATAAAAGTTCATTTATAGATGTGTTTTTGGTTTGGTTCATATTATATAACTAACTAGCCTACCCGTGGTCCCCAAAAAGCTCTCCAAACCCATGTAGCAGCACAGCCAGAGCCCCATTAGCCAGAAATGAGTCCAGGTATATGCAAACGGGATATAAAATCAAATCTCCACCAGTTTCCTAGATAAAATAACCCCCTGTATAATAATCAACAACAAACTCATCCTCATATTACGTCATGCATAAATTGCGCATTCGTTTACCTGCACAGTCTGCTGTACTGCATACAGAACAATTTACTCATGTGGAACAATATGCGCCATTTCATTCAAAAGAAAGTCGAAACAGCTTGTCTCAGAAACAAATAGATAGCCAGCTGCTATGTGTAATTTAGCCTCAATGACACAAGATTGCAAAAACATTTTCATCTTCCTGAATAACCTAGACATAACTCACCAAAAACTCTATGAAAGAGACTGTAAAGTAAAGAAGATGAACAGCCGCCGTTACCTAATGAATTATACTTTTCTAAACAGAATATAGCTAGCTGCTACAAGCTAAAAACACTCTGCGCCAGTTTGGTACGAACTTTACGCTTGGACTTTACGCTCCTCCTCTTACGCGCAATTGTATCTATGTGACAACCTAACTCATTGTGTTGAATGAGGGCTTGTCTGCTATTGGCTGGAATATTGGCTGGAATATTTGACAGACAGTTTAAAAACCCAATGGAATGCAAATAATGCTCACAGTGGAGACGGGTAGATGCGAGTTTTTCCCACTTCAGATAGGCCTATTGTGCTATCAGTCAAAGAAATACACCCAATTGACGACCGGTTTGCATAAAACTGTGCAATAAAGTACAAAACCCCTTTGGCTAAAATATACTAAGCCACAGGATTGGTACTCCAGAAACTGGCTGAGTTTCACAACGCCAAACTGAACACAGCAGAACTACTCTTGATGAAGTGCAGAAAAGCACAAGTTGGTTTAAAATTTGAAAAAAATCATGTACAGCCGTATGAAAGTTTTAAAGTATTTTTTCTTGAAGTCTAATGGTATAACGAATTTTCAAACCAAAGTTTTGTGAAATATAATTAAGCAGAACAGTTTACCAGTACATGGTGTTTGCAAATTAGGTTGGAGATTCCAACATAATTTATGAAGTTTTAACTCGATGTTTTGGGCTTAAAAACCACTTTCCCAGAAGGAATGGATATATCTTCAGGATATTTAATCAAAATATTGAGGTGAGCAGTTTATTATATATTATTAAATTAATGAAATGTATAATTTAATAATTTCCGTAACGCCCGCGTTACCGCTAGGGGGCGTTTGGCAGCAAGAGGTTAAAAGAAGCGTAGCATTTGTACAGTCATTTTGCCAAGGCCTTTTTTGAAATTAGGCCTTAGAAAAGTCCCTCAAGCATGTTTCGTGCAAATTGGCATTTTAATTGTTTTACAAATAATGCTAATTAGCGGAGAATTGAAGATGGCAGACTTCATGGTTCTTTGAGGCAAATTTTTTGGCATTTTTTGGCTTCTAACTATTTGCCAAGTTTCATAGGAATCAGCCAAGCGGTTAAGGAAAAACACAGAGAAGTAATAGATGAGTACATTTAAACCAAGATGGTGGCAAATTCAAGATGACGCCCAACCAATTAGTAAAGATCTATGATTCAAATCTGCGCCTTTGTCATTGTAGCAAGTTTTAAATCTCTGCAAAAGAAGAGTGATTTTTTGTGAATTTTTAAATATTGTTTTATATTTGTATCTCTATAGCGCCACCACGTGGGTAGATTGGGCTACATCTGCCGTGGTCAAGTCCTGATCGATGTCTTAACAGACCTACCTAGTTTCATAAATTTCTGTCAAATGGTTTTGGAATTATTAGCATTTTTGTGATAAGCAACGGCCACTGAAAAATTAATTGGATCGTCATTTGGCCATTTTTGACAAAGTCTTAGAAAAGTAATGCTTTAAGGCAGGGGTTCTCAATCCTGGTCCTGGGGGACCCCTGTGTATGCTGGCTTTCGTTGCAACCGCAGTTGCAATCCCAGAATTTTAACAAGCTGTTAATTTTTCTTAATTAGGTGCTTGTCATGTTTGGAGGAATTATTCACCCTCTTAAGCCACATTATATCAGAAATAGCTATGGATGCCATGTAGAATAAACACCCCATGTTCACATTGTGCTATATTATTTAAAAAAGATAAGAAAATTATTTAACAGATCCATTTAAAGACTGATTTGAATCAATAGGCTCCTAATTGGTGAAAGTGTGGACACATGGCCACTAAAATTAACCATTTCGTAGATAATGAAGAATTCAAACACAAAGCAAATGATAACGAGCCAAACCTGCATTGTCTTAAGCTTAAAGAAAAAATTGAGTTAAACACATGTGTTCAACAACCTAATTAGGAGCCTATTGATTCACTTCACTCTTTCATTTGAGTGAAAATACATTATTTTGTAACCTTTTCTTATGTAATTGTTGCAATATAGCACAATAAGCACAATGTGAACATGGGGAGTTTGTTCTACATGGCATGCATAGCTATTTCTGACAGAATGTGTCTTAAGTGGGCGAATAATTCCTCCAAACATGAAAAGCACCTAATTAAGAAAAATTAACAGCTTGTTAAAATTCTGGGATTGCAACTGCGGTTGCAACGAAAACCAGCATACACAGGGGTCCCCCAGGACCAGGATTGAGAACCCCTGCTTTAAGGAATGTCTGTGAGCTGAGTGGACAGACCAAGTTTCGTGCAAATTTCTTGAATTTTGTAGGAGGAGTAGCATTTCAAGTGTTTTACAAAAAGTGCTAATTAGTGGAAAATCCAATCTGGCTGACTTCATGGTTCCTTGAGGCAAATTTGTTCATCATGAGGAGATGAACCTCTATCCCACATTTTGTGACTCTAGGTCAAACGGGGAGTCGGCAGTGGGCATGTCAATGTGAATATTTTGTCACGTGCACTACAGCGCCAGCAACTGGTCTATCGCCACCAAATTCCGTGAGGGGTTGTAAGATGACAACTTCTAACTATTTGCCAAGTTTCATAGGAATCAGCCAAGCGGTTAAGGAAAAACACAGAGAAGTAATAGATGAGTACATTTAAACCAAGATGGTGGCAAATTCAAGATAATGCTCAACTAATTAGTAAAGATCTACGATTCAAATCCGCGCCTTTGTCATTGTAGCAAATTTTAAATCTCTGCAAAAGAAGAGTGTTTTTTGTGAATCTTTAAATATTGTTTTATATTTGTATCTCTATAGTGCCACCACGTGGGTAGATTGGGCTACATCTGCTGTGGTCAAGTCCTGATCGATGTCTTAACAGACCTACCTAGTTTCATAAATTTCTGTCAAATGGTTTTGGAATTATTAGCATTTTTGTGATAAGCCACGGCCACTGAAAAATTATTTGGATCGTCATTTGGCCATTTCTTGAAAAAAGTCTGAGAAAAGTAATGCTTTAAGGAATGTCTGTGAGCTGAGTGGACAGACCAAGTTTCGTGCAAATTGCTTGAATTTTGTAGGAGGAGGAGTAGCATTTCAAGTGTTTTACAAAAAGTGCTAATTAGTGGAAGATCCAATCTGGCTGACTTCATGGTTCTTTGAGGCAAAGTTGTTCATCATGAGGAGAGGGACCTGTATCCCACATTTTGTGACTCTACGTCAAACGGGGAGTCGGCAGTGGGCATGTCAATGTCAATATTATGTCACGTGCACTACAGCGCTAGCAACTGGCCTATCGCCACCAAATTTGGTGAGGGTTTGTAAGGTAACAACCTCTAAGTATTTGCCCAGTTTCATAAGAATCAGCCAATTGGTTAAGGAAAAACACAGAGAAGTAATAGATGAGTACATTTAAACCAAGATGGTGGCAAATTCAAGATAATGCCCAACTAATTAGTAAAGATCTATGATTCAAATCCGCACCTTTGTCATTGTAGCAAATTTTACATCTCTGCAAAAGAAGAGTGTTTTTTGTGAATTTTTAAATATTGTTTTATATTTGTATCTCTATAGTGCCACCACGTGGGTAGATTGGGCTACATCTGCTGTGGTCAAGTCCTGATCGATGTCTTAACAGACCTAGCTACAGGGCGCCCTTTATCGGGCGGCGCCCTTTATCGGGCACGTCCTCGTTCAACCATGTTTGAACTTCCTCGAGAGCTGATTTGCCAACGACAAAAAAGAAAACCAGTATTTCCCACCCACTTCAAACCAAACAAGGTATGTATCCGCTCATTTTCATGAATATTTAACGATAATTACACATTTTATGAGCCTTTTTATCACGCCCCCTATGTGGAAAAAAATGTCCGAAATCTGATTCTACTTCTGCGCTGGTGTACTACACTGCATAGTCTTGTTTACTTCGGGGGATTTAATTAAATAAAATGTCGCTAAAACTTTAGCTAGATAGCCAATATATTGGTTATTCAAACGGTATCTTTCTTGATGAAATAAACTATTAATTGATTCTTAAAACAACAATAATCGTGAGCTTGTTTATGGATTACAACAGCCGCCCGATAATGGGCGCCCTTTCTTTGGCATTGGCCCAGTCTCGTCTCTTAAAGACGTTAAAACGAAAAAAAAAAAAACACGTTATTGGCTTAAAAGTTAACATCGTTTTTGTAAAGAAATAAATCTCTTTTAAGCCAATAAACGATAGTTGTCTCCCCTTTTTTGACATTACTGTCTCATCTAAAAGACGTTAAAACAAAAAACTACCGGTCACGTCTACATGTTTAATATTGGCTTAAAACTTAGTTTATCGTTTTGTGAAGAAATAAACCCAATATTGACATCTTTCGGACTGCCAGGTAAACTATCCAGTTAGCCAGCTATTTTGCCAACATATTGGTTATTCAAACGGTATCTTTCTTGATGAAATACACTGTTCATTGATTATTAAAACAACAATAATCGTGAGCTTGTTTATGCACTACAAGAGCCGCCCGATAAAGGGCGCCCCTTTTTTGACAGTACTTTCTCATCTAAAAGACGTTAAAACAAAAAAACTACCGGTCACATCTGCATGGTTATTGGCTTAAAAGTTAGCTTATCGTTTTGTGAACCTAATAAATATAATATGTTCAATGGTATGTGCCAGCATAATATCAGTATCGTATGTTGATCACAAAAATGTCTGGTTTCCGCCCGATAACCGGGTTCGGTACGATACCTAGTTTCATAAATTTCTGTCAAATGGTTTTGGAATTATTAGCATTTTTGTGATAAGCCACGGCCACTGAAAAATTAATTGGATCGTCATTTGGCCATTTCTTGACAAAAATCTGAGAAAAGTAATGCTTTAAGGAATGTCTGTGAGCTGAGTGGACAGACCAAGTTTCGTGCAAATTGCTTGAATTTTGTAGGAGGAGGAATAGCATTTCAAGTGTTTTACAAAAAGTGCTAATTAGTGGAAGATCCAATCTGGCTGACTTCATGGTTCTTTGAGGCAAAGTTGTTCATCATGAGGAGAGGGACCTGTATCCCACATTTTGTGACTCTAGGTCAAATGGGGCGTCGGCAGTGGGCATGTCAATGTCAATATTTTGTCACGTACACTACAGTGCCACCAACTAGCCTATCGTCACCAGATTTGCTGAGGGTTTGTAAGATGACAACTTCTAACTATTTGCCAAGTTTCATAGGAATCAGCCAAGCGGTTAAGGAAAAACACAGAGAGGTAATAGATGAGTACATTTAAACCAAGATGGTGGCAAATTCAAGATAATGCCCAACTAATTAGTAAAGATCTATGATTCAAATCCGCACCTTTGTCATTGTAGCAAATTTTAAATCTCTGCAAAAGAAGAGTGTTTTTTGTGAATTTTTAAATATTGTTTTATATTTGTATCTCTATAGTGCCACCACGTGGGTAGATTGGGCTACATCTGCTGTGGTCAAGTCCTGATCGATGTCTTAACAGACCTACCTAGTTTCATAAATTTCTGTCAAATGGTTTTGGAATTATTAGCATTTTTGTGATAAGCCACGGCCACTGAAAAATTAATTGGATCGTCATTTGGCCATTTCTTGACAAAAATCTGAGAAAAGTAATGCTTTAAGGAATGTCTGTGAGCTGAGTGGACAGACCAAGTTTCCTGCAAATTGCTTGAATTTTGTAGGAGGAGGAGTAGCATTTCAAGTGTTTTACAAAAAGTGCTAATTAGTGGAAGATCCAATCTGGCTGACTTCATGGTTCTTTGAGGCAAAGTTGTTCATCATGAGGAGAGGGACCTGTATCCCACATTTTGTGACTCTAGGTCAAACGGGGAGTCGGCAGTGGGCATGTCAATGTCAATATTATGTCACGTGCACTACAGCGCTAGCAACTGGCCTATCGCCACCAAATTTGGTGAGGGTTTGTAAGGTAACAACCTCTAAGTATTTGCCCAGTTTCATAAGAATCAGCCAAGTGGTTAAGGAAAAACACAGAGAAGTAATAGATGAGTGCATTTAAACCAAGATGGTGGCAAATTCAAGATAATGCCCAACTAATTAGTAAAGATCTATGATTCAAATCCGCAACTTTATCATTGTAGCAAATTTTACATCTCTGCAAAAGAAGAGTGTTTTTTGTGAATTTTTAAATATTGTTTTATATTTGTATCTCTATAGTGCCACCACGTGGGTAGATTGGGCTACATCTGCTGCGGTCAAGTCCTGATCGATTTCTTAACAGACCTACCTAGTTTCATAAATTTCTGTCAAATGGTTTTGGAATTATTAACATTTTTGTGATAAGCCACAGCCACTGAAAAATTAAATGGATTGTAATTTGGCCATTTTTGACAAAAGTCTTAGAAAAGTAATGCTTTATGGAATGTCTGTGAGCTGAGTGGACAGACCAAGTTTCCTGCAAATTGATTGAATTTTGTAGGAGGAGTAGCATTTCATGTGTTTTACAAAAAGTGCTAATTAGTGGAAAATCCAATTTGGCTGACTTCATGGTTCTTTGAGGCAAAGTTGTTCATCATGAGGAGAGGGACCTGTAACGCAATAAGTTGGCAAACTTTCGATTTTTTGGAGCATGTAAACACCTTTCTCTGGTTTCTTTCGGCTCTTCAAAACTACGCATGTCAGGCAGAAGAGGCGGTGTAACGTCAAAATGATTCCACCCATCAACATTTGCTATGCCTGGGGTTCCTTCAGCATCTCAATTCCAGAATTGTATTATTAAATTTGCATTTCACCGGTGAAAATATATTGTTCAGTGTTACGTGCTTGTGTTTGTACTAGCTAGTTTGTAGCTAGCACATTAAATAACTGAAATTTTCGGGAAATTCGCCAGATTTAGAGATCGGTAAAGCTAGCTAGTACAATAATATAAATCAACCACTACTAGCAATTCACTATAATAATTACTAGCTAGCTATAATAATAATAATAATAGCCTACTAACGTAAATTTTTGACGGGCGGATCATTTTTGTCCTTACAACGGGAAGCAGTTAGTAGCTATGTTTTCCACAGAGCCGATTATGGAGAGAATCATGTAAACGCGGCTTTTGGAGTAATCACATTTCTTATGTCCATGTGAACGCAATAAGTTGAATACTGGCTTAAGCTGATTGTTTCCAGTAATCGGATATTGCTGTGCATGTAAACGTACCCACTGGTAATATCATTTAAAATATCACTTGTGTAATTGGACTAATGTGACATTCGGTCCACAGTATAATGTGGTGTCATGCTCTTACATATTCTGAATCAGATACTGTAGTAGAACAACATTTCTCCGTAGACCTTTGGACTCCCTCCACTTTTATACCCAAATACGTGTCAGACCACCATTGATATCTGTTTGAGAACACAACCCTAGGCCATTTTGAATCAGTAGAACCGATAAACAGATCTGTATGGAGTGAGGAGAGAGAAAGGCTGTATACCGAGGGAAATTTGGTATTACATCCACTGAGTGAAAGTGATTATTCAGAAGGCGAGGAGGAAGAAGCAGACCAAGATTGAACAAAAACCTATTAAACGTGTATTGTGTGTTTATTGAAAGTAGGATGGTGAAATGATCATGGATGGATATTCTTATTGAACAAATTGTTGGTCGTCCTATTATATGTGAACAGTCAATGCGAATAGAGGAGGGTTCAGAGGAGGAAATAATTAAACGGTACATACATAAAGGCATACAAATATTTTTGATTTTCTGGGCCATAGCATTCGTGATGATGTGGATAGCAGTCATCACATGGTCGATAATAGGACATAGGTGGATATAAAAGGGAAGTCAAAGTATTTTTTTACATTTCAAAAACGCGTATTTGTTTCTGTGTTCCGGAACCGTGTAGTAAAATGTATGAGGTTTTTTGTAATCGTTTGTGTAATTATTACTAGGTGCTATAAAATTTGCGAAGCTTGTGATCAAACATGCTCTAGTCAGAGCGATTCTGAAACTGTATAAATTGCTGTGACGCTGTGAATAGAGCACCTTTTTTACCTTTTTCTTATACTTGTAGGAAATATTAATTTAAATCTATACACGGGGCATCACTTATGTACTGGAGTACGCCAATACAATACAATGGGAACCCATATGTAGAGGAAACTTGCACAGGATTGTGGCAGAGAACCTGACAACATAGATGGAGATTGAGTTTATTAATTAATTTTGTGTTATTACTTTATTTGTTATAAAAACAAATATATATATATATATATATGTATACAGATCCTTTCCAAAAAATTAGAATATCATGGAAAAGTTTTTTTTTTTCCATAATTCCATTCAAAAAGTGAAACTTTCATAGATTATAGATTCATTACACAAGTGAAATATTTCTAGCCTTTATTTGTTTCATTTTTCATAATTTTGGCTTACAGCTCCAGAAAACCCCCAAAACAGTATTTCAAGAAATTAGAATAGTGTGTCGAAAATCAGCATTTACTTCAGTTATTTCAGAGAATGAATGTTTTAGACTGAGTGTCACACTATCATCTAATTTACTCAAAACACCTGCAAAGTTCATCTCAGTTTGGTTCAGTATGGGGAAGACTGCAGACTTGACAATTGGCCAGAAGACCATCATTGACACCCTCCAGAAGATGGGTAAGCCACAAAAGGCCATCGCTAAGGAGGCTGGCTGTTCACAGAGTGCAGTGTCCAAGCATATCAATAGAAAGTTTAGTGGAAGGGAAAAATGTGGCAGGAGAAGGTGCACAAGCAAAAGAGATGACCGTAGGCTTCAGCGGATTGTCAAGCAAAGACGATTCCAAAATTTGGCGGAGATGCAGAGGGAGTGGACTGAGGCTGGAGTCAGTGCTTCAAAAACCACCACGTACAGACGTGTCCGGGACATGGGCTACAACTGTCGGATTCCTCGAGTCAAGCCACTCTCTGAAATAACTGAAGTAAATGCTGATTTTCGACACACTATTATAATTTCTTGAAATACTGTTTTGGGGGTTTTCTGGAGCTGTAAGCCAAAATTATGAAAAATGAAACAAATAAAGGCTAGAAATATTTCACTTTGTGTGTAATGAATCTATAATCTATGAAAGTTTCACTTTTTGAATGGAATTATGGAAGAAAAAAAAACTTTTCCATGATACTCTAATTTTTTGGAAAGGATCTGTATATATATGCATTTTATACTTCCATGGAAGATTCTGAGTAAGTCCCCGACTGGAGAAAAGCGAAAATCAGAGTGGTACTACTGATTTTGTAACTCGATTCTTTGACTGGCTTAATTTTTTCCTCGTTATTCATTTTCTATTTTCAGCTAGTGAATCGATTTAGCTGCAAACGCCTTGAGGTGCAGTTCAGGGACGAGACACACTGTTACTGAATCCCAGACTGTGTGTCACTGTTAGCCCAAGGAGAGTCAGGTGGGAAACGGGCAAGTGGGCAGACAAGTGGGTGTTCCGTCGGCTCGCCTGTAAAATGTTTCTCTCTCCTGGGAGATCGGGCGTTTACCCCTTTACGTTTTCTCGATCAATGCGGGACTTGCCTATGTGGATGTAGTTATTCTGACTCTTCCCCCCTGGCGTACTTGCCTATGTAGATGTAGTTATTAGGACTCATCTCCCCTGGCTTTTCTGTTCCTGCTTCCTGGTCGTTGCATTTGACTGCGAGCCTATCAAACTGCCATGGAATTTTATATCTGTTCCTTCGCCTTGTTACATTTCCTCTTTACCAAGAGGCAGGGCTTTTATTCTTTATCAAACTCGTGTTGGTCTTTTAGCCGGTAATTCCGGTGCAGCTGTTCTGTTTCGTCCTTTTTGCTTGCGGTACGATTTTGTTCGGAACTATAGTTCTGTTCGTTCTCCAGGTATGTTTCTCCTTATATGGAGCTTGGGCGTTTTTGTTGACAGGTTTGCGTTTGACTGCGAGTCCCTGAGAGTAGCCTTGGAACGTTAGATCTCCGTTCCTTTCGCCTCCTGGCATTCTAATTCGCATTAGTTTTCAGTGTTTGTTGATTAGATGTTTTATGTGTACCTTTTGTGCTACTCACCTATTCTTGCGCCTCATTACTGAGGCAGGGCGTTCATTATTGCTGGCTGTTTAATTACTTAGCACGTGGAAGCATGGGGTAGCAGTTCTTTGTTCCCCTTCGCCTTATTTGGATTTCTTGCTGTGAAATCAGGCGTTTGTGCTTCTACTCAATTGCGTGTTACAGTGTGCCGGTCTGTAGCTGTGTGTGTGTGTGTTCCTTGTCTTGTCTCCTCCCTTATCTGCGGGGTTTCCCGCCTTAGTGGCCCTAGGGCTTTAAGAATCCCCTTGCTGCGTTTGGCTACTCCTACCTCACACGTCACGCCCCATTACAAATTGACAAGTGACCAGAGCCATGTGAATCAAGGACACCTCCCTGCATGAGTGGAAAAGGTGCTGGGAGGGGTGAGGGGGGTGTATGTGGCCTGGTGTTGAATGTTGCCTGAAGAGACACTTCTCTGGTGCTCTATGTAGAGCATTCGAGTAAGTCTCTCCTATTTGATCAACTAAATTCGGATTCTGACCTGACAAACACTGAGTTGTAAGAAAATTAATTTTGTCTCCATTTGATGACTAGGAGAAAATCCACAACAGTAAATTGGTGACGAGGGTGGGATCACTAACTTCGCTGACTCATTGAGTTTGCAGTCTGAAGGTTAACCGTGCACGGGGGGTTGAATGGTCACCCCAGGACTAACCCCCTCTAAATTGAGGTAGGAGCACAGTCACGCTTGTTTCAGTTGAGAATTCTGTGTGTAGGCCTTTTTAAAATCACCGTCAGTGCAGCTGTTTCCTATTTATGGGAAATATGGCGGCAAAACTTCAAAGGGCAAACACATCCAGTGACGTCACTCCAGCCAGTGTTTCCCAGAAGGTAACGGGCGCTCAAACTCCACCCTTGAACGCAGAGACTGGTTTATGGGTGGGCACCCATCCAGGCGATCACATGACACTCCCACGAAAATACGGTAACGTTAGCGTACAAATATCACTTGGCCTATCTTGGCCGACAACAATAGCCTGAGAGATATGGTGGACAGCTCTGAGTTCGCCGAGTTAGAGGATGAGCTTTTCGATTTTGACGAAGAAATACAACCTTACAGTTTTGAACCGGAATTTACCGAGGAAGAATTGCGTGAGCGAGAGAGACAGAGAGCGGAGGACGAGGCAGCCGAAGCTAACAGAGAGCAGAGAAGTGGGAACATAAATTGGTGCCAGTGTGGGAACTGTGAATCCATGCCTACCGAGACGGAGAGCCTTTGCTGCCGCGAATGGGATCAAGGGCAACGGCTGTTGGCAGAAACCGAACACGGAGTTTGCATCACTGCCAATAATAACTTCGAACCCTTGCTACATCCTGCAGTACTTACCAACTTCTTATGCAGCAATAGGAGGATTAATTGGAAGAAGTATCCACAACCAAGGGGTCCAGGAGGGCAACTAAGCGACGAGTGAGTAGCTAACAAGCTGTATCAAAATCTTGTAATTTAGCTAACGTTTGCTAAACTTATGTTAAAGTTGATATGTTGTGCTTGCCAGCATGACACCAAGATTCGGACATTCCATGTAACGTCAGTTAGGCTACTGTCGGAATCAGTCGTTTGTTGGCTATACCTAGATGGCTATCTAGCAGCTCATTTAGCATCCTTTGTGGAACAACAGATATTACATCACTATAACCAATTTTTTCTGTCACCCCTTTATTTAACGTTAGGCAATTCAGACTGATCGCTTATCGTTGGCTATTGGAATGGGTACTCCATGGCGAACGACTGGGGAGAGGTGTAAGAGTTGTGCTGCCATCGTGTGTAGTCTCTGCAGTACGTCAAAGATACCCTGCTCCCGATGGTCAATATGTTGGATTTCTGGACAAGCAAATTCTTTGATTTAGTTCCCAGTAATTCGGCACTATAGTCGCATTGGAAGTCCTCTGGCTTGAAGTGTTTCGAACAAACACAAACTTTGTCGTAATCTTTTTTTGGCAAATTTAACAGATAGATCGGGTTGTTAATTGCTGCCAGCCACTGGATGCACCTCATCTAATTTTTGGGCATACAGTATCCTGACTTAATATCGCAACCACGTATGGTGCACGATGGCATTTTGGGCAGACGCAAGAATTTTCTGCGGTATCTTGACTTGAACAGTTAGCTCGTCACCGTGCTCGCAGCAGTGGCGTGTACGCCCCCTATTACATATTCACGTACACCAAACCTAACCGCGCGCAGGGAGATATGGGAAATGTGGTAAATAAGGCTGGAGCTGCTCTGGAGATGGAACTGTTCTTGAGGGCCCATATCTCAAAAACCACAAATCCATTCTTTATGATTTTTTGGAAAATATTAAACATTAAATAGTAGATTAGAATGCAGAAAACATGCATATGGCTGACTGTGCTCCTTTAAGCATGTCTTCTCTGTTTTAAAAGGGTTAAGTGTGTCTTTCTTGATATTAAGGAATTATATATTATGTTATATTATTATAAAATAGCTAGCTTAAAGGAGGTGAATAGTACGGCCCTTCTGAAAAATAATTTTTTTTGAGTATTCTCTTTTTCAGAAAGGACTGACGGGAGCAATGGGGAATTTGAAAGAAACAATCTGAATTTCAGGTACCAAACCCATTGACAGGACCAATCAAGGTAATATGGGATAAGTGGGGGCCTGCAAGCGTGAATCAGGTACTGCTATGGCACAAAGTGACTGATGGGCATTTTCCACTCACGGGTAAACAGAGAGAATTTATTATGCCATGTCCTGATTCACCTTGTAACATTCCTATTTTCCCAGTAAAGAAAGCAGATGGAACTTAGTGATTTGTACAAGATTTGAGAGCCGTTAATGCAGTGGTACACCCCAGAGCCCCAGTGGTCCCAAGTCCTACTACTATCCTGCCTGCATGCCCTTCTGATTCTACTTATTTCTCTGTAATAGATTTAGCAATTGTATGTTTTAGTGTACCAGTAGCAGAATCTAGTCAGCAAGGTTATGACAAGTCTCCTGCTGTTTTTTTCCCATATGTTTAAGTGAACATTTAAAGGGGGTTAGTTTTAAATATGGAAGTACCTTAGTACAATATGTTTATTAATTTCTGTTATGCTCTCCCTCTGAAAATGCTTACAAAGAAGACATGATTTTGCTGCTTTCCTTTCTTGCTGGACAAGGTCATAAGGGGTCATTAAAGAAATTGCAGTTATGGAGACCTAAAGTAAGATACCTAGGACATCGTATCAGTCATGAGGGACAGAGATTAGCTCTGGAACGGGTAGAAGGGATTTTGGAATGCCTGGGATAAAAATTATAAATAAAATAATAATTATATAATTCTTAGGATTGGTTAGCTCAAATTGAGCAAGTTCAATATTATAAATATTTAGGTATCTGGCTGGATCACGATTTGTCTTTTATAACCCATGTGACCAACTTGTCCAAAAAAATTAAACCTAAAATCGGGTTCCTGTACAGAAATAGATCCTGTTTTTCACTGAATAACAGAAGGAGGATTGTGCAGGCAACAATCCTACCAATGCTTGATTATGGGGATATTCTGTATGGACACGCCTCAAACAGTACTCTAAGGCCTTTAGATGTAATTTATCATAGCGTGTTGCGCTTTATCACGGGAGATGGTTTCCGAACACATCATTGTACATTATATGATTCAGTAGGATGGTATTCTCTTAATTATAGAAGGAAACAGCATAGCATTTTATTTATTTATAAAGCATTAATTGCTAAACTTCCTCTTTACCTGACTAGGCTTTTGTCCATTAAAAATTTAAGTCACTATACCAGATCTCAAGATTGGATCACATTAGAGGCACCTAAAACCTGAACAAACCTGGGTAATACTGCCTTTAGCACATGTGCGCCCTATATATGGAATAAATGTCAGGATACACTAAAGCTGGATTGCTTTGTCTCCATTGAATCCTTCAAGAATGCTCTGTTGAACATGATAATGAAAGAGGCCAAATGTACTTGCTTTGAGTGATGACTTGATCACTTTGCTCCCTGTCTTGTGTTGTTTCTTATGCAAAACATAATATTTTATTTATCTGTATATTTACTATATTTGTGAATGTATCTGTACATGAGTTGTAACTTTGTATTTGTAAATTTTGTAACTGTCTGTCAACAAGGCTCCCCTGAAAAAGAGACCTTGGTCTCAGTGGGACTTCCTTGTATAAATAAAGGTTTCAATCAATCAATCAATCAATCAAAAGCTATTGCCGAAATTGGATAGTAGATTTTTCTGTGATTGTACAGCAATTAGATGAAATTACCCAGGGGTCAAAATTAAAATGAATGAAAAATGTAATTAAACAACAGAAACTGAAATTGCATTTAAGGGAATTAAATTGGCTTTGATAAACACTCCGTGTTTAGGAATTCCCGATTACAAAAAACCTTTTGAACTAGAATGAATGTATGACAGCTGTCTTAACTCAGAAACATGGTATATACCAATTGGATATTATTCAAGAAAACTTGATTCTGTAGCTAAAGGACTGCCAGACTGTTTGCGAGCTGAAGCAGCTGCAACAGAAGCTGTATCATCAGACATAGTAGTATACTTTCCCCTGACTGTCCACGTCTTCATGCTGTTATTACAGGCTAAAACAGTACACCTAACTCCTGCCAGGCTATTGCATTCACATAGCTCTGCCTCATATTACCCTAAAGAGGTGCACTACTCTTATCTTACTTTCCACAGAAGGAGAACCGCATTCCTGTAAGCATATTGTGGAAACAGTGTTAGAACCCTGCATTGATTTAAATGATGTGCCTCTCGCTAACCCCGAGATTGTAGTTTTTGTTGACATATCAGCCCTGAGACATCCCACAACAGGAGCTGCACGAGCTGAATATTCTGTATGTAATGAGCATCACATTTTAGAAAATTCGCAGTTGCCCTCACATTTTTCTGCACAAACTTGTGAGTTATTTGCACTCACAAGAGCATGCTATTTGGCTAAAGGGAAAACTGACCATTTACACCGATTCAAGATATGCTTTTGGAGTGGTGCATGATTTTTTAGCCTAATGGGAAGAACAAGGTTTTATAACCTCAGGGGCAAATCTATTGGAAGCATTACTCCTACCCAAAGAAAGAGGTGTGTAAATGCCAGGCACATAGAACAATTTAAGATGATGTCTCAAAAGGAAATGATCAGGCTGCAAAAACTGCAACGCTCTCCTCCGATGCCCCAGTGTTATAAATTAATGTAAATAATATAAATTTGTTTGATAACGATGAGTTGACGTTGTTGCAGGAATCTACAGGACAACAGGAACAAACTCAGTGGAGGAGGCATCAATGCGCACCCCGCCCGGAGGGGCTATGGGTCTCATCTGAAGGAAAATCTGTGTTGCTTGCATGTACGTACATATCATTTTGTTACAAAAATGACTCACGGTATTGACCATATGTCAAAAACGTGTATGTTACATATCGACAGCCTCATAACAAAAGTGCCTAAGTAATTTTTTGGACATTTCGAGATTTTCTGCCTAAATCACTTGATTTATCATTCGTCAACAGTGTAAAAATGCTCAAGTCACTGCAGGTCGCTGTGCACTTCCTGAACCACTTAATGCTATGTTCAATGATTTGCAGTCAATGAGGCACGTCTTGCCTCAACACTGTCACCATTATTTTGACAGCTTACCCCATTTGGAAGCATAAATCTGTCTAGGAAGTGTCAAATTTGATACTTTCTTTGTACCAGTAGATACTTGACATTTGCCTAAGTCATCAGTGGATTCTCAACTTTTGCCTATGTCATGTATATAAATGCCTAAGTCCCACTCAGTTTTCAATATTTTTGCCTAAGTCATCATTAGCCATTATGTAATCATAATACAAAGTCACATGATCTGTATTTCATTTAGCAGCCATTGATATGTGTTTGTAAAAGAAAGAGTTAATAAACACTCATTGACGTAGAATTGCAGCGGTTTTAAGCACTTTTGTTATGAGGCTGTCGATATGGTGAAAGTTTACTGGTATACACCAGAGTTTTCAGCCATTGCGCAGCGATTCTGTGACAAATGTGTGAACTGTTTACAGTATAACTCTGCTCACGAACAATCAATGGGAGCAGTGGGACAGCCTGTCCCCGAGGAATCAATCTCTTATCTAATGATGGATTTTGTAGAATTAAGTCCATGCAGAGGTTATAAACATTGTCTGGTGATTGTGGACATGTTTTCCAAATGGGTGGAATTAGGGCTGCAACTAACGACTATTTTGGTAGTCGATTAATCTATTGATTATTGAAACGAATAATTGACTATTCAGATTATGAATCACACAATTACTCAATGGCTCTTATTTAGCTATCAGCTTTTAAATTTAGCTTGAGGATGTTTTAGGCATGTGCTAACTAAAAATAAAGACAATAAAGATGAATATTTCATTCAAAAATACATCTGTTAATGAACTGCTGCTGATACAAAAGATAAATAAAAATTCCAATATCCATTTTTCCTGTCAAAATTTAAAACCAAGGACAGGCAAAGTAGCAGCAATAAAATATAACAAAACTACAGCAGTTTCCCCTTAATCAAAGCATATTTCTGGCATCAATATAACATAGGCTACATTTGAAATTTATAGTGCGGCTGCAGTACAAAAAACTTATTACTGGACTATCAGTAATAAGTAATAACCCCCCCCGGTTCAGCACGCATGTAAACTGCGGATTAATTGCAACGTTTTTAACCATCATAGTGTGAAATACAGTTTTACTGCTGCTGTTACTTTTTAAAGTCATAATTCCCTAAATTTCAATGCAAAGTTGCAGTGATTTGATTATTTAAAAAAAGAAGTTGTGTGTTCACGTAAATGGGGCATATTGAAAAAGCGCAGTGACAGTCATGGCTAGCGGAGGAGCGGAAGAACTTGAGGCCTCCCGCATCATTTAAGTCGTATGTATGGGAGCATTTTGGCTTCCCTGTAACATATAATGATGACGGAAGAAGGGTGGTGGACAAAACCGTTAAGGTATGTAGGCATTGTGCCTACAAAAAAAATCTACATTCAAGCCATATTTTTTGTTCTTGATTCTAAAATCCTGTGTAGATATTGAAATGCGCTCTAAATAAATGTCGCCCCTCTATATGTCCAGTTTCACGATAAATGGAGATGTGAGTTATTAGGGCTGTCACTTTTTCCAAAAGTCAAGTTCGAAAGAGATCAAACAAACCCATAAATCATTCAAATCATTTTGAATGCAACGCATATTGGGCACGCATACATAGACAGTAGAATTGATTGCCATTTAGAAAGTATCAAATTCTCCGGTGTTCTCTAAACTTGTGCACTCGACAGCAATTAGAAATCATATTACTAATCATCTAGGTGAAATGGGGCGTCGGCAGTGGGCATGTCAATGTCAATATTTTGTCACGTACACTACAGTGCCACCAACTGGCCTATCGCCACCAGATTTGCTGAGGGTTTGTAAGATGACAACTTCTAACTATTTGCCAAGTTTCATAGGAATCAGCCAAGCGGTTAAGGAAAAACACAGAGAGGTAATAGATGAGTACATTTAAACCAAGATGGTGGCAAATTCAAGATAATGCCCAACTAATTAGTAAAGATCTATGATTCAAATCCGCGCCTTTGTCATTGTAGCAAATTTTAAATCTCTGCAAAAGAAGAGTGTTTTTTGTGAATTTTTAAATATTGTTTTATATTTGTATCTCTATAGTGCCACCACGTGGGTAGATTGGGCTACATCTGCTGTGGTCAAGTCCTGATCGATGTCTTAACAGACCTACCTAGTTTCATAAATTTCTGTCAAATGGTTTTGGAATTATTAGCATTTTTGTGATAAGCCACAGCCACTGAAAAATTAAATGGATCGTAATTTGGCCATTTCTTGACAAAAGTCTGAGAAAAGTAATGCTTTAAGGAATGTCTGTGAGCTGAGTGGACAGACCAAGTTTCCTGCAAATTGCTTGAATTTTGTAGGAGGAGGAGTAGCATTTCAAGTGTTTTACAAAAAGTGCTAATTAGTGGAAGATCCAATCTGGCTGACTTCATGGTTCTTTGAGGCAAAGTTGTTCATCATGAGGAGAGGGACCTGTATCCCACATTTTGTGACTCTAGGTCAAACGGGGAGTCGGCAGTGGGCATGTCAATGTCAATATTATGTCACGTGCACTACAGCGCTAGCAACTGACCTATCGCCACCAAATTTGGTGAGGGTTTGTAAGGTAACAACCTCTAAGTATTTGCCCAGTTTCATAAGAATCAGCCAAGTGGTTAAGGAAAAACACAGAGAAGTAATAGATGAGTGCATTTAAACCAAGATGGTGGCAAATTCAAGATAATGCCCAACTAATTAGTAAAGATCTATGATTCAAATCCGCACCTTTATCATTGTAGCAAATTTTACATCTCTGCAAAAGAAGAGTGTTTTTTGTGAATTTTTAAATATTGTTTTATATTTGTATCTCTATAGTGCCACCACGTGGGTAGATTGGGCTACATCTGCTGCGGTCAAGTCCTGATCGATTTCTTAACAGACCTACCTAGTTTCATAAATTTCTGTCAAATGGATTTGGAATTATTAGCATTTTTGTGATAAGGCACGGCCACTGAAAAATTAATTGGATCGTCATTTGGCCATTTCTTGACAAAAGTCTGATAAAAGTAATGCTTTAAGGAATGTCTGTGAGCTGAGTGGACCGACCAAGTTTCCTGCAAATTGATTGAATTTTGTAGGAGGAGTAGCATTTCACGTGTTTTACAAAAAGTGCTAATTAGTGGAAAATCCAATTTGGCTGACTTCATGGTTCTTTGAGGCAAAGTTGTTCATCATGAGGAGAGGGACCTGTATCCCACATTTTGTGACTCTAGGTCAAACGGGGAGTCGGCAGTGGGCATGTCAATGTCAATATTATGTCACGTGCACTACAGCGCCAGCAACTGGCGTATCGCCACCAAATTTGGTGAGGGTTTGTAAGGTAA
>CM056398.1:13577901-13595406 GCA_029718625.1 Synaphobranchus kaupii
GGGGTGATCTATATACTGATGTTTTGGTAGAATGTTTGTGGGAAGGGAAACTTTTTACAGGTGCTACCTAGCTAGCCTATGTAACGTGGGCCTACTGCAAATCATCGGAAGGAATCGCATACGATGCGAACATTTTGAGAAGGCAATATGTAGCTGCAGAAAAAATGACCCGAGACCATTTGCCTACTTTTTAGACAAGAAATATGTACGGTAAATAGTAATAGCCTAAATTGCTTCGGAAAAAGACAAATAGATTAAAATGACGTTATTATTTCTCAGTCATAGCTTACGCGAACGACGAAAAAAAGCTTTTGAACACAAGGTAGCTTCAGCTTGCGTGTTAATGTTTGAGCTGTTGGGAGTTGAAAACGTGCTGCGGTTGTAGTCAACTATTTTTTTGTTATTTGCCGGAGGCATTCAACTGTATGAACATATGATAAAACGTGACATATTGCATAGGCTACATACGGCTAAATTAAATAGTTTTGAAAAGGGGTTAACCTTAAGCATTTAAGGTTGTGCCTCCTATGCAATAACAAAATGAATGTTATGGGAAACAAAAACATCAGAAATATTATATGCTTACGCGCTTAACTATAAGGTTGTTTTTTTAAATATATGGGAATGCGATCCACTATAGGCGCACTGTCGGATAACGTGAGAAAAGTAGCCCTATAGTCTGTCATTTTCATGTCTCAGTAATCAAACGAAGCATTGACGTTATTGCTCATCTTTACCGGTCCGAGCGCATCGTGGAGAGATGCAGGGCTTTTTTTTTTTTTTACCAGTTAAAGATAGGTGGTGTAGCTTAAATATTGAAATCACAAAACAGTTGTTTTAATTCAGAAGTATGAAAGTTTATTAATGAAGTTCAGAAAAACATTTGAATAGCCAATGCTAAAATACAAAATTAGGCTAAACAGGCGACAAATAATTGCCAATGCTTTGCAGAACGAATTGTATTGCAATCGCCTAATAAAAAAATCCAGACCGTTTTAGCTGCCCTTTATAGAAGATATGAAAAAGTGGTTGTTAGGTAACCGTGCGTTAGATAATGTAGGCTACTGTGCACTGCATAATGACATATAAGACATTGCAGTCGCCTTCACATAAGTTTTAACATTCAAGGGTGCAAACTGGTGAGGGCCCATTTTTGGCGAGGGCCAACATTTTTTTTTGCCTGAAAATGCAGAAAATATATGTGCGGCGCCCTTCCCATGATGTAGGTTACATTTTATATGAAGCATAGGCGTCATATCTTAGAAAGCCCTTTCTGCGCCCCCTACATTTAGCTACATTATTGGGGCGATACACTGTAAAAAAATATCTGTCAATAAACCGTATGTTGCCTGTATTTTATAACAGAAAGATCCTGTTTCAATCATTTACAGACAGCTGCCCGTTTTCTATGATTTGAATTGCATTATGGGATTGACTGCACCCAATTCCCGCTTGTTTTGTTGGGGGATTTCACATCTGCCTAGACTACATTTTTGTGGTAAGTAGAGCTATAATTTTAGTAAAAAAATTACAACAATGACATTTCAATATTGCCTTCACTAATTCAGTGGTAAGGGATTCTCGATATTTCTAGCTCCCCTTGATGTTAAGTTTGCTTACCCATTTCGTAACGTTTACATTTAGCTAAATTAGGCTACCAGAAGTTAGCTAACCACTTTTTGTTGGAGAGATTGGCCGACAACATTAGCTAAAGTTATAGTTTGCAAATGGCAAAGTTATTTAATATTCTTTTACCACCAGTCAAGAATCGCATCAGGAGAAAATTATACATTGTACATTATCTGTAATTGAAATACTGCGGTCAAGCCAGCCTCCACTTCGAAAAAGATGGTCAAACTAGCCCCCACGTTTTGGTTCGCAATATACTAGGCATTCTACGGTAAGAGCGTGTAAGACTTGATTTCAAAATAAAAGTGAAGTTCCGGTGAACGTGATAAGACGTGAAAGTAATTTCACATACATTCAATAAATCAGTCAGTCTGTCAGTAAACAATGAATAAATAAATAAATTACATACATACATAAAACAAAATTTATAATTATTAAATAATAAAATGAATAATTATTTTTTTAAAACAACTACCGCCTGCAAACTATTTCAGAGAAAAATTGAGGATTTCTCATTTCAATTGTGTGAATAATTACTCATTAATAAAAAATAATTAACTTAATAATAAAGAATACATTTTCAAAGACCAATCTGACTTCAAAATGACAGTACACCACCTGATAGTGTCACTCAGACGATCTCAGTACATTCTGATGTGGAATTTCAAAATTAAAGCCCTCTAAAATGTCATATAAGAGCTGTGTTTCTTCTAAATTCAGATTGATATTAAAAGGAAATGCCCTGTTTTCACTGACCAATTTCACTTCTGAATGAGAGCACACCACCCCAGGGTGTCACTCAGACAATCTCAGGACATTTTGATGTGGAATTACAAAATTAAAGTCCTCTAAAATGTCATATAAGAGCTGTGTTTCTTCTAAATTCAGATTGATATTAAAAGGAAACCTCCTGTTTTCACAAAACCATTTCTGTTTAGAATGATAGAAGAACACCTCACAGTGTCATTCAGACAACCTCAGGAAATTCTGATCTGGAATTTCAAAATTAAAGCCCTCTAAAATGTCATATAAATGCTGTGAAATTGGTCAGTGAAAACAGGAACTTTCCTTTTAAAATAAATCTGAATTTAGAAGAAACACTCTTATATGACATTTTCGAGGGCTTTAATTTTGAAATTTCACATCAGAATGTCCTGAGGTTGTCTGAGTGACACTCTGAGGTGTTGTTCTAGCTGTAACTCTAATTAGGGATGGGAATTGTTAGATTTTATTGATACCGATGCCATTATCGATTCTGCTTATGGATCCGATTCTTTTGCTCCCAGACTATTAAAAAACCAACTATTTCTATTGGGTGGTAATCTAAAATGGATTCAATTACATCATGTTCATAAAGTATAAAGCATTTGTTTTTCATTCATATTTCTTAGTCATATCATGGAAAATATTTATCTGCTATATTTATGCCTGCACAAGTGGCACAGCATCCATTAAAACAATTTGTATTGTATAATTCTGTAAATTGAAATGGCATTATAAATGTCATTTGGCTTGATCAATACGAGTGCTTAAAAATATCAGACATCAAAGAAAATAAGACACCGGAAAATAATGAAAAAGGGCGCGAGAACAGAGGATAAAGTATCAGTTTAATGTTATGTCAAAAAAGATGGCTAAAATATTTTTGTTTAAATGCTGCTCTGTGATTGAGATATTTAGGAGTTTCATTCCCTAACGAAGATCGCAAACTTTACTTATGAGTTACGCTCATATGCGTGTTTCATAAAGATGCACCGTAACGTTTGCGTTGCTTTCTGTATTATCAGAACAGTTTCAACTGTCACCATTCTCCCCTATCTCATTTAGCCAATACATTTACATGGAAGAAAGATGAGATCTTTAATGTTACCTGACCATTTTTTGGAGGAAAGCTGGCTCCTCTTATTAGCTGAAGATGACAAAGATTGAAGATTATCATTTAGCTAATTTAGGTTAGCTAGTTATTCGCTTTCCAAATCTAGGCTACTCATCTGTGCATGACCAAGCAGGCAATCGTTGTCAGATTAGTCTACTGCCAATCAAAACACTGTAGTTTTACACTTGTAGTTGGTTATAGGCTCCCGAGGGAAGTCCACACACTCCACAAATCTGTTGAATAGTTGATCATTTCCGAAGACGGCTCACAAAATGGAGAGCTTATGCAAACACATTTTCTATTGATTTTTAAATGATAGCAACGTTAGCTTAAATTAGTTTTCAAAAAATGACGTTTACATTTTATATTTTTAGACGGGTGCCAAACTCTGCCTGCCAGCATACGCTGACTGAATGAAAAACGACAGCGCGCATGACGTGACGTTGTTTTGCTATACGTAGCTGTCGGGAATAGCCTACATGCTGGAATCGATAAGAGAATTGATAAGCTCAAAGGCGAACGATTCCGAGGAATCTGACAACTTGGAACCGGTTCCTAACGGGAACCGGTTTTTGATTCCCATCGCTAACTCTAATACATGTTAGCTAGTTTAACTTTGTCATTCCCCATTTTGACGGTAACTTAGGTTTTGAAGGTGGAGGGGCTAACGTTAGGGTGACCAGACGTCCCCGATTTTCGGGGACAGTCCCCAATTTAAGTCATCTGTCCCCGAAAACGTCCCCGATTCGTTCTTGCAGTAAAAAAAAAAGGCTTCTGTTCTATCGTTGTCGCTTTCTAGAAAGGGAGTCAATCAGATCAGAATGTCGGATCAGAACACCAGAGTAATTTTTATTATGTGTTGTCATGGTAGCAGACAGGCCACCCACCTCGCAGCTAGTCTCACAGCAGCGGCAGATTGTCCAATAGCTAGCCGCCCGAGTGAAGAGGGAGTCCCGAATGGAGTTGGTAGCTAACATGCTATCAGAATGCAACTAGCCGTGTTAACGTTAGCTGTGAAAAACACGTGTTTGCACACCTATCGTTCAGTGATCGTAAGAGGTTTTTTCATTATAAAATTTTGCATATCGTCTATATGCCTACTGTGAATTAAATGTGCGTGACTTAATCAGGCGCGGCGCCAGAGGGTGGCTTGGGTGTGCTTAACCCCCCCCCCCCCCCCCCCGGAAACCTGTTAGCCACCCCTAGAAAACAATTATGAAACAATCGCGTTTCATAATTGTTGAAAAGCCAGGCTCACATGAACATTGATCATGAAGACACGTTTTTCTGTTTCCCCCTTTGTGTGCTTATTGGTTGCCCTACATTGTGATTGACATTTTTAGGTTCAGGGCCCGCCCCTAGCGTTACGTTATCACTGATCAAAACGAAGAAGACAGAGAGGGCAGTACTTTTCAGCGCTAGTGACAGTGTGTGCAAGCTTTATAAATGTGAGTAATTTTCTTGATGTTGTGTTAGTAACGCACATGCTTCGTATTTACTGTGTGTAGTTTAATACTACTTCATTGCTGTTATTTATTTGTAGCTATCGTTTTGGGGTGATTTGTAAGATGGCTAGGGACGATGCTAGTCACATAGAGCTCCGTAGTCCTGCCCACTTTAGAACGTCTGGTGCCACTTTTCTGAAAAAATATAATGGGAGTCAATGGACTGAAAATGTTTTTTTTCTATATTCAGGGAGCTTGACATTCAAAACACCCAAGAGTGGGGTTGTCACATTTTAAAATAATTTATAAAATTAGTCATTTGAGATTATGTCCAACAAATAAACAACAAACACGTTTTAAAAAAAACAACTAAAACGACAACATCCGGGCTACTCGCTCACCACAACTGCTGGAGTGAAAGCCATAAAGCTGACACTTTCGACATGGCCAGACTGATAGTGATTCTCGCCCTTGGTGATACTCTTAGTTTCACTTCCATAATAAGACAAAGTGATAGCCATTTTCGCTAGCAGAGCGACCGGTAGCTACTTCTTTTGCTGGTAGCTACTTCCATAATAAGTTACAAGAGCAGACAGAGTGATAGCCATTTTCGCTAGCAGAGCGGCCGGTAGCTAGCAAAAGCGGGGGCAGGCAATGTACGGACCGGGGATTCTGGGTAGTGTAGTTATGTTTCTCAAACTCTGTTAATTATACGATTCAAATTTGATTTAAACGTGGTGGTGAGTATATAATGGACTTTGTATCACATATATGTCAAAGTTTGGTCCATACAATGCCATAATATCATCATAAGAGTGACTGAAAGATCCTGAAATGGAGGCAGGTAATGGCTTCCGGCAGTCTTCTGGGACCAGCCTGTGTGTGTGTGTGTGTGTGTGTGTGTGTGTGTGTGTGTGTGTGTGTGTGGTGTGTGTGTGTGTGTGTGTGTGTGTGTGTGTGTGTGTGTGTGTGTGTGTGTGTGTGTGTGTGTGTGTGGTGTGTGTGTGTGTGTGAAGTCCTGTGAGGCAAATGTACACTACAGTAGAACCTCGAAGGACTACGGAGCCCCCCTAGACCCCCCTCGGGGGAAAAAAATATATGATGTGGAAAACCGTGAGCACGGTTTAGCAATCTGTGCCCTCAGTTTTGCAATCCGTGCGCACGGTCTTGCAATCCGTACCATTTTTTTGCATATATATATTACATGTAAATGGGAGTATTAGGGAAACGCCTCTTATTGCAGAGACATGGAAACGGCTTAATCGAACTACTGTCTTAATCGCAGTATAAACAATAAATCACATATATTATATATTTTTTGGAATCTCATTAAGAAAAACAGAAACTGACTCAGCAATATGCAGTGTATATGCAATATGCAAAAGCATTAAAAACTGTTTCAGTGTCATTATTTGATGGTATATTCAAAGCAAATTAAATGAAATAAAAACAAGTTCTTTTACAAAACGGAACCAAAATCGAACTGAACTCTAAAAACACTAATTGCTCAGCACAAAATCCAAAATAAAATACAGCTAGCATTTTTGAAGACAACTAGTCTGTTTATATAATCTTCTCTCCACCAGGGTACCAGGCAGAGATGCAGACCGGAATTTTAATATCTGTGGAAGTGCAGAATATTGAACGTCACTGTGAGCATTTTTGTCCAATCTATCAGTCCATTTGATATCAAAATAGAGTTCCAGTGTTTCCTTCAGGTCTGAAAATTTCTTGAAGTCTGCTGTATCTGTATGAAAAACAAATACAAACTACAATGGGGTCCAAAAGTCTGAGTTCACTACCAAGATCTGTTAGTTTCGATGAATGATGAAAACAAACAAAATGGATTACATTTATTTTTTTTTGCCATCAATCTACACACAATAATGACAAAGCGAAAACACGTTTTTAAACATTTTTGTAAATTTATTAAAAATAAAAAAAAACGGCAATATCTCATTTACATAAGTATTCACCCCCTTTTGCTGTAACACCTTAAAATAAGCACAGATGCATCCAATTTCCCTGAGAGATCACACTAAAGCTTAAATTGAGTCCACCTGTGTTAAACTGTAGTGATTCTGATTATTTCAGAATAAAATCAGCTGTTCCTGAGTATAAAAGGAGGCAACACACATAAGAAACCCATTAGTCAGTCATCATAATTAAAAAAAAAAAAGGATTTAGGTCTGGAGATTGCGATGGCCAGTTTAGAACATTGATTTTGTTGTCACTCTCTTTGTTGATTTGGATGTATTTTGTGGATCATTGAAGGTCTATTGTCATCCCAGCCTGATCTCCTTGGGAGGGGGGGGGGGGGTTATTCTTCTTTTTTTAAATGTCTTGGTAAGTACTGGTGTTCACGATGCCATCTATCTTAAAAGGTCCTCCAGGACCTATCGACGCAAAAAAAATCCTAATCAACAAAGTGATTACTGACAACAAAATCAATGTTCTAAACTAGCCATCTCAACCTCCAGACCTAAATCCATTTTTTTTTAAATTTATGATGACTGACTATCAATCAATCAATCAATCAATCAAAGTTTATTTAAAGTGCAAAATCACACCAGGTGTCTCAATACACCTTACAGCAATAAAACAGTATTAAAAGAATCAAGGAGAGACAATAAACATTAATTAATTTTTTATTTAAAAAAATAAAAAATAAATTAAATCACAAGATGAACACAGAAAAAGGTAGGCAAGGCAAGGTAGGCAAAAGTAGAGTTTAACAAGACAAACAATCTAGCTATTGTACAGCCTCGCAAACACACACACAGAGCAGTGCAGAAACAGCACAAAACCCAGACATGTTTGGGCACAGACACACTCATACAGATATCAGATTGGTAAGAGAAAGACTATCGAACCCAAGCCAGTGGTGCTAAGGTAGGTCATATGATTGTGAGAATAAGTAGGTTTTGAGCCTAGATTTGAAGATTTCAACAGAATTAGCTTCCCTGACTGTAAGAGGTAGCTGGTTCCAGAGATAGGGAGCTCGGTAGCAGAACACTAGTGCCTGCTGATTTTTTTTGATTCTAGGAAGAGTAAGATAGCCAGCATCAAGCGATCGGAGGGCACGAGGGGGAATATAAGGGATGATGAGGTCGGATAGATGTGATGGTGCAAGCCCATGTAATGATTTATAAGTTAACAGAAGCACCTTAAAGTCAGATCTGGCTTGAATTGGGAGCCAGTGAAGGGAGATTAGGATTGGAGTGATGTGATCAATTTTCTGGTTCTGGTTAGTATTCTGGCGGCAGCATTTTGTAAATTTGTTGTAAATTTTTTAATACTGCAGTTGGGTAGGCCAGAGAGTACGACATTGCAATAGTCGAGTCTTGATGAAGCAAAAGCGTGTATTAAGGTTTCAGCATCCGCCGTATTTAGCAGGGAGCGGATTTTCTAAATATTGCGAAGAATGGAAGAATGATATCTTAGTGATTTCCTTAATGTGTGCGTCAAATGAGAGAGCTGAGTCAAAAAGTAACGCCAAGGTTTTTAACTATAGAAGTCTGGGTAATTACGCAATCCCCAAGGTTCAGAGTAAGGTCTGCAACAAGAGGTAGTTGGGTTTTTGGGCCAACAACTAGCATCTCAGTTTTGTTGGTGTTTAGTCGCAAGACGTTTTGTGAGATCCAATTTGTAACAGTGATTAGGCATAATTCCAGGTTTGTAAGTTGTGAAAGGTCATCAGGTCTGATTGTATGTAAACTTGAGTATCGTTGGCGTAACAGTGAAATTTAACACCGTGGCTGTGGAAAATTTTGCCAAGAGGTAGCATGTAGATAGAGAAGAGCAAAGGCCCCAACACAGAGCCCTGTGGTACCCCAGAGTTTACTTTAGAGTATTCAGATATAGTACTTTTATGTGACACACAATGTGTTCTATCAGATAGGTAGGAAGTTAGCCAGGAAAGCGCAGAGTCATGAATGCCAACGTAGCTCGTTAGGGTGATTTAAAAGAATATTATGATCGACAGTATCAAACGCCACACTCAAATCGAGTAAGATAAGAACAGAAGAGGAGCCGGAATCTGAGGTGAGGAGTAGGTCATTTACCACTTTTGTGAGAGCGGTCTCTGTGCTGTGGAGAGACCTAAAACCAGATTGAAAGGGTTCGAAAAGTCTATTACACGAGAGGTAATCGGTTAGTTGGGTGAAAACTATTCTTTCTAAGACTTTAGAGAGGAAGGGGAGATTGGAGATTGGTCGAAAGTTATTAGGGACATCAGAATCAAGGTTAGATTTTTTGAGTAGAGGTTTAATTATGGCTGATTTGAAGGAGGAGGGCACAACGCCAGAGGAGAGGGGTGTTAATTAATGTTGAGTAGGGGAGGGGCCTAATATTGGGAGAAGTTCCTTAAACCAATTTAGCGGGAAGAGGGTCAGAAAGGGTGGTTGTAGATTTAGAGGAAAGCACCAGCCTAGAGATGGTGTCCAAGGAGACAGCCTCAAATTTAGAGAGAACGGCGGTGGTCTCCAATGCACCTATTGCACAAATAGGAGGGGGATCAGCGCCCCCAGTAGGTAGAGATTTGCTAATCTCATCTTTAATACAGCCAATTTTGTGATCAAAGAAATTAAGAAAATCATTTGCAGTAAAAAGGGGAGGGTTTGCAAGTAAGTTTTGCAACCGTGTCAAAAAGAAACTTCGGCAGTGTAGTATAATGGTTAAGGAACTGGACTTGTAACTGAAAGGTTGCAGGTTCGATTCCCAGGTAGGACACTGCCGTTGTACCCTTGAGCAAGGTACTTAACCTGAATTGCTTCAGTACATATCCAGCTGTATAAATGGATAAATGTAATAAGAAGTTGTGTAAGTCACTCTGGATAAGAGCGTCTGCTAAATGCCTATAATGTAATGTAATGTAATGTAATCTTTATTAGTGTTAATGAGATCTGAGAAGTAGGAGGCCCTAGCAACGGAGAGCATGTGTTTGTACTTCATTAAGCTATCGCTCCATGCTAGTCGAAAGACCTTGAGTTTGGATGATCGCCATTTGCGTTACAGCTTTCTACACGCCTGTTTTTGTGCGCGAGTATCATCAGTAAACCAGGGCGATGCTTTCTTTAGACGGCGGGTCTTAGTGAGTAGGGGCGCAACAGAGTTAAGCGAGTCAAGTAGCATAGAATTAAAGTTATCCATGAACTCGTCGAGGGAGCCGATTCATTCTGGAAGAGAGGCGATAGTATTAGGTAAGAGATCTGCGAGTTTTGTAAATTGTAGAAGTATCGATACGGCGGATGCTGTAGGTTTTGACAGGGCAGAACAATTTGAAACTTAATAAGATGGTGATCTGATAACGCCGGTGGATATGGCAAAACTACTAAATCTGAAATGTTAATACCACGAGCGAGGACCAGATCAAGAGTATTGCCATTTGAATGGGGTCTGTTCATGAACCAGCTGAGTAAAAGCCAAAGGTGTCAATTAGGGACATAAAAGCTTTGCTAAGTGGATTCGTTTTACAATTGAGATGAATATTGAAATCACCGATAATTAAGATGTTATCCGTAACGAGTTACAAGGTCAGAGAGGAAATTGGAAAATTCTTCTAAAAAAGATGAATAGGGCCCAGGAGGGTGATAAACAATGATTAGGTAGAAAAGCAGGAAACTAGAGTGGTTAAGCCAGGGGTGTCAAACTCCAGTCCTGGAGGGCCGCAGGTCTACAGGTATTTGTGGTTTCCTTTCAATCAGCACCCAGTTAAAGCATTGAGAACAAGGTGTGTGGACTTCTTAGCCAATTAGTGACTTAAATTAATCACTTGTGCTTAAACGCACCAAAAACCAGCAGACACTGCGGCCCTCCAGGACCGGATCTTGACACCCCTGGGTTAAGGCCTGCGCTAACTGGAATGAGAGGGCGCATCGTGAGCATCTCACAGGATGAGAGTTTATTATTAAGGTCTGGTGAAAGGTTCAGACCCGAATTAAAGATTAGGCCAACGCCCCCCACCTTTCTTAGATGTCCGAGCGACATGCGAGTTGGTAAAGTTAGAAGGGGAAGCTTCATTTAGTGGGAAAACATCATTTGGCTTTACCCACGTTTCACATAATCCCATAATGTCAATACCACTGTAACGTTCCGTTCCCGTTTTCCATGTTTTACCCTTTCCCCCCGTGTCATGTTGGATTCCCTTCGTCCGTGTTTTCCCCCGTTGCTACAGGCTGGGCGTGCTCCCTTCTGTTTGTTTCACTCTTTTCCCCCCCACTCCGGTTTCAACCTCCGGCATCAATCTCCTTTCCCCGTTGCTGCATGCATTCCGCACCTGTCAATTAGTCAATCACCCTCGGTTACATTCCTCACGCTTTCCTTATTGTTTTCAATTTCACTTCCCTACTTAACCCCTCCCGGCTGGCTGCTATTCAGCGCCAGTTCGTTAACGTTCTCCGTTTGTATCCTGGTCCTTTGTTTCCCTGTCCTGTGCGCTAAAAGACTTCAGTGGGTTTAATCTGTGTGCTCCACTGCTCCAGAACCTTACTGTTGGTATTTATCCAGCCCTGTCTGTTTGCGGTTGTCTCTGCCTGAACCCTGTCTGCTTATTTTACCAGCTTCTCCTGTATTAGCCAGTCTGTAGCTGTTAACGACTCCCTGTGTGTGTTGCGGTACCTCTGCTTCCATCTAACGTTGCGCCCGCAGTTGGGTGTTCTGCCTCTCCACCCTACAGTGGTTCCTGTCCGGCCGTGGCTACCGCCATTGCTACGGTTACGGTTCCAGCCTCCACTGTGGCCCAGCTGCCCCAACCGGGCCAACCTGAGCTCCGCTACACTGCTCTGCCCTGTCGTATCCAGCCATATCCCTACCTCTGCTTCCAGTCCAGTTCCAGTCCAGTTCCGGTCTGGAACATTACCGTGTTCCAGAGTTCCAGTCCCAGTTCGAACCGCTCCAGTCTCCTGTATCAAGTCCAGTTCCGGTTCGGAACTCTCGTCTCCCGTATCAAGTCCAGTTCCGGTTTGGAACAACTCCTCGTTCCCGTGATCCAGTTCCTGTTGGACCTCCCGGTCCAGAACCAGTCCAGTTCCGGTTTGGAACTCGCCTCCCGTATCAAGTCCAGTTCCGGTTTGGAACAACTCCTCGTTCCCGTGATCCAGTTCCAGTTCCTGTTGGACCTCCCGGTCCAGAACCAGTCCAGTTCCGGTTTGGAACTCGTCTCCCGTATCAAGTCCAGTTCCGGTTTGGAACAACTCCTCGTTCCTGTTGGACCTCCCGGTCCAGAACCAGTCCAGTTCCGGTTTGGAACCCGTCTCCCGTATCAGGTCCAGTTCCGGTTTGGAACAACTCCTCGTTCCCATGATCCAGTTCCTGTTGGACCTCCCGGTCCAGAACCAGTCCAGTTCCGGTTTAGAACTCGTCTTCCGTATCAAGTCCAGTTCCGGTTTGGAACAACACCTCGTTCCCGTGATCCAGTTCCTGTTGGACCGCCCGGTCCAGAACCAGTCCAGTTCCGGCTTGGAACTTCCTGGGGCTATCCAAGTCCAGCTCCGGCTTGGAGCAGCTCCAAGTGCCGGAGAACTTCCCTCACCTCTCTTTACTATTGTGTTAACCTGTGTACAGCTTGGGACTACCCCAAGCTCTTTAAATAAATCACCTTTTCTGTCCCCCTGTCTCTTGGTCGTTGCATTTGGGTTCAGCCCGTGTTAGGTTCGTGACAACCATGTTCTTTAATTAAGTCATTGACTAGCAGTGCTTTGTTAGCGAGTGATCTGATATTAGTCGTATGCACTTTGTGTTGCTAAATGCTTTAGGAATGGGATTAATCTTAATTACGTTGCTTACCTTTTGTTCCGGGAGGCAGCCGAAGATGACGGGAGGAGAGACAGGGAAGGGATACGGTGCTGATTTGTGAATACATAATACAGTTTGTTTGTAGAGGCAATGCTGCTGCTAATGCTAGTTAAAACAGGTATAATCGAAGAGCTTGGTGGCAGTGGTGGCGCAATGATGTCGTCGCTTCCGCTGGGAACCGGAAATGGACAGTGAAGGAGGGCATCAGGTTGTATAGCTTTTACAGGCGTGTAGAGTCAGTTCAATGTTTGTGGACAAAAGGTGGGGAACCAGTGCGATTTGGGTGCAGACCATCACGATTTAAAGAGTTTCTGGCCGGTTGAGAAAGGAGGTAAAGTTATCGACAAAGGGGTTCCCCTTCCCAGGCAGTAGCCCTTCATCCAAATGTGGAGTTGACGAATCCGGCTGAATTTTACATTGCCAAAACAGGGAGGGGGGAAACTAATGGGTTTCTTATGTGTGTTGCCTCCTTTTATACCCAGGAACAGCTGATTTTATTCTGAAATAATCAGAATCACTGCAGTTTTAACACAGATGGACTCCATTTAAGCTTTAGTGTGATCTCTCAAATTGGATGCATCTGAGCTTATTTTAAGGTGTTACAGCAATACAGAATACTTATGTAAATTAGATATTTCAGCTTTTTATTTTTAATACATTTGCAAAAATTTCTAAAAATGTGTTTTCGCTTTGTCATTATGGGGTATTGTGTGTAGATTGATGGCAAAAAAAATACATTTAATCCATTTTGTTAGTTTTTGATGAATGATGAAAACAAACAGATCTAGGTAGTGGACTCAGACTTTTGGACCCCACTGTATGTAATCAGAATAAAATATCTGCAGGTAATGATTCATCAGATAACATTGTGTATGACATTTAAGTGTTTAAGGGAGAACAAAATATGCTAGAAAAGATCTCAAATATTCTGTTGAGTAAATGCATGAAAAGTCAATAGCCTAACCTTAGTTAAAGGTAGTCCATCTTTGTAATTTCTGTAGTGCGAATTCAGACTAAAACAACTGATATTTCTGATCTCCATGCCATGCCAGACCTGGTCCTCCATTAGGAATTAGTTGTGCATTGGTACAGCGTGGTGCAATGGAATGGGAACCCCTGGTGTAGTCTTTTGGATTTTTTGTTTTTGCAATTGCTTGCTCTCACAATTATGTTTAATTGTGGTATCTGTGAGTTTATGGTTGCCTCAGTTTCTGATTATGTTAAGCATTGCAGGACTCATAGAAATGTGTGCGGTGTTGTTTTTGCGATGTGGGTTTCCAGATTGTGGCAGACGCTTTTCCTCTTTCAATTCTTTTAATGTGCATATATCCAGAAATCACCACGAATTGAGGAAACTAGCCTTTAATCCGCCATGTATCTGTGCTGTTAAAGTGTTCATGGGACTTTTGCGGCAAAGAGTGTTCAAGCATAAAAGAGCTTGTAGCCCATCTGAATAGTCATTTGCAAGAGGGCATTGCAGTGACATGTCCTTTTCATGGATGTACAAAGACTTTCAAAGTAAAGTCAACCTTAACATCTCATTTATCAAGATATCACAGGCATTGTGATGTTACACATATAGATCCTGTTCATGTCAGTGAGGCGATAGAGCATGTGCCTGTAGATTCTGTTAAAGGCTCAGATATTGATGCAGTCCAAATTGTCCAGCAAGATGGATACACTAAAACATGGCTCTTTTTTATCAGCCTACAAGCAAAGTATCTTGTCTCTGTATCTACAATATCACATATTGCATGCGAATTGAGAGTATTACAGGACATGCAACATGAGTGTATGATGGCTTTGTTTTCAAGAGAGCTAGAGACATATGGTTTGCCTAATGAGGCATTGCAAAATCTAGGGAAACATGTATATGAGCAAAGCCCTATGCAGGGGACACTAGATTCTACAAGTGGCACTTTAACTACACACCATAAAAGACTGCAGTTTTACAGGGAAACATTTAAACTTGGTGGAACCAGTCCAAATTACTTTAGGACGTGATGGTGAGGTGTGAAAAGATATTTACATTACGTTCCCATTTTGGAAAGCTTGCAAGCGATCTTGACAGATCAAAACGCACGCCACCAAATTTTAAATCCTATTCACACTAGTGTTGCACGGTACACGAAACGTCGGTACTTTTTCGATACTTAAAAAAAAAAACGGTTCGGTATTAGAATTTTCGGACGTTCGGTACTTAAAAAAAAAAAAATTATATTATTCTTTTTTTTAAATATAATCTTTTTTTTCTTTTTCTTTTATGTAGCTGCAATATTTCCCTTACCGCAGAATGCTGGAATGATCAAAATAGCATCTGGAAAAACCCTTGCCAAAACAGCTTCGGTTTCCCGAAATTTCCAATGGCGGCGCTGATATTATGAGGGTGTAATTATAGTTTCCGCCTCTACGCAAAATGGCGCACTTTCGTCCGTTTCGCTATCTGACCAGAACTCTTACATTTTAGTGTAGAGTAAAAGCTAATACTGCAGAGGCAGGAGTTTGATTCTGCCTGTTTTTAAGGGACTGATTATGGATCAGCACTATAGAGGAGTCTCAAAAGCAGCTCTACAGTGCTGATCCAGAAACAGTCCTTAAAAACCGGTAGAAACAAACTCCTTGTCCTGGGTTTAAGTTGTATAGTTCTGAATATCATTTGTGAAGCTAAGGGGGGTTTATTGTATATAAGTTCTGTTTTAAGTTTATTAATATTATAAATAACTAATATTTATTTACCATACGCCTTTGTGAGCAAATGTTATTTTAGCTCAGAATGGAGAAATGCACCACTTTGTTACCAACACCCTCCCCATGTGTGCGACGACTGTCCGTACCCCCCGACCTGCGCGATGATACTACCTCGGCCCCGCACGCGTGTTTGATGACACCATGTACGCGCAACAACACTGGTAGTTTCGAGGGGCCTACCACCCGGCCTGAAAAAAAATCTAGGGGGAAACACTGTACTGTATGTGCCCATTCTGAAATAAATGTATTCTGTAGCAAATTTCTGAATGATACAGCTTCTTCTTCAGTTCTAACTTAAAACCATGGATGTGCAGGGAATATTTTTTTAGATATTGACATTTAAATAAAACTAGTAGAAACCAGGAGGAAATTGCCTCTGAAGGGCCAAAGTAAATAGGGTTAAGGTAATTTCAGTAGAGGTACCGAGTATCGAATCAGTATCGTTTCAGTTTCAAGTACCGTTTCAGTATCGAGTATCATGATACTAAACCTGGTATCGGTATCGAAGTCAAAATTTTGGTATCGTGACAACACTAATTCACACTGATGATGGCTTGATATGTGATGTTGGGTGTGTTACTAAATCTAATTACCTGTTTGCATCTGATCCTCATGCTCTGAGGATAATGTTATTTCAAGATGCATTCGAGGTGGTCAATCCGCTAGGATCAGCAAAGCAGAAATATAAAGTTCTTGCCGTTTACTATACTTTGGGCAATTTCTATGTTCACAACAGCTCGACTGTTGACTCAATCCAGCTTGTTCTACTTTGTTTGGAGAAGCAGTGCAAACTGTTTGGCGCTGATAAGGTTTTTGAGTCCTTGGTTTCAGATTTGTGTGTCTTGGAGTCAAAGGGCATATCTTTTGAGGGGAAAACTTTCAGAGGCAGTATTGCGTGCATCATGGGAGAACAACTTAGGGTCACACTTTCTCTGAGGATTTTCTGAAAATTTCAGCTGTACACACAATTTTTGCAGGTATTGTCATCTTGACAAAGATGCATTTCAAAGAAATTGTTATGATTCCGTGAAGGGACTGGACTCAAACGTACGACTCTCACACAGGAATTTCAAGAATTCAATCATTTATTACTTCGTCAACAACTCCAGAAGTATAGGGAGAATATATAATGCCGGGACTGGATGCTGGAATGGCGTTAGCAGGGGATTGAACGGGAGTGGGAGTAGGCAAGGGGCGGTGGCGGAATCCTGGGCTGGTGTAGCAGAGGAGGAGCAGGATGCGGGAGACAGGAGCTGCGTGGAGTGGGCTAGGACAGCTGCAGCTGGTGGACATGCAAAGCAGAACCAGGCATTAATGACAGCAAGGCAGAACAAAACAGGCAGCGTAATACGCTGAGCTAGGCAAGACATGAGGCAGCAAAAGCAAGGCAAGACAAGGCTAGATTTCAAGACACGAAGCGAGACAAGACAAGAGTTAATTAACAGTTAAGAGTTAAACAACAATGAGACTTAACGAACTGGCACAAGACAAAGAACACCGGGAGAATATATAAGAGAGTTAATAATGTATGCGTGAGTGATTAACAGAGCAGAAAGCATGAGGAATGCAAGCGGGAAAGGAATGAGATAGGCGGAGACAATGCTAGGGAAATGAGTGAAACCCAGGCCCAGCCTGCAACACAAGGGAACCAAACAGGAAACATGAAAACATAACACAACACGTGAGGGAAAAAGTAAAACAAGGAGCACAGCAGGGACGGGAATGGAGAGCGTCACACCAATGAAAATATGGACTGGTAACCGGAGGGATGTCACTATCCTGGGACACTGCCATTGTGCCCTTGAGCAAGGCACTTTCACCCAGAGAGAGAGAAGAGGGAGAGAGGAGGGGGGGGGGGGGGGAGAGAGAGAGGGAGAGAGGGAGGGGGGAGAGGGAGGGGGGGAGAGAGGGAGGAGGGGGGGAGAGAGGGATGGGGGGAGAGAGGGGGAGGGAGAGGGAGAGGAGGAGAGGGAGGGGAGAGGGAGAGGGGAGGGGGAGAGGGAGAGAGAGGAG
>CM056398.1:14195906-14359369 GCA_029718625.1 Synaphobranchus kaupii
GCTTGATGTCACACCATAAACAATGTGCTGGTAAACTGTTCTGCTTAGTTGTATTTCACAAAACTTTGGTTTGAAAAATCATTATACCTTTAGGCTTCAAGAAAAAATACTTTAAAACTTTCATACGGCTGTACATTATTTTTTTCCAATTTTAAACCGACTTGTGCTTTTTTGCACTTGATTACGACTCGTTCGGCTGTGTTCACTTTGGCGTTGTGAAACTCAGCCAGTTCCTGGAGTACCAATCCCGTGGCTTAGTATATGTTAGCCAGAGTTGTTTTGAACATGCTTGCAGAGATTTATGCAAAACTGTCGTCAATTGGGTGTATTTCTTTGACTGATAGCACAATAGGCCTATCTGAAGTGGGAAAAACTGTCTTCCACCCGCCTCCACTCCGAGTATTATTTGCTTTCCATTGGGTTTTAAAACTGTCTGTCAAATATTCCAGCCAATAGCCAAGACTCTTATCTTTCAAACGAGCCCTCATTCAACACTGTAGCCGTCGTATATCAAGGAAATTCTGCCGTGCGTATAAGGAAGTAGCACCCACGCGTAATTATCGAACCAAGATGGCACAGTGTTTTTACCTTGTAGCGTAGCTCGCTACATTCCGTTTAGCAAAGCACAATTAATTAGGTAAGGCCCGCAGTTACATTTTTTTACTTTAGAGTATTTTTGATACAGTTTTTGTGTAGTTATGTCGAGATTTTTGAGGCGTTTATCCGTGCACCAAGTGCTAGACGAACTGGATAAGCCAGAAGATGTTTTTGCCGAGGGAGACTCATCCTGTCTCAGTGACGCTGAATCCACTGATGACCGAGATGATGTTGCTGACATGTAAGTTGTTTTATCATACTAACAGTGTTATGCTATAAACGCGTTGAATTTCGCCATGGCAGGTAACGTCGTTAGGGCTGGTGGTATTACTGATTTTTCGATATACCAGTGTGAATTCACGCAATGCCATGCGGGTTCGTAATTACATTGTCAACTGTATTTTATTGTTTTTCATACAATTAATATTACAAATTGCACATTCCAACGGTATGATAAATAATTTATGAAGTAAACTTAGGGTGTATTGTCTGTGTTGACAAACTCGCACGTGTTACGTGGCGTTGCCAACAACACAGATGTTGTAAGTTTGGTGTAAGCATCGAAGGAAATGTGCAATTTAGCTGCAATGCATGAATCCCTGTGTTTCTTCTGTGAAGCTAACTAACCTTATATACTTATGCATAAAATCGGTCCCTCTCAGCTAAATTAATATAGATAGTATTACCTTTACAGTGGCAAGCTAGCAAGCAAAATTACAGGTAACAAGCAGCTAGCTATCTATTTGTGTCTGAGATGAGCTACTAAATCGATTTTTTTGAGTGTGAAATGGCTTCTGGAAGTGTTTAGTAAAGTCATTGTTCCACATGAGTAAATTGTTCTGTATGCAGTACAGAAGGCTGTGCAGGTAAACAAAATGGCAATTTATGCATGGTATGAGGGAGAGAACATGATAACATCAGGGAGTACTTGTTTATTATTATTATTGTTGATTGTTGTTGTATAAGGGGGACTAATGGGTATATCAACATGGTGGACAATTCCATGGACAGTGTTAGTGGGGTTTGTAATGATGCAGATTGCTCTCCTGAGGGAATGTGTAGTCTAAATGGCTTCTGTATGAATGGTTAAATAATCTCTCCTCACCCTCCACCCCCATGTTTTGATCCTTTGCCTTTTTTTGTTTTTAGTTCATTTTTTTTAGCTTTTTGGACCCTGCCATTTTGTACTTTCTTTGTGTAAATACGGTAACTTCAGCAATTAGAGGGCAAGGATCTTTTTATTTGTTACAACAGGGGTGTTTTTATTTTTTATCTAGGAAACTGGTGGACTTTTGATTTTTTATCCACTGCACTTTTAGTAGTACACCTTAGTGCACTTGTATATAGTTGATATATGTTTGTCATGTATAAAGTTTTGCCTCCTAAAACCCAACCCCAACGTCCGTCATAGGAGGTGGCAACAGAATAAAGGACAGGACTGGCTAGCAGTAATGTGTAGGGAAGTTTCATACTATTCCCATTATTCATTTGAAAACCTGTTTGCACATTCCTGGACTCATTTCTGGCTAATGGGGCTCTGGTGAAATACACAAGATTCACTGTGCTGCTACATGGGTTTTGACAGCTTTTTGTGACCTCGGGTAGTTAGTTGTGTAATATGAAGAGCAACAAGAACACGTCTAAAAACTTTTTATTGCCAATATTGACAAATTATCTCATTTTTTTGTAAAAACCTAAAAAATAAATCATATTGAGACCTTTCTGGAACATTGCCATTTTTGGCACATTTGGCACCATTTGGCACCATTTGGATAACGAAAAAGGTTCACCTGAAAAAAAACCTGTAAAATTTGAATGGTTTGAGATATTATATATATTGACACCAGATTGTTACCAGAGGTAGGCAGCATATTGATGAATCAGATAGAGGAGTCATTTCCTTGATTGCATTTGTAGCTCCCCAGGTAAAAATTCTTAAACTTGAATGTAGGTACCCGTTTTTTAGTTTTTTATATTTTCTGTACATAAATTGTTGTAGTTAAGTATCAAAAACTGGATTTCTATGAGTTCTCACTGCTTAGTCGTAATACTGCAGGTGTCTTCTTTAATAAAAGCCATGAACCATATTTGTACCATTTATAGTTTTTGAGATAACCACCTTTGTTTGTCACTAGTGAAAACAGGCGAAAATTGGCCTATTTTGCCCTCGGTAGGAAGAGGTTAAAGACCAACATGGTCAAAACAGCCAATGTCCATGATAATATAAATAGTATGACCAGTTCCTACCCTATGCGCTTGGGGGCACTCTACCAAATCTACCAAATAAAATTGTTTATGATTTATCCTCATGTGCTTGTTAATCAGACCATGTAATTTCCCTTAATTTCTCTTATTTTTTCTTATTTTCCCACTTGTTCGGTCAGCATGATCTCTTTTATCCATTGTTATGAGTACAACTATTGTAAACAATAGAGGGAGACATTCCTGTTTTGATGGGGGATTCTAGATGTCTCCCTAGTTGATAGCATGGAGGACTCCACCAAGGCCTCTCGCCCCCCCCGACATTTCACTAAACCTTAGACTATTTATTTTATTATTTATATGAGGCTTCTGCATTTTTGGTTTTCTTTGGGCCTACACAGCTTCACAAAACAGCTTACTTCCACATATTCCCCCCTTTGAGACAATTTGGTCTCACACTCCCTCCTTGATGTTTCACCCGGTGGAGTTATGACATTTCAATTTAATAATATATGAAAAATAACCATTGGTGGTGGATTAGTTTCATGCATAGTTTGTACTTTAACTGAGTTAATACTTCCTCTAATTAACAGAGGATATATCAAAAAGTAAATATCCAAAATCAAAAGGCTACTATATTTAGTGATAATCTGATTTGATTTGCTATAATTATATTATGAATTATAGAAAGATTATATAAAAATAATTGGATTATACTTTTAATGTCTTCTTCCTCTTCTTAGGATCCCATGACCTGAGGAGCCTGAGGAGAGGTTACTAGCACTTCACTCAGGTGTCTCCTACCTTCTTCGCCTTTTTTCTTAATCTATTTATGTGTCTGGTTTATCTATCCTAAGAGCTTTTAGTCAGTTGGGGCTTTATTATGTCCCCTTTGAGATGTTCTTTTCTTCATGTACTGTAGTCAGTATATGTGATATGTATGATCATGTGTATGGGGGATACTCCTCTTACTCTTCATCTTCCTCCAACAGCCCTGGCATGAAATAATTCTCCCAATCTATCCGATTACACCATTCGTCTCCAAATTTCATTCTCACGCATTTCCATACTGCTCCTCCCTTCACTCCCCATTTGCATAAAGGATTTCCATATGGACAGTTCAGTGGCCCTCCTTTCTCGTTGCATTTTTCCCCGTGTTCGTTCGTGTAAGACCCATCTCCCATCTGGAATACCTGGTGAATAGATGGTTCCCATACGGTGCATTTCCAAGGTATTCCTAAGACCATTTGGTGGACTGCCCCAGCCCATTTCATCAATACTTCTTTGCTTTCAATGGGATCACCTGATGGATTGTTTTCCTCGCCTTCTGCTAAGTTTATGAGTTCAACCACCTCATATCCCACCGATGTTTCCACGACTTCTTCCTTCTGGATCATCATTCCTGCTTCCCCCATTCTTGCTCCCAGCCACTTAGACATCATAGCTTTAATACATGGCAAGATTACTCTGCATCCACAGAAGGCTATCCCAACTACTATAACTACAGGCATCAGAGTCCCCAGCCATCCCATTGCGGAGGATCCAGCACTTGCCGATAGTCCGAATGCCTCTTTAATGTTCCTTAAGGCGTGTATTACGCTAGTCAGATTATCCGTAATGTCAGGGACTAAGGTATTGGAGTGGCTAATATTACCTGATAGGGTCCTGTTTGTCTGGGTTGCTTCCACTTTCTTTTAAACTTTTTCACATAGACCCACTCCCCTGGATTCACCAATAGCTCTGGGTCTTCGACTGCTGGCCCCTGGGCCTCTTTCGCCTGAGAATAGACAGACCTCACAGCCTGGGTTAGTCTCTTCAGGTACTTATGGAGTTCTTCTTCGAGTGCTTCCAGACCTATTTCCCTACTTTCTGGTCTTCTTGCGGGGATTGGCATTACTCTTCCTGTTACCATCTCATGGGGTGTCAAATGTACCTTGTACCCCTTGTACCCATCTCATCCCTGTTTGCCTACATATTTTCTGTAATTTCGTTTTTAGTGTTCCATTGCATCTCTCTACTATACCCGCTGCCTGGGGATGGTACACACATTAAAATTTCTGCTGTATACAAACGTGTGCTATTATGTCAGATGTAAAATGTGAATCATTGTCGCTGCTCAGGGTCTGACAGACCCCGAATCTGGGGGAAATTTCTCTTGCCAAGGCTTTTGAAAATCTATCAATGATTACTAATATGATTACCATCAATCAAGACAATATCTTTTGCCTTCCGCACGATCGACCATATCTACGTAGTCCATTACCAAATGGGTAAATGGACCCACCGGTGGTGGCATAGAGCCTGGTGTAGTCGGTATCCCTTTCTTTATGTTTATTTCCTGACAAATCAATGTTTCTGTATTTCTCTCATCATCTCCCCCCTTGCAGAGTGGCCAACACTATGGGCTGCTCTGAATATGACTTCTATTAGTGCGCTTGGTGCAATTGCTTTCCCTGTACATAATTGCCGCCATATCCCTTTAGACTTATCTAACCCACATCCTCTATTTTCCCATTCCACCTTTTCTGACATTGTCGAAGCCTCTTGTGGCTCTATTAGGTCTTGCAATGCCACCTCCTCTACATTCCGAAGCACCTGTTGATCTGCTGTAGGCCAGTACTCCAACTCCTTTGCTGTTAGTTTAGCAGCTTTATCCGCATAATTGTTTCCTGCTGACACAGGATTTGTTCCGCCTGTATGTGCTGCGCACTTTATAATTGTAATTTTTGCTGGTTGTTTCATGGCCTCCAACAGTCCTTTTACCTCAGAAATGTTTTTTATAGGGTTTCCCCCTGCAGTGAGAAACCCTTGTCTTGCCCATATTCCCCCAAAACTGTGTACTACCCCACAAGCATATGCTGAGTCACAGTAGATATTAACAGTTTGGCCAGGGGTTTGTCCAGTTTGTCCAGGGGTCACCAACCCCTTCTGCAGGCTCTTGCTAGGGCTACCAGTTCTGCTTGTTAGGCGCTTGTCCCTGGGCTTAGAGCCGATTCTTCGATCGTTTGATATGTCCATGGCCCTTCTTGTTGTACTATAGCATATCCGGCTCTCCTTTTTCTTGTGCAGGGATCAATAGATGATGAACCGTCCACCAAGAACACGTGGTCCGGAGCCATCAGTGGTTCATGGTGCAGGTCTTGCTCTTGCTTCTGCTTCCACCATTCTTTCACATTCATGTGGTTGGCCATCTTCTGGCGTTATCATTAATTCCGCTGGGTTCAGATGCTTTGCATCTGACAATGTTCAATCCTGGCTGTGTGAGCAGGATCTCATATGTGACACATACAGGGTGACTTCATGCCCTGTCATTATTGGCGTTGCCTTCTCTACCGCAAAGATGGCTGCTGCCAGTCCTTTCTCACATGTGTGGAGTCCTCTCTCTACTGCATCTAGTCTCGTACTGTAATAGGCAATGGGTTTGTGTCTTTCTTGCTCTTTTTGGGTTAGTACTGCTGTAGCAAACCCCTCTTTTTCTGCACAGAACAGGTGGAACCGTTCATTGTAGTCTGGGAGTCCCAGAGTTGGAGCTGTTTGTAATCCTTGCTTAAGTCCAGTGAAAGCTGATTCTGTCCCTGGGAACCAATTTGGTGTCTTCCTGCTTTATTTAGGCACAAATCTCTTAGTGGCTGTGCGATTTCTGCATAGTTACAAATCCACTGCCTGCAGTACCCCATCATTCCTAGGAATCTCTGCATCTCTTTCACCGTTCTCGGTCTGGGCACCTTCGTGATTGCTTCAATTCGTTCTGCAGAAATACTTTTGCTGCCTTTCTTAAGAGTATCACCCAGGTACTGCACTTGTTGTTAGCAAAACTGTAACTTTGACTTGGATACTTTGTGGCCTTTTAGTGCCAGTTATTGTAACAGCCTCTTACAGTCCTCTTTGCATGCAGTCATACTTAGGCTGCATAGGAGAAGGTTGTCCACGTACAGGATGAGAGTGCTTCCCCCCTTTGGAGCAAAGTCTGCTAGGTCATTTCTGACCATTCGATTGAACAGGCTAGGGGATTCTACATATCCCTGAGGCAGACTTTGTTAAGTGTACTGTTGCCCTCTGTATGTGAATGCAAACAAATACTGGGACTCGAGGTGCACTGGAATTGAGAAAAACACTGAACATAGGTCTATAACTGTGTAGTGGGTTGTATCACTTGAGATGTTAGTTAATATGGTTGAGGCATTGGGTACAATTGGGTAGCCTACTTAGTCATTGAGTAGTCTGAAGGCTTGTACCATCCTCCATTTTCCTACCGTTTTCTTAACTGGTAAGACTGGTGTGTTGCATAAGGCTGGTTGTAGGGTATATCACCCCAGCTTTCAGAAGGTCTTGTATAGTGGTGCTAATTTCTTCCTCTGCATCCTTGTTCAGGGGGTATTGACGGACTCTGGGTCCCATCATGCCTGGTTTCAATTGTATCTTCACCTGTCCAGCTGACCGCATGAGGCCGATGTCGTGCCCCCCTTCTGCCCAGAGTTCTTTTGGGACATCCTGTAGGTACTCTTCTTGTTCTTCTGTGAGTGTCATTATTGCTTTCATTTCCAGTGTGTGTTTCTCCATGCATACTGGAGTCTTTAAGTCCACTGATAAGAACCAATCTGTGGGGCAGACACCATTTAACAATCCGGGTATGTTAGTAGGGAGGTACTGCTGCTGCATCATTCTTTTTACCATCGGTCCAATGTCTTTTGTTTCAAATCCTGGGCTGACACCCAACGTTACATGGGGAATTGCTGTGTCCCCCATCATGTACCATTGCTCTGTTGGTAAGTTCTTCTCCCCCAGAGCTATCATAGCCCCAACCCCTTCTTTTCTGATGTAAATGCCTCTTGCATGTATCACTCCCTGTTTTCCGTTTATCTCCTTGAAGTCCTGCCGTACTCTTCATCTTCTCCCATCTGGTCAAAAAATAAGGTCATGTGGAGCTGATCCCTCATTTCTGTCTTACTGATACTTTCAGTACCGGGCATGTACTTGTCCATAGCTTCCAATATTCATTCAAATAATTTTCTTGTGGTAACTGTCCCCAGTAGACTACTGGGCCACCCTGTTCCTTGTTTAACATGTCCATCACATATTGTCCAGATGATCCAGGAAAAGTGCAAATCAGCCCTTGAGGCGTGCATGAAATGTTGCCATTCAATTTGCACAGCAGATCCCTTCCTAGCAAGTTTACGGGTACGTTAGGGGAATATAGGAGTCTTGCCGCAATTTGTTGCTCCCCCACTTTCAGTTTTTGCTCTTCAGTGAATGGAACAATTTGTGTTATCCCTGAAAATCCTTTTGCTCTAATATGATGTGTTGTAAGTAGAAAGTGTGCTCCACCCAGACTAATACATGAGTGGGTCGCTCCAGTATCTATTAAAAAGTTGCATGTCTTATGAGAATATGCCCGCATTCTCCACCAATTCGTGGTTCATTTGTGGCACCGCTGGATGTTATAGATAGCATTTCCCTTCCCTCACACTCTCCCTCTGCTCCTAGGGGTGTAGGATTCCCAGGGCATCGCTATTGATTCCCCCATTGTTGTTGTGGCTGCCATCCCTCCTGCTGCTGCCCATACGTGTTTTGCTGTGGGGTCATTGCTATCTGGTTCTCGGGTCCTTGATGTGACGGCATTATCTGGGGCCACCCCCCAGGGTTTGCTCCTTAGTTCATGCGGCCTCTTGATTGGAATCCTCCCCTTCCTCTGCCTCTTTTCTGACCTATCCAACAGTCTCTGGCCCAGTGTCCCATCCTCCCGCATTTCCAGCAGTCTCCTTTCTGTTGCCACTGGCCCTGGTTTGTCCATGGGGACACTGGCCCTTGGGAATTTGGTCCTGCCCATTCGATGGATGGGCCCTGTCCTCCTTGGACTTGGGGTGAGGGTGGGGGTGCCTGTATCTGCTGGGTTATTACTGCTGCTTGAGTTCCCTGTTCCTTCTCCTTTTCGGCTATCTGGAGAAGTAACAGCTTCTTCTTTAGAGATTTATTCTGTCCTTCTGAGTTATTCACATTTTCCCTGTGCAGCCTCACGTGGTGGACAAGATGGGCTCTTTGTTTATCCCAATTCTCCTGGGGAAGCCCCACAACCTTGTTTAGGGCCTTTTTCACTGGATCGGGCAATGCTTTACATAACATGTGAAAGAACATTGTCAACGTTCCTGGCGATGCATCAAATGGCTCTCCCATATTTGTGTTCCATGCCTCCTGCATTTTGTTGATGAAATCATGGGTGTCCTCTTCTTCTTTTAGTTCTGCACTCGTCATTTCTGCAAGGTTTGCTTTATGTGGAAACAACTCTCTCAAAGCAGCCCAAACACCTGGTCTGTATCTGTTGAATGATTCTCCATCTATCTTGTGGGTGTCCACAGCTCTTTTTAAGCCTGCTAGCTCCATTATTTCCCTGACCTAGTGCCCCACACATTTTGCTAGAAGCTGCTTAACATCCTCCATGCACAGGGGCAGGTGGGTAGTTCTCATCTCTACCTTCGCTATCCATGGCCCTGCTCCCTCTGTTTTTCTTGGTAAATCCTTAACTATGTTCTCCAGGTCCATTGACGACCATAGGGTGTATCTAGTGAGTGGCTATTGTCTCCCTGGTTGGGGTATGACTTGCAATGGGGCCAGGAAGGTTTCTTCTTCCTCTCTTTCTTCCCCTGGGGTGTATCAATCAGGTGCTCTTCTTCTTCTGCCACTCCTCCTGAGGATTTTGCTGGCACTGTTCTGGATATCACTACTGATATCGTAGAGCTGCCTTAATTCTTGAACTCGTTGCTGCGAGTCCTTCATGCAGGAATGCTTGTTCTGCTTTTTTCACCTCCCTTCGGGTTTGCTTCAGCATTTCCTTTGTCACTTTCTTCTTCCTTTCTTCTTCCTTGTTGAACCTTCACTATCAGAGGAGCTTGATTTATCTCTGGGAAGGGCAGTTGACCTTAGTTTCACTTTCCCTTTGATGTCATATTCTCCTCTCCTTGGGTCTCTTCCAGCTCTTCTTGATTCTCCTTTCGGTTTTGTTTCTTCTTCCCACATCTCAACACCTCCCTCTGCTTCTTCCATTGCCTGTTGATATCCGGTGGCACATCCTAGCTTGCTGCATGCCCCTGGCGACTTGACTGTCTCTTTTCTTGCAACTTGTCATTCCCTGCTTCTCTCGGCTACCATGTGGTGTGTGGAGGTGTGGGTATGGTGTACTATTTGCAGGATTTACCTCGTTTCCTCGGCTGTCACTCCGGGCTGTCTCTGGTTCTCCTTCCTCTGGGCATGCTGCTGTAACTTTTGATCTTATTAGAACAGTTTCCAAATTCCCTTGTTCTTCCCTTTCACTTTCACTAACTCAGGCCTAATCCTCACAGTAGTCTCAGGCCCCTGGCTCAGATCCTCTTGTTCCCCAATGTTGTTCAATAGGAGATACAGGCTTGCAGCCTTAATGGCTCCATTCGCCGCTCCGATGACGCTGGTTGCGGGTCCGCCTTCGGCTGATGCTCCTCCTTCCTCTCCACAGACATTCTCCGTCTGAAAGACTCATTCTTCCAATGATTTAGATGTACTCTGTGAGTTCTCAACTTTCCCTTCTGGCCCAGCTTGCCCTTACTCTCCTTTCTACACAAAATAGTTTCCACTGATTGCAGGTATTGAAGCCCAAAAGTCCCTTTCTCGGGCTATACTAGAATAGAATAGAACTTTATTTGTCCCCGTGGGGAAATTGGTTTGCAGCATAATCACACAGCATTTGGTCAATCAATTACGACATCACAAAAAAAAAAGTCACAAATAGACATACTGGTAGACATGTACATATACCCATACTAGGAGGAGGAGAACTGGAGAACTGGCCAGACCAGCTGGACATCCTTTGAAACAGGAAGGAGTGGTCAAAGTGCATGGATACACTAGTGCATTACATGTTTAAAAACCTAACGGCTTGTGGAACAAAAGAAAATTTTGATCTATTTTTTGTGAATAGAGGGGGGCAATATCGTCGCCCAGATGGCAGCAATACAAATGAGGAGGCAAGGGGGTGCCTCTGGTCCCCCACAATGTTATTTGCTTTCTTCTATCTCTGTAGATACATTCCACACTAGGTAATGTAATTCCTAGCAGTTTACTGGCCGTTGTTACGGTTTTTCTGACAGTCTTTTTCTGTGCCTCAGTAGCATTGCCAAACCAGCAGATTATGCAGAAGGATAAAACACTTTCAATAAAAGCACAGTAAAACATTTGTAGCATTTTGCTGTGGACATTAAAAGAAAACAATTTCTTTAAAAAGTACATTCTTTGTTGTGTCTTAGTACTTATAAGGTCAGTCCACAGGTCCCATTTGAGTTTATGGTCGAGCACAATGCCAAGGTACTTGTAGTCTGTGACAGACTGTATTGGCTCCCCATTGATAAAAGTAGGGTTAAAAGTGTGCAGCCTTCTAAAATCAATGGACAGTTCCTTTGTTTTTGAAGTGTTTAGGAGAAGGTTTGACTTCTCACACCAATTTAAAAAGTAGTTAAGAACTGGTCCATGCTCCACCTCCCCATCATATAGGAGGCTCACCAGGGCAGTGTCATCTGCATATTTAATAAAGTGCCTATTTGGGAAAGTGCTGCTGCAGGAATTTGGGTATAAAATAAACAATAAGGATGATAAAACACATCCCTGGGGGGAGCCTGTGCATGTGATCTTTTTGTCAGAGAGGGACGTACCTACTCTGACCTGCTGAATTCTACTGCTAAGAAAATCAACAATCCATAAAATCATGCCAGCTTCAAGTAAAAACTCAGTAGCCAATATAACTGATAAAATACTGGGCTGGATAGTGTTAAAAGCAGATGAAAAGTCCACAAATAAAATCTTGGCATGAGTCTTTGGTTTCTCAAGATGCGTGTGCAATAAGTGCAATAGAGTCACAATTGCATCTTTCACCCCTCTTGTGGCTTGATAGGCAAATTGCAGGGGGTCCATGAGGTGCTGTGTTTGTGACACAATGTACCTTTTCACTAAGCGCTCAAAGCACTTCATGACCAGTGATGTCAGTGCAATAGGACGAAAGTCATTGGGCCCTATAGGTCTGCGGATTTTTGGCACGGGTACAATTGTGGATGTTTTCCATAGGGTCGGGACTTTATGAAGATTAAAAGAGGATCTAAAAATGTCAGTAAACACTGGTGCTAACTGTTCAGCACAGTGCTTTAAAACACTTCCACAGATATTGTCAGGGCCTGAGCTTTTTCGTGGGTTACAGCTTCTAAAAAGGTGAAAGACTTCTGATTCCTCAATAATAGGGTTGGGTATGAGGGGGGGAGGGAGAGCAGGGAGGGGCATCACAGTGGCAGCCTCGGAACTGTTGTCACTCTCAAAGCGGCAAAAGAAGGTGTTGAGCTGGTTTGCCATCTCCAGTCCCTCACTACCATGCAGGACAAGGGTAGGTTTTCCTCTGCCAGATGCCAGAGAGGCCTCGATCTTTTGTTTGTAGCTGTATTTGTCTTTTTATTTGTCTTTGTGTGTCCCTTCTAGCTGTTTCATCCTGGATTCTGTAAGCCTTTTTCTTCTGAATTATCAATTTCTTTAATCTGTTAGACACCCAAGGCTTATCATTAGGGTAAGATTTAAAGGTCTTAGTAGGAATCACAGAGTCTACACAGAAATTGATATAATCAGACACTGCTGTAACATGATCATTAATATCAGGACTATTAAAGACCTTCCATAGGGTGCAGTCAAAACATCCCTGTAGAGCCATTATGCTGTCGTTGTTCCACACCTTGACAGTTCTCTTTTGAGGCTTCACCCTCTCTAGTAGCCTCTGATAGACAGGGCGGAGATAGACCACACTGTGGTCGGACGCCCCTAGTGGTGGGAGCAGGGAGGCAGTGTAGGCGTCTTTGACAGTTCCATAACACATGTCTAATGTCTTATTTTTCCTGGTGGGGCAGTCAACATACTGATAGTATGTGCGCAGACACTTTTTAATGGAACAGTTATTAAAGTCCCCAAGAATAAACTTGGGTGCATCAGGTGAAAGTGACTCAAGTTTCTGTGAGAGGTTAAAAATGGACTCTAGTGCCTTATTAAAATTCGCCTTTGGGTGTATATATACCACAGTGAGGAAGATTTGAGGAAACTCCCTGGGCAGGTGGAAAGGTCGAAGAGAGACACACAGCAGCTCGATGTCAGGGGTACACAGGTGCTCTCTTACCACAACTGCCCGACACCACTCGTCCCTGATGAGGAGACAGACGCCGCCCCCACGAGTCTTCCCGGTGATGTTGGGGTCCGGGTCGGTCCTGAACGCCGAGAAGCCAGAAGGCTCCACATCACTGGATGCGATGTTACTGTCCAGCAAGTCTCAGTGATCGCTAAGACGCAGGCGCTCCGATACTCATGCAGGTAGCGGGTGTTGGCTGACAACTCGTCCATCTTCGCTCGCAGGGACTGCGCGTTGATGAGCAGAGTAGTAGGAAGTGGAAGTTTGTTTTTCAGCCTCTTCAGTTGGTGACGAATGCCACCCTTACATCCGCGTTTTCGCTTTGACCGTGTAGTATCTCTCTTCGGATTTATTTTAAGAAAGTCCGGTATTGAGTCTACAACGGTTGAATAGTCCGGGGATATGTGATTGCGTAACAGCAGTAGAGTTTCTCTGCTGTATTGGGTTTCACAGGCTACGCTGCCAGCAGCATAGCCATGGTTGAGTCCTTGGGTAAAATAGGTCTTTAAAATCACTGCAAACAGTCCGATCATGCACCATAAGGCGAAATCCATAATTGCAGCTTCAGTACAAGCGAGGTGCAAAGTAGAAGAAACAAACACATCCACACAAACAACACGGTAAAACACGATAAAACAAGATAAAAACACGATAAAACACGGTAAAAACACACAAAAGCCAGTGTGAAACGCAGCGAGGCAGCCACAGAGCAGCGCCCCCTATCTGTCCGTAAGGGACCACCTCTTGTTCACCTTTTCCATTTTTTCATGGTATGCCCATAGTCTGTTGGAAATAACTCACTCATGCAGGAGAGAGCTGTCTTGGGTCTTGGGTTTGAAGGCTCACCCTTCCGGGTTTTCATATCCTTACTTTTCCTTCGGCCCATGCAAGCATATTCTAGTTAACTGAAACTGAAACTAAAACTGAAACTAAAATCTAAAAAAACATTTTAGTTAACTGAAATAAAAATAAAAACTAAAGTTACTTTAACTCTATGGGCTTTGGCCCCTAGTGGTGGGACGTATCCATCCCAATTTTTTATAGTGTTCATATTTCTCGGAAATTCCAAATCAAAACGTTAATAAAACACGGAACCTTCGAGGCAAAATTGTTAAAAACAGTCACAGCCTGCGAACACATTCGTTTATATGCTTATCAGCTCTCAGGTTACACTGCAGGGCCATAAAGCAGCAGAGTGCTAATAGCCCAACCCACTGTTTATAGCCTTCATCTCGCCGCAGTCACAGGCAATAAAATGCATATCAGAAAAAATCTTGGTACAGTTTCTACACGCTAAAAAATCAAGATCCGATTTAGGAACAATTGTATGTTACTGAAAAGTTGTATAAATGAACATTATGTGTTTTTTCCCCGTGCTCACTTCACGATGCATACAACCGATGCACTTTTGTATAAATATATTTTATTTTCTACAAAATCTCTTGATAAACATGATTAATCAACCAAATTTGATACCTGGTTATGTAGTTATAACTGTTTTCTGAAGAATCCTAAATGTTTTTTCGTAATCCATTCATCCATTGTCCAGCAAAATCTCCATTTCTACAGTGCGTACACATCGCATTTGCGTTTGTATTACGTTACTATCATTGCGTAAATACATTACTAGACTGCTTCATGAATGATCTAACGTAAAACACTTAGATATCTTCTACGTGGTTTCCTGCCCTTTAAAACAAAGTAAAATATGTCATATTCGAGCGACTGGGAACGGCGCTGTGTCCACGCGTAACGATAGCCCATAGGGCAATCGTGGTGTGCGCATTCGGCCACATGACACTGCAGACAGGATAAGATTGCGTCTGTGGCCATTTTTACTGAGCTTATCCTGGAAGGGATGGACTGGATTGCTGTACAAGTAAGTTTTTAGCCTATCCAGATGACATATAGCCATGTGTAGCGCTTTTGTTAGCTGTATGTACGTCATAGGCTAGCTTTTCTCTTTATGCGTAGGCTACGTGGTTTGCTGTATGGTGTAATTGCGCTGGTCATATGTCTTTGCTGCTCCAACTATTACGATTATTTTATACATTTATACCTGAACGTGGCAAGCAACGGTGGAAAGAAGAGCGTTTATTTCACGGTTGCTCAGCTTTTGGAGGTGCTGCACAGCAGTGATTCCGGAGGTGAAGAAGTCAGTCCTCAGGCATAGCTATGACTCTGTGGCATGGAACCGTGCCTGGACATGTAAGTGTTTTTAAAAATATATAATACAAATTATTATTATTATTGTTATTATCATCATCATCATCATCAACAGTATGGAGCGCTATTATCTAGAGTATTTTTAGTTTGGTGATAAATGGATTCTCGCAGAAGTTCACTAGTTAGCTTCTATGTTGTCACAGGCTGGAGAGGAGCTCATGGCCTGCTAAGTAACTGTTCATTCGCAGTTTTTTTTGTGTAGCAACCAACACAAGGGCTAGTTGTTGAATTCACGCATGAAACTACATCCATTCTCAGTACTTTATTTCATGGTTCAGTCAAGAAATTACAGTATTATAATAATGTAATTTAGTTTGTGCAAGCTGACAAACTAATTCATAAATCCTAGTTAGCTACGATTGCTAATTATGTTGGAGCTAATATCAGACGTACTGTGGATGTAAGATTTTTTAATGTATCCTGTATATATGTGTGTGTGTGTATATATATATATATATATATATATTATATGTGTGTGTATATATTATATATATATATATATATATATATATATATATATATATATATATATAATATATGTGTGTGTATATATATATTTTTATTTTTTATTTTTTCACTTAATTGTAATACTTGCCATATGTCCTTTTGAGATAATTAGTGTTCAAATATTTTAGTGATTCAACTTGGTAATGTACTTGAATCTGTCTTTTTCAGGGAGGACAGTGAATACACCCCTCCCCCACCTGACACCTAGGAGTAGGAGGTGGTAACAGACAGGTTTGCCAAATAAAGTGATGTATAATTCATTACTTTTGCTGTAAAAAGTAATGTTGAAGGCTTGTTATAGATAAACCTGTTACTCTGCTGGCTTATGGGCCTCTGGTAAATCAAATTTTGAAGTACAGTGCCATTTTAAAAATAAAGCAGATTGGTTGGATAACATTAGGGTAAGAAATCCTTTTCGGAGAGGTATTTGGGCACGTGTACCCTCATACACATAAACACAAAACATGTGTAGGTTAATTTTCTTCACATTTTGTATTACAAAAATAAAGTTTTCTGATGATTGACATGCCTAGACAGAAAGATATGCACATGTTTTATATTTGGATAGGTTTGGATAGCTTTTGGGACACCTGGGCCCCTTTTTTGGAAAAATACCAATGGATAAGGAAAGCCTGTAGATATCTTTACCAAATTCTATACACAAGTGGACAACATATCAGTGCACTAGTATAAGCAACTCTGGCTTGCTCCAGTACTTTGAAGTTGAGATATTCAGTGATAAACTATAAAAACACAAGGGGCCCTATCTTACACCCGGCGCAAAGCGGCGCTAACCCAAACGCAAGTGTCTTTGCTATCTTACACCCGGAGCTAGGTTCATTATAACGCCTAACGCTTACGTCCTTTAACTAGCATGTATTCTTGCACCCATTACAAGTGAACTGGGCGTGTTGGTCTTAAGATGAGGAGTGGCCAGGATTCTTTTTGGCGTATTGCTATCTTGAGCCAGCAGAAAGCGCTTATGCTAGAACCACCACAAACCTGGTTTAAAGTCATGTCGCAGTTGTTTACATGTTATTTTAACGGCGCATATAAGTGCGTCTACATAGGCGTGTGCACAACGTGTCTATTACACACAGGGGCGTGCACAAGCATGACTAAAATATCTAGATCACAATGTGAAATATTATTATTGTGTAGGCTATATCAAAAATGCATAATAATAAAAGGTTCCATAGGTCCACATACCTTTCCCTCGGCGAAGGGAAACGATGCCACATTACATTGCTCTCAGCCCACTCCATCAACATCCAGGCGATGTGCGATGGTACGGGACAATGGCTATCCATTAAAAAGGAGCTGATAACACCTATATCAAGCCTAATGCGCAAATTGTCATTTACACCTAATGCGTGAATTCTCATTCAATGGAAAACTCGGGCACTGCAATAGACGGACTTTTGAGTTCTGAAAATGCGCTTCAGACGTCATTACAATACAGCTCTGTTTATCTAGGAATACAGCCTGTAAGTAAATAGAATGGTTTGTGACTGAAAAAAGTTCAAAACCTTGTCCAGTGAATATTGCTTTTATTGTTTTTCAAATAGCCTAGGCTACAGCGGATTCGCTGTGCATACATAGGCTAAGTTTTTTTCGATAGCCTATGGTTAAAAAACGGAGATAAATGTCAATGTCATCATGTTAACTGAATTGTAACCTTAGCTATTCTTCGTCCTTCATATTTTTTTAATTACAGTGACAAGGTTTCCATACCCTCAGCTTATTAAAACCCCGCTGATTTCACAGGTCTGTTTCCTCTGTTGTAAATCACACTTTTCACGGTCTTCCTGGGAAAGTGGATCGTTTTAAAGCATTACGCTACCAGTAAAATAGGTTGGTCGCATTTCCATAAGCAGGACATTATAAAATAAGGGAAAATATGCTGAACCTATAGGTTGCCAACCTGACAGATTTATTATATTTAGTGTCATCATTAAGGCAAAATAACGTTATTTATGTTATTAATCAAAATTAGAATGCAGGTAGCCTAATGAACTTCGGATGAAGCTTGAACATGAGTTCATTGCATAAACAAACGAAATTCGTTAAACAAGCAGGCTAATTTGGCGTTTTCTAAGGTGAGACGGAAGCAATTGGTCGCTTATTCTCAGCTGTTGCAGGTGCTTTTAACGAAATTTAACCGCATATATTTTGTAAACAGCACTGTCAGGAATTACCGGGAACTCATAATGGTTAGCCCGAATAATATTGATCATAGGCTACTATTGATCCATATAGCCTATTCCTTGATCGCACTAAACACGCACGAGCATGTCTGTTTCGCCATCATAAGCAATCCGCCAAGGTGGAAAAGCAGGCTTTTAAAGGGAATGGGATATAACATTTTGATTGGTTTATTGCATGTCACGCCCAAGACAAACCTATAATTAATGAAGAGACTAGGTTCAGCCCAGTTGCACCTTGCGCTGTGCTTAGCGCCCAAAAAACACGCCGTTAAAATAGCAAAAGTGGACTTGGACACGCCCTAAATGGACAAGCGCCAAGATAGGGCCCAAGGTGTTTTGTACTTTTTTTTGTATTCTTATGTGTATTTTATATAAACTGTACGTGACCACTTTGACATAAATTTATTCTGTTCCAAATTTCTGAATGGTACAAGCCTCTTCTTTCATTCAAACTTTCAACCATGAATCTTTTGAGATATTGGCACTTAATTGACACTAGTAAAAACTAGACGAAAATTGGGCCAAATGGGCCAAAGTAAATAGGGTTAAAAACTCAAACTAAACTAAAACTGTAATGTAGTGTTGCAAAACTAACTGAAATAAAATAAAAATGACCATGAATTCTTTTTAGTTTTAGTTTCTGATCCTCTTCCCGATCTGTGATCTGGATTGCATATAGGGTAATTTGAAACATTCAAAACCAATATTTAATTTCTCTCCCTCTAAATTAGAAAGTGAAATTAAAAAACAAATAAAAATTGACACTAGTAAAAACTATACGAAAATTGGGTCAAATGGGCCAAAGTAAATAGGGTTAACGTTCCCTTACTGTGAGACCAGAGTACATTGCTAACATTCCCCATACATTCTTGCCACGTCATTACAAAATGTTATTTTTGGAACATTCTGGGGTGTATATACAGGGGAATGTTACTCCAAGATAACAAAAAAACATTCCAGGAACATCCCTTAAATGTCACAAACGTTGCAATGAATTCCCTGGATGTCATAATGTTATGTTCCTCTCAAGTCCTCAGAACATTCCTTCAACTTGTTTGTGGAACTTCCCCTTCACATTACAGGAACATTCTATGTAACATTAGGGGAATATTCTATGAATGTTAGTAGAAGCGTTCCCTTTGGGTTTCTCTAACACTTGGATTTAATGTTCCCTTACTGTGAGCCTGGAGTACTGTAGGATATCTAATATTTAGATATATATAAGTCTAGTACCCCTCCCCCCCCCCCTTCTCTCTATCTCTGTCGCTCTCTGTCTCTCTCTTACACATTAACCCCCACCAACATCAAAGATAAGCCAGTCTTTGTCATAAATGTCCCCTCTCCCCCCCCCCTCCCCCACACCTTAACCCAATCAGGGCATGGATCCCCTCCCTGTCAAGGTATTTTATGAGTGTACTGCAGAAAAAGAATTTAGTCAGTTTGGAGTTTGTTTGGTGAAGAAGTCATTCTCTTTGGTTCCTCGTGCGTTTCCTTTTGTTCCTGTTCAGCTGGAGGGTAAATAATATTGGCAATTTTTGGCTTATCTCTCTCTTTTCTGGTATATTCAAATTAATGTCTGGTTTAATGCCTTCCCTTTTGTAAATTATAAGTAGTCAGCCTACATTCCTTAGTGAATGTATGATTTCCAGTCATTATTCTAATTCAGTTTTCATTGAATAAAATTATTTAATCGCAAGACCTGATTTAGACTTTGTTTTGGCTTGTTGGTTGATCCACCAGGTTACTGTTCGACTTACCTATCAAAGAATTTGGCGATTTAATTGATGATTGTCGTTTTTAATAATAATAATAAAATTAAATAACATAAAACTTATTTTGAATGTAGGTTAAGTGAGGGGTTCTAGCACGCAATATCGCTTGTGTTCAGTATTCAGAGTGCTGAATGTTTTAACAAGGGCATTGACTGTTGGAACCGCTGGATTCAGAAAATACACATTTTACCTAGTCCTCACTTACCCGATAATTGGAGGTCCCACGAGATAGGTTGTCCTATAGCATACTAAATTGTACTATTGAGTAAACTGCGGTAAACTCGGAGACAAGTTCAAATCTTTTTCTAATTGACTGGTCTTAGATTGATTGATTTTATTTTGAAAATAAAATATATATTATTATGGCATACCAGACAAAGAGAGAGATGCCTCATTTACCCTCCACTGCTGGCCTACCAGCATTCCCTGGCCAGTCAAGGTTGGATCAGCAGTGGTATCTCATGATATCAGAACGGCAATATTTGATAGCCCAGTGCCCAAACTTTGCGGACAGCTCAATGCAATGGACCAGCTGAAGGAGGAGGCACTTTACAACCTGCGGACTGAGTATTTGGACTATCTGATTTCTCCAGATAGTGATGGAACCAAGCGCAGGATTGTACAAGGGATAAGGTCGTACCTAGAGAAAAGACAACATTTTCTCTACCTCCGGCGGTCAAAGCAGGCATGGGAGGAGATAAACCAAATGTGGAAACTGGCTTGGGAAAAGCACCACTGTAAGTCAGAAGTTACTGCCAAACCAGTTTCTTCTGTGGCAGTACAGCCTGCACTGGAAGGTGCCATTCCAGCCATAACCCAGGCACCACCCCCCACCGAGGACACTACACCACTCTCCATTGACTCATCCCCACCCCCTTCAGGCTTGGACAATTCTGTGGATTTTGTCACTTCCACAGACAATGTAGCCGCCCCCCTGGTGAGCCCCCCTTCCCTGGAGGAATTTGGGGGAAACAGCTCTGTGTCTTGTATCACACCAGCCACCACAGAGGATGTGACCCCACAGGACGTGGAATCCGCTGCTGCAGTCCTCTCAGCTGAGCCAGGTGAGGAGACCGTCGAACCCCTGGAGGCAGAACCTGCTACTGCAGACACAGCAGCCCAGCCTGGTGAGGAGACCGTCGAACCCCTGGAGGCAGAAACAGCTACTGCAGACACAGCAGCCCAGCCTGGTGAGGAGACCGTTGAACCGCAGGACGCGGAACCGGCTTCTACAGGCCCATCAGCCCTGCCAGGTGGAGAGGTCTACGCACCCCAGCAGGTGGAGTCAGCCCCCACAGACCAGTCCCCCCAGGCCGAGGACCCCACCCCACCCCTTGTGGACTTTTCTTCCCCTCCTGCTGAATCCGGGGAACCTCTGTCTGCTGCACAGACAGAAGGGGTGTGCTCTGTGAACTCTCCCACTTCCACAGTTCCTGTGATGGAGGAGATAGGGGGACTTCTGCGAAAGCCTCGCTCCCCTATCAGAGCTGTAAAGAGACCCCGGGAGAAACGGAGCAGGAAGCCAACCCCCGGCTGTTTTACGACTCCTCTGGCCCTCAAAGTCTCCGCCAGAGTGTTGTCTTGCACTCCAAAGCAAGATGAAAGCAGCCAAGTTAGAACAACAGTTTCCCCCACCCTTGTCTCTCCACCCCCGAGCCACACCTGCAAACTTTGCACACACACGTCATCCAGGGAAAGTGCAAGAGCCCCTTTCCGACGTCAGAAGTGTTTGGAGAGCAGTGATGGATTGGATGCCTACGAGCGACGATCAGCCCAGCTGCCCAGAGAAGGAACCAAAGCCAAGACTGGCATAGACCCCTGGACAGAGATGAAACGGGCGTGGTTAACCCTTTCCAGCCTAAGCGAATATTGGGTCAACATTCTATTCCATTTTATTTCTTAATGTGCGTTGCAAAAATGTTTGTAGTGTGATCATATGACATCAGATACCTAAACTTGATATACCATTGTAAACAGGATAACTGGGGCTTTCAATTGATATAAAAAATTATAGGATTACTTGATGGCAATATCATCAATTATGGAAATACATTTACCAACTAAATTCATAAAACATTCTAAATGGCTATTTTCTAATGAGAAACCTACTATTTTACCCATTTCATGTTCAAGATAGGGGAAAACTTAGAGTGTATGATATCTTCACCATTGTGGGAGTCATATAGAATAGGAATCAGAATAGATTTATCTTCTACTGCTCAAAAGTTATAACCACTTCAGTGATGGGTAAGAAAAGGCTCAAATAAACGCTTTAGAATGTTAGGTTCATTGAAAATATGACATGTGTATGCAAAACTGTTTGTGGTGTGATCATATTATGTTACACCCCTAAAGATAATATACCATTTTAAACAGGATAACTGGAGCTTTCCATTTATATACAATAATATGCTTACTTTAACACAATATCATCAATTATATCAATTATTAAAACAAATCACAAAATAAATAATAATAAAAAAAACTTTCTAAATGGCTATTCTCCATGAGAAACCTAGGTTTTTAAACATTTCATGTTCAAGATCGAGGGAGACAAACTGTGTGGTATCTTCACTATTTTGTAAGTGATATAGAGTAGAAATCAGAACAGATTTATCATTTACTGCTCAAAAGTTATAACATCTTAGTGATGTATGGGAAAAGGCAAAAAAAATGTTTTATTAGAATGTTAGGTTCATTGACATTTCACATTACCACTTATCCATACTCCTAATGGGTCACTGTTGAGAATCTGTTGATATAATGCAAAATTGAAAGACACATACACTGAAATATACAATTTATGTGTTCAATGAAACACACACTTTATTTAAAAAAAGATGTATAACATAGTGAATGGATGAACTAAGTAAATGCATAACATTGCAAAACAAATAAAAACAAGATACAACCCATGGCAAATATCAGTTTAGATACCTGTAAAATTAATGCATTGGATTTATTTACAGGAAAATCATTAATGTATTAGTACAGATACAGCAGACAAATCTATGGTCAAGCATAAATACCTTCAATATATTCAAAAATCAAGAAGATAACAGTAAGTGCATGCATGCCCTGATGGTCCTCCGTGTCGTGATCTGCAATGACCCTCGGCACCTCCTTCTCTTCAGGGACTGTATCAGATGGCTAAATGTCCATCCTTTGCTGCAATACATAAATATGTAATCATTTACCATTTCATTAATCCATAACATATCATATAAAACCATTTCTGAGTAATTAAAGGGCTGTACACTTGCAATAACATCATCTTACAGCAAACGCTTTATGCTTATGTCAGGAATAGCTAAAATAGCTATTCTGGACACAAGCATAATGTCCATCCATCGCTGTAATAGATAAATATATTATCAGTTGCCATTTCATTAATCCATAACATATAAAACCATTTCTGAGTCATTAAAGGGGTGTATAGCGAGAATGACATTTTACAGAAAACACTATGCTCCAGAATAACGTTAGCCTAGATAAAAAGCACAACAATAACACAATGTTAGACTACTTAGCATAATGTCCATTCATATAAGATATTGTTTTGAATGAACAGACCAAAATCATCAGTGACATTGGCTCAACTGAATGATGTCTTCTTGTCATATTTGTCTAAACAGGCTAATCTTGCTCCAACAAAAACGTGAGTCAGAAAATAAAACGTGAAGCTGACGTTACGTTAGGAAATGTTTGCTGTTTAGTTCTCTACTCCATTCATTTTCGACAGGACTGATCAACAACAACCTTCAAATTTATACATAACGTTATGTTAAAAAAACTAGCTAGTTAGTACTTGCTATTGATAAGACTAATAGTTGAGTATAACATTTATAAAGCTAGCAAGACAGACAGCAGAGCTAACGTTTCAAATTAGGAAAACAAAAACGCAGAAAAGAAAATGGCTTTTTGCGCGGTTTAGGATGATAGCTCGCTGTTAGACCAACGTTATTTGTTTTAGCTTTAGTTCACTACTATTTAGTTATCAAAGTCTACACTAAGATACGGAAAATATTCACATCTAACGTTATCACTTCACTTATTCATTGTATGACAGACTTTTTCACAATTTCATCTCAAAACGAGCTGGGGTAACAACAACACAGTGGCATCATTTGAAGCTGGAGCCGAACGTTAGCTACCTTAGCGAATTTCAAGTGAAAATATGAGAAAGTCTGCGGTACAAAAACAGGATTTTATTCAAAATAAAATCGTTTCTGAAGTAATATCTATGGTTAATTATTATCTTAAATATTTCTTACCTCAGGGGGTTTACTGGCTTTCCCTCAGTCGCAGTAAAGTCTTCAGACGATAGTGTTCAGTCCGAGGTGGTCCGCTCCGCCCGCGGTGAAGCAAATGGAGATTTACGAGGTTGACGTGCGGTTTTATTTAGCGGTCTACAAATAAATCCCCGCCCACTAAGCTCATGAACCAATTATATGCAATTGTAGCTTATTTTGTCATCTGTAACTAGCAGTTTTCAAAAAGAAAATCAGTGATTGGACGGCAGAGCTATTATACGTCAAACCATCAGCACAATTGTGCTGAAAATAGAACGGTCCGGCTTTAAAGGGTTAAGGGGCATCCACGTGCGGAAGAAGCAAGATGACAGGATGCCTCCTGTCATCCCGGTTTGCTGAACGCTGTGGCCCTCTGCAGCCAAAGGACTGCCAGTAACCACACTGGGGTTCTAGGAGGTAAAACTGGCACTCTGCCCCCCACATCCCTACCACCACCTTTTAACATAAGACCATGCCCATGTTTCTAAGTCGCTTTTCTAAAGTGTAGGTGCCCCCGCCAATGCTGTTCCTGGACACTTATGGACAAGTCTGCCCTATTCAGGTGATTATTTGGACTGACAATCCCGTGGATGGTAAATCCTGTCTGTAAGGTTCCCCTGAATGGACTAAGTGCTTATAACATGCAGTGTTCCCCTCTTCACATGTTGCTGTGAGTGATAAGGCCTAAACCCTCAAGTCCCACAGTCTTCTCCTGCCACTCCCTGAAGGACCCCCAGAGGCACAAGTGCAACCGGACCCATACCCTGCTGCGGGAAGCTAGCCTAAGAGACTGCTGTCAGCAGTCCACCCAACTGGACCCGAGCTCAAGGAGCCAAAACGGATTCCGACAGGGAAAGAGGTACTTCCCCGCCCGTCAGTAGAGAGGTCTTGACCGTACTTTTCCGCCTGTGGATCGTCCAGCTGCCTGTCACAGGAGACAGAGCCCCCCGCACGCTGTGCAGAATTGGTAGAGACACTGTGGAATTAGGTTGCCTTTCACTCACGCAGTTACAACATTAATGGAAGTCCAGGGAACCTCTTCCCTTGCCAGTCCAGATACCATGACACTGGAGAAGGAATTGACTGAACCAAGGTGCCATGGACATGGACTAATGGTTTTAAAGATGGTTAGTGAACCATTAGGACAGTTGTTTTCATGCAGCTATCATTGTACAATGATATATATAATGTCCAAATGTGTGGTTGTTATGATGATGGAACGATAGGCTCTTAGCAGCTGCATGCACCTATTGCCGTCAGCAGTCCACCCAATTGGATCCAGGCTAAAGGAGCCGAAATGGATTCTGGCAGGGAAAGAGGCGCTTCCCCGCCCGTCAGAAGAGAGGTCCTGACGGCACTTTGCCACCTGTGGATCGTCCAGCTTCCTGTCACAGGAGCCAGAGCCCCCGCACGCCGTGCAGAACTGGTAGAGACACTGCGGAGTAGGTTGCATTTCACTCACGCAATTGCAACATTAATGGGAAAAAGCACTGCATGTTACCCAGGGAACCTCTTGTCCCTTGCCAGTCTAGATACCCGGACACTGGAGAAGGAAGAGACTGAACCAGGGTGTCATAACAGCAGCGACACAAAAGAGTGTCTAATAGAGATATGTCTCTGGATCATCGTGGGACATACGTCAGTGTGTCCATATATCTGCTGGCCAGCAGATCACAAAGGGACTATTAAACTGGGCATGGACCACATGTTTTAAAAATGGTGGGTGAACCATTTGGACAGTTGTCTTTGTTGTTAGCAGGTAACTGCACCTTCAATGTTCAAATGTGTAATGTGATTCCTATTTGGTGATGTAAGAATAGGTTTTTAGCGGGTGCATGCACCTATTCTTACAAGAGAGGGATGTAGGATATCTAATATTTAGATATATATAAGTCTAGTACCCCCCCCCCCCCCCCCTTCTCTCTATCTCTGTCGCTCTCTGTCTCTCTCTTACACATTAACCCCCACCAACATCAAAGATAAGCCAGTCTTTGTCATAAATGACCCCTCCCCCCCCCCTCCCGCACACCTTAACCCAATCTGGGCATGGATCCCCTCCCTGTCATGGTACTTTATGAGTGTACTGCAGAAAAAGAATTTAGTCAGTTTGGAGTTTGTTTGGTGAAGTCATTCTTTTTGGTTCCTCGTGCGTTTCCTTTTGTTCCTGTTCAGCTGGAGGGTAAATAATATTGGCAATTTTTGGCTTATCTCTCTCTTTTCTGGTACATTCAAATTAATGTCTGGTTTAATGCCTTCCCTTTTGTAAATTATAAGTAGTCAGCCTACATTCCTTAGTGAATGTATGATTTCCAGTCATTATTCTAATTCACTGTTTTCATTGAATAAAATTATTTAATCGCAAGACCTGATTTAGACTTTGTTTTGGCTTGTTGGTTGATCCACCAGGTTACTGTTCGACTTACCTATCAAAGAATTTGGCGATTTAATTGATGATTGTCGTTTTTAATAATAATAATAAAATTAAATAACATACAACTTATTTTGAATGTAGGTTAAGTGAGGGGTTCTAGCACGCAATATCGCTTGTGTTCAGTATTCAGAGCGCTGAATGTTTTAACAAGGGCATTGACTGTTGGAACCACTGGATTCAGAAAATACACATTTTACCTAGTCCTCACTTACCAGATAATTGGAGGTCCCACGAGATAGGTTGTCCTATAGCATACTAAATTGTACTATTGAGTAAACTGCGGTAAACTCGGAGACAAGTTCAAATCTTTTTCTAATTGACTGGTCTTAGATTGATTTTATTTTGAAAATAAAATATATATTATTATGGCATACCAGACAAAGAGAGAGATGCCTCATTTACCCTCCACTGCTGGCCTACCAGCATTCCCTGGCCAGTCAAGGTTGGATCAGCAGTGGTATCTCATGATATCAGAACGGCAATATTTGATAGCCCAGTGCCCAAACTTTGCGGACAGCTCAATGCAATGGACCAGCTGAAGGAGGAGGCACTTTACAACCTGCGGACTGAGTATTTGGACTATCTGATTTCTCCAGATAGTGATGGAACCAAGCGCAGGATTGTACAAGGGATAAGGTCGTACCTAGAGAAAAGACAACATTTTCTCTACCTCCGGCGGTCAAAGCAGGCATGGGAGGACATAAACCAAATGTGGAAACTGGCTTGGGAAAAGCACCACTGTAAGTCAGAAGTTACTGCCAAACCAGTTTCTTCTGTGGCAGTACAGCCTGCACTGGAAGGTGCCATTCCAGCCATAACCCAGGCACCACCCCCCACCGAGGACACTACACCACTCTCCATTGACTCATCCCCACCCCCTTCAGGCTTGGACAATTCTGTGGATTTTGTCACTTCCACAGACAATGTAGCCGCCCCCCTGGTGAGCCCCCCTTCCCTGGAGGAATTTGGGGGAAACAGCTCTGTGTCTTGTATCACACCAGCCACCACAGAGGATGTGACCCCACAGGACGTGGAATCCGCTGCTGCAGTCCTCTCAGCTGAGCCAGGTGAGGAGACCGTCGAACCCCTGGAGGCAGAACCTGCTACTGCAGACACAGCAGCCCAGCCTGGTGAGGAGACCGTCGAACCCCTGGAGGCAGAAACAGCTACTGCAGACACAGCAGCCCAGCCTGGTGAGGAGACCGTTGAACCGCAGGACGCGGAACCGGCTTCTACAGGCCCATCAGCCCTGCCAGGTGGAGAGGTCTACGCACCCCAGCAGGTGGAGTCAGCCCCCACAGACCAGTCCCCCCAGGCCGAGGACCCCACCCCACCCCTTGTGGACTTTTCTTCCCCTCCTGCTGAATCCGGGGAACCTCTGTCTGCTGCACAGACAGAAGGGGTGTGCTCTGTGAACTCTCCCACTTCCACAGTTCCTGTGATGGAGGAGATAGGGGGACTTCTGCGAAAGCCTCGCTCCCCTATCAGAGCTGTAAAGAGACCCCGGGAGAAACGGAGCAGGAAGCCAACCCCCGGCTGTTTTACGACTCCTCTGGCCCTCAAAGTCTCCGCCAGAGTGTTGTCTTGCACTCCAAAGCAAGATGAAAGCAGCAAAGTTAGAACAACAGTTTCCCCCACCCTTGTCTCTCCACCCCCGAGCCACACCTGCAAACTTTGCACACACACGTCATCCAGGGAAAGTGCAAGAGCCCCTTTCCGACATCAGAAGTGTTTGGAGAGCAGTGATGGATTGGATGCCTACGAGCGACGATCAGCCCAGCTGCCCAGAGAAGGAACCAAAGCCAAGACTGGCATAGACCCCTGGACAGAGATGAAACGGGCGTGGTTAAGGGGCATCCACGTGCGGAAGAAGCAAGATGACAGGATGCCTCCTGTCATCCCGGTTTGCTGAACGCTGTGGCCCTCTGCAGCCAAAGGACTGCCAGTAACCACACTGGGGTTCTAGGAGGTAAAACTGGCACTCTGCCCCCCACATCCCTACCACCACCTTTTAACATAAGACCATGCCCATGTTTCTAAGTCGCTTTTCTAAAGTGTAGGTGCCCCCGCCAATGCTGTTCCTGGACACTTATGGACAAGTCTGCCCTATTCAGGTGATTATTTGGACTGACAATCCCGTGGATGGTAAATCCTGTCTGTAAGGTTCCCCTGAATGGACTAAGTGCTTATAATATGCAGTGTTCCCCTCTTCACATGTTGCTGTGAGTTGATAAGGCCTAAACCCTCAAGTCCCACAGTCTTCTCCTGCCACTCCCTGAAGGACCCCCAGAGGCACAAGTGCAACCGGACCCATACCCTGCTGCGGGAAGCTAGCCTAAGAGACTGCTGTCAGCAGTCCACCCAACTGGACCCGAGCTCGAGGAGCCAAAACGGATTCCGACAGGGAAAGAGGTACTTCCCCGCCCGTCAGTAGAGAGGTCTTGACCGTACTTTTCCGCCTGTGGATCGTCCAGCTGCCTGTCACAGGAGACAGAGCCCCCCGCACGCTGTGCAGAATTGGTAGAGACACTGTGGAATTAGGTTGCCTTTCACTCACGCAGTTACAACATTAATGGAAGTCCAGTCCAGATACCATGACACTGGAGAAGGAATTGACTGAACCAAGGTGCCATGGACATGGACTAATGGTTTTAAAGATGGTTAGTGAACCATTAGGACAGTTGTTTTCATGCAGCTATCATTGTACAATGATATATATAATGTCCAAATGTGTGGTTGTTATGATGATGGAACGATAGGCTCTTAGCAGCTGCATGCACCTATTGCCGTCAGCAGTCCACCCAATTGGATCCAGGCTAAAGGAGCCGAAATGGATTCTGGCAGGGAAAGAGGCGCTTCCCCGCCCGTCAGAAGAGAGGTCCTGACGGCACTTTGCCACCTGTGGATCGTCCAGCTTCCTGTCACAGGAGCCAGAGCCCCCGCACGCCGTGCAGAACTGGTAGAGACACTGCGGAGTAGGTTGCATTTCACTCACGCAATTGCAACATTAATGGGAAAAAGCACTGCATGTTACCCAGGGAACCTCTTGTCCCTTGCCAGTCTAGATACCCGGACACTGGAGAAGGAAGAGACTGAACCAGGGTGTCATAACAGCAGCGACACAAAAGAGTGTCTAATAGAGATATGTCTCTGGATCATCGTGGGACATACGTCAGTGTGTCCATATATCTGCTGGCCAGCAGATCACAAAGGGACTATTAAACTGGGCATGGACCACATGTTTTAAAAATGGTGGGTGAACCATTTGGACAGTTGTCTTTGTTGTTAACTGCACCTTCAATGTTCAAATGTGTAATGTGATTCCTATTTGGTGATGTAAGAATAGGTTTTTAGCGGGTGCATGCACCTATTCTTACAAGAGAGGGATGTAGGATATCTAATATTTAGATATATATAAGTCTAGTACCCCCCCCCCCCCCCCCTTCTCTCTATCTCTGTCGCTCTCTGTCTCTCTCTTACACATTAACCCCCACCAACATCAAAGATAAGCCAGTCTTTGTCATAAATGACCCCCCCCCCCCCCCCTCCCGCACACCTTAACCCAATCTGGGCATGGATCCCCTCCCTGTCAAGGTATTTTATGAGTGTACTGCAGAAAAATAATTTAGTCAGTTTGGAGTTTGTTTGGTGAAGAAGTCATTCTTTTTGGTTCCTCGTGCGTTTCCTTTTGTTCCTGTTCAGCTGGAGGGTAAATAATATTGGCAATTTTTGGCTTATCTCTCTCTTTTCTGGTATATTCAAATTAATGTCTGGTTTAATGCCTTCCCTTTTGTAAATTATAAGTAGTCAGCCTACATTCCTTAGTGAATGTATGATTTCCAGTCATTATTCTAATTCACTGTTTTCATTGAATAAAATTATTTAATCTCAAGACCTGATTTAGACTTTGTTTTGGCTTCTAGGAGGTAAAACGACTTACCTATCAAAGAATTTGGCGATTTAATTGATGATTGTCGTTTTTAATAATAATTATTAAATTAAATAACATAAAACTTATTTTGAATGTAGGTTAAGTGAGGGGTTCTAGCACGCAATATCGCTTGTGTTCAGTATTCAGAGTGCTGAATGTTTTAACAAGGGCATTGATTGTTGGAACCGCTGGATTCAGAAAATACACATTTTACCTAGTCCTCACTTACCCGACAGTACATTGTTAACATTCCCCATACATTCTTGCCACGTCATTACAAAATGTTATTTTGGGAACATTCTGGGGTGTATAGGGGAATGTTACTCCAAAATAACAAAAGAACATTCCAGGAATCAAACTCACAATCCTTGAATCTGAAGACTAGTGCGTTTCCACTGAGCCATCGAAGCCACATGTTTACCTGTGTGTTGTACTGTTGTACTCTCATGTACAAGTCCACACACATGCGCATAGCAGAAATTCGTGCAAGATTATTTTTGGGTAAAAACTCTGACTGCCTAGCATAGAAACTTGTGCCATGTTGTTTGCCCAAGCTTCTTGTGGCAACAAATTGTCTAAATGTTTTGACATTTCAAGTGATACACTTCATGCGGTGAAATTGCATCTATGTGTAGGCCAGATTTCGCTTGCCAAAGCAATGAAATTTTGAGAAACGCATCCACATTAATCCATATTGTTTGTCTTTGAATTTACAACTGAATCACATATGAAAATTATAACATAAAATGTGGACATTTATATTGTAGATTTTAGCTAGTCTAGAAAGGGCCAAATGAGAGCTTGGATGGTATTCCATATTTCACCAACATTTTAACATTTATATGTGGGTTTTTGCTCAGTGGGTATATGCAGATGACACCACCATTGTAGGACTGATATCAAGGGACAACGAGGCAGCCTACCATTAAGAGGTGGAGAGGACAGTCGCATGGCGCAAGGAAAATGACCTGCTCTTGAATGCAAAAAAGACAAACAAGATCATCATCAATATCAGAACAAAAAAGTCAACAAATACACCTATTCTGATCGACAATGAACCAATCCCCATAACCAAAGTTCTTTGGAACACACATCAGTAGCAACCTAAACTCCAACCACCTAATAAAGAACTTCCTCCGCCAACTGAAAAAACTTAAGAGTTAAGAAAGGTCTTCTCGTTCATCTCTTTTATGTTGAATGCGGTGTACTGTGTACTCCTTTCCCCCGTACTGGAATTAATTCCACCAGTGGAAATAAAGCACAGCAATCCCATCACAAATATCACTTAGAAATGGTTTGGTATTTCATTTTGTGTAACTGGCACTCTAAGAGGATGAGTGGACCTAAACCATGCCAAGAAATGCACCCGGACCATAACAGAGCTGCCAGAACTCTATGTATAACATACTATGCATTCCTCATTTACCTTGTTTACTTTATGGTTCAGAGAACCAAACGCGACTGATAAGGATTTCTAAAAGCGTATCTAGAAAGATACGCCACAAACACGGAACAGCGAGAATAACTAACAAATGAACCTCATGCACTAAATAATTAGGCGTAACAAGAGGTAGTGAAACAAATCAAAACTCGATAAAACGAGTGAAGAAAAAGAACAGAAAATAAAACCTGTTATCCAGAGCTCTTGTGGTGAAAGAGCTGAACACAAAAGATAACAGGTAACAAGAATAAAGGATAAACAGAAAGATTGGAAAAAAAAGCGAAAACCAATCTAATTCTAATACTCTAACCGGACTTGCTGCTTTTCTTATTCATACGAACCAGAAATGCAGCGACCGAATTTCCTATACCTTACCGACTTTGTTGTCAACATAGCAAAGACAATATCAAAGTGCGGAAAGGTGGAAGTCCTGAGCTATATATAATAAGCAGGTAATCAAAAACAGGTGAAAGGGATAATTGCCGGGCAAGATTCAAACACCGGAATGGAGGCGGAAAAAATCAGATAAAGCGTCCCAACGACGCCAAAAAGAAAACCGAACGCAGAAACAGCAGAGGCTGCTAATAACCATGACACATCTATCCTAAAATGTATTAACATTCGTGTGATATGATCTTATTTTAGCTTACTGTAGATGGTTAACTATTTCCTGCCAGAAGTGCGTGAACTTATGTATAGTAACGTTAAATCTGAGATCGCTAACCATAACTTGGCTGCTCAAAACCTTAGGTTTGGCCTACTCCACGTGATTCCTTTGTTCTCTGAGCACACGTGGCATGCACACACACACACACACACACCTACATACGCACGCACACACATGTGCATACCCACACAAATCGATATGTCTACTTAGGAGAATGTGATATTCCTGTTTTCCTTGTGTAATACATCTATTTTTGTTAAACCTGGTGTCTGTTTTGATATCATATGAGCATGAGGGCTGAGTCAACCTAATCATTAGAACGTAATACCTTCAACCCTTATGAATTATGAGTTATTAGTGCTTTGATGGTAAATTGAAGTAGTAGTAATCAAGTGAGACTGATTTAATTTTAACCTAACTAATCCTTTATTCCATACTGCCCTACAAAGGCAAAAGACCGTAACTCGCCAGAGTGTAGAACTGAGAAAAATGACTTTAAAGTTTTTTTGTTGTCCAGCCAAATCTTTGTTTTTTTTAATGAAGTAATTTATCTAAATTTATCATAAAAATCTTTAACTCAAACTTGACCTTTGACCCTTATTCGGAAGTTACTGTACTCTGCCTTTGCATTGTCTGCAAAATAATAAGGGGTCATGTCAAGGCAAAAGACAGTAACTTCCATTTGATCTATCAATTGGTTGCTGATCACTATATAAAATCAGTATTTGATAATAATGATAACATCTACATAAAATCTAGTGATCATGGCACAATTATATATAGCCTTCATATATTCACAGATTAGTGATGCTTATCTTATCCTTTGTGATGGCTATGAATGTCTAGCCTTGGTATTGGCTTTGTTTTTACTTTTTGAGTCTGTATTTGGTCGCCAAAATACATAAACCAACATGATGACTACTGCATATGGAAAACAAGCATTTCATGACATTAAATGACCATAGCTCTGATGAGAAACCCTAAAACAACTATCTGTGACATCCACAACAACCTACAGAGTGCTGGGGTGAAAGAATAATAATTAATAGGTTTGTATTGGTTTGTATTGTAATGGTGCTGATGAGAAGTTTGCATCTTCAATATCCGTCCTACATTTTTTTAAACAATCACAGCAAAAAGGAAACACCCAAACAACAGGAAACACCTGTCATCCGTTTACGTGCAAATCTAAATATGGGGGAACCCGATACAAAAAATGCAATTTCTCTAAAATGGTCAAACTTGCATGTAAATACCATTAAATGAAAGCTGACCACCTGTACTTTCATCCCATATCCATATTTTAATCTCAAATCCAAATGTCTTCAACTGACTGTAGGTTAGGATTTATGCATAGGTTATAATGAGGAACCATATTATTATAAAGTGTGATTCATATATGTTTAATGTACATCATGTTTTTTTCCACAAACATTTGACCAATATTTGATTCATCAAAGTCAATCTTAATAAATTGGGCATAGGCCTAATACACCTGTTTAATCATTGTACAAGGTCTGTTATTAGATACCTAAGGCTGAGCTACCAAAACTGCTCCTAAATTCATAGCGTTACATGACAGATCTCTGGCCAATTGGATATTGACATAGGCCTGTAAATGGAGTTACGTGATTGGATGTTTTTTTTTAGACATTACAAACGTAGGTCGACATCGGTCAACAAACACAAGTTTTTGCATGTGGGAGGATAACTTTTTGCAACCAATGTAGGCCTATATTGAATGCAAGGCTTGCAAAAAACGCAACGACACAAGACTCGAATTTTGTATTGAACTGGATGAATGCCAGAGAGGATATCAAGAACAACTCGTTATGGATTTAACGTTTTGAACGCCAGCGAGTATCCTAACATACTCAAAACTCCGGCTGTGGATTTAACTTGTCGGAGGACAATTGTTGCATTTGCAATGGATTTGATCAGGTTACAAGAAAAGGTAGGCTATCTTTATTTTATTGTGAATCGTTACTGCTGATCATGCGTATTGCACACACACGTGTGTGTGTGTGTGTGTGAGAGAGAGAGGGATTAGGCTAGGAGGTGTGTCTCTAGGCGAGCCCTAACGCAGTCGCGCTGTCCTTGGCTGTCACTGACAGTGTCTCGCACTGTCAGGCTGTCACAGACCTTACAAAGCCTGCGTGTCACGAAAAGAAAAACATTCATTGCGTATAATTTCCGATTACTTATTAGCTGGCAAGCCATTTAGTTATTCTTTGTTTCCATGCTTTGTTTGCATTGTTAAGCTAGCTAATGTAATGCAAGCTCGCGAATAGTTTGTTTGGCTGTCACTGTCGGGCTGTCAAAGGCTGATAGTCTGCATGACACGAAAAAAGCATTCATTGCGTATGATGTGAGATTACTTATAGCTGTCAAGTATTGTTTGTTTCCAATGCTTTGTTTGAATTGGTCTAATCGCATATGGGAGCAGTTTTGTTTGTCAAGTTATAACTTATACTAGCTAGCTGTAACTAGTAGATGATCTATCTATCTACGTTATCTATCTATCTAGCTATCTATCTTGTAATCTTTCTTACCTTGATCTTGGTGTCGGCATTTCAATGCCATATCCACCAACATTTTCTCTTGAGAGCAATGGGCCATTCTTAAAAGCTGTAGTAAAAACAACCACTCCAACAATATTTGCTTAACACTTTTTTCAAGCTATTGTGTGTGTGTCAGAAATGCTCCGGTGACAGATATTATACAAAGGTAGAACACTGTAACTTCAGCGCGGTAAACAGTAACTCCACTTTGATGCGCAGCAAAACAAAGGCAGAGTACCTTAACTCAACTCGAATGTTTCAGTGCCGTGAAACAAAGGCAAAGAACCTTAACTGATGTTACATCCTTCTGCCTTGGCTTCTGTAGCGCTTTTGGAAGTTACGGCAAAGACAACCCACTATTTTCTTGAAAAAACAACACAATTGACTCAAGATATTTGTCCACATGATAAAGTAGATATTTAATGGTCCAAAAATGACAATAACTAATTTTCGACCAAAAATGAAGTTAAGGCCTTTTGCCTTGGCATGGCAGCATAGTTATTGCCTATATTTCTGGCATCCCATGTAAGAGTTTATATACAGAGGCATGTTCCCTACATTTATTGACGCCCCGTCCGAGGATATTCTCTACATAATTGGTGCCGCGTGAGGACTCTGATGATTCATAAATCATATTACTAATCATCTTGCTCACTGCTACCAGATTTGTACGTATTCTCTACATTTTTGGTGCCCAAAGACTGGTAAGATGAACATTTTTTATTTGTCTATCACCATTACTGCTAAATGTATATGTAAACACCTTGCATGAGTAATACTCCACATGTAAGAATATATAGGCATATTCCTTACAACATAATCACTAGAAATGGTTTAAAAGTAAGTTTTAGTTAATGTCTACGCTCTAAATTAATGGGGAATTTACTTCTGAAACCAGTTTGACATAGTCACTTGAGTACTCTATATAGTTCTGTGGCCCATATCTATTCCTCAGCCAACCGACGTTTGGAAGAACCCGGAAGTAAGCCTGTACTGCATGTGTTTGTTTCTGTGCTGTCAGCGCAAAAGATTGGAGCTCCCATTAAAATTAATTAACTTGGAAGGCGAAATTAAATTTCCCCAAATATATTTTTAAACTCGATTAACGGTCGTCCCGTTTCATATATATTTTTTAATTGTATGCCCCTCAAAACCTTAATACATTACATAAGGCATTAAAACTTGACTCTGTTTTAACTCTTGGTCATTTTAAGTCCTTGATCTCAACCTTAGTTACATTTGAGTGTAATTGTTTTTAATAATTGTCCTTTGAACTTTAGTTTTATTTTTTATTTTTTTAAATGTATTTATTGTATTTTTACCATTAATCTTTTTAAATTATTTAAATTATTACTACAAATTTACTGTTAATTATGAATATTTTAAACTTATTTTATATTATATTGTTTTTTATTTATAGCATGCACTGTGGTAGCAGGCAGCTCGAGCAGAACAAAGGGTGAGGTAGTTTAGAAATGGGAGAGTCTGATTCTGTAACTACCTAACATTAGTAAATATCCAAGTGGACGTCTACTTAACATATTTCTTCTGAATTGATTCACTATAAAGCGATCCATCTTGGTAACTAAAACACTCTTTGAAAACAATAGCCCCCTTGTGTCACAACAAAATGTGGAAATGTCCTGATCAAGGTGTTCTGTGTCTTTTTTTGTCTTTCTCTTTACAGACACACAAAGAATCACCACACCATTGCGCAAGTAACCCCAGTAGACACTTGGAAGGTATGTATCTAATTGGGCTTGTCATGCTGCAATCATAGTAAACATTTTTATTTTTTCTTGGTGTTCAGATGTCATGAGATAGCAATGTAAGTTCTGCCAAGTTGTGTCCAAATCAAAAGGGGAACTCCTGAAGCATTATAGACTACACCATGGTACATTTGGTCATGGAAACTCAATACCTGTGTGCATTTGGATTGCCCTTGCTCTTTTAAGACATGGAGTGCCCTTCGCACCCTTTTGTCAAGATACCACAACCACACAGCAGAGGAAACTGTTGAATAACTGTTGGCTGTCCTTTGCAAAGCAGATGATGTGAAAAGATTTGGCTATGCAGTTGTCTTGGAACCACTTTTGAAGGATCTTTCTATCTTGGAGCAGGAAGGGATTTTTATTCCAAGGGTTGGTAAGAACGTGAAGCGACCGGCTGATGATGCTGATCCTGCGGTGGAGTATAGTCCACAACAAGTGCAGGAGAACAGTGTGAACCTTAGTGGAGGAATAGAGGAGACGGAGGGTTTCCAGACTGTTGCTAAAAAGCAGCGAAATAAAGCCAATCAATTGAAAAGTCAGTCTACATCATGGGGTCCACCAAGTAAAAACCCACAGCCCCCTATCACTGATACAGCGGAGGCTGAATCGGTGGAGGGGGGAAATGGATGTGGGCCCCAGGAGTCTTACACTGAGCCGCTACCTGCTGATACGGCACTCCAGTCACCTGGGGAAGGGAGTAGCAGGGGAGGAGGCTTGCAACCTGACCCAGGAGAACCAGGGACATCAGAGGCGAGCAAACCCGAGAGTAGCCAGGTAGGACCTATTGCAGATATTTTGACTCAGGACGATGTATCTGACATAGCTGATTTGGATATAGATTTAGAGTATGAGGAATTTGAAGAAGTGGAGGATGATGAAGATGACAAGACGGGCAAAAGTAAAGTAAGAAGAGCTGGTAAAGGCAAACTGATCTCGGTTAGACAGATCAGTGACTTTCTGGACAGCACAAAAAGACAGAGACATTGGGATATTGCTAAACACTTCCCTGACCTAAAATGTATTCATTATTATTTATAAATTTTTGTATTCGAGCACCACAGCACTTAAAAACGCTAGTTTTGTGGAGCTTGACAAACAAAAGCGGTATCATCTTAAAAAATGTATGAGTAGTGTCAGAAACATGGTATAAAAGCGGGTACTCAAACAATTGTAATAATGTAATATAAAATAAAATAAATGCTTTTCTTTTTCCTTTAACCCTGCTGGTCTGCGGTGTTTCTTTTTTATTTTCATGCAACATCTGTAATTTGATACATTTAATGTGAATGGGTGCAGGGACAGAGGGAAAATAACGGCTTTTTCGATTTTATAGCACAAAAATAGTAAAAAATTACGTTATTGCAGGAAACGCATACAGATGAGACAAATAAAACTCACTGGTTACGAGAGTGGAAGGGTGGGATCGTGATGAGTCATGGTTCCAATCTTAGCGCAGGGGTGGCTACACTTATTTTCACACGATTGTGGTTCGAAGGCCTTATATACTGAGGAAATAATTCCTGGAAGGCTGCTCAGGGTGGATATACAAATTCAAGAAAATATCTTTGGGTGATGCATTAAAAAATTGTCAGCAGGGAAGGGTAATTGTCGTGGCAGGAGATTTTAATTGTACACTTAATCATGAATTAGACAGGAATCAGGAAGAGCCACATCCCCAGTCAGGGGAAATTTTAAAATCTGTTCTGATATCACATAATCTCATAGATACATGGAGGAATCGATTCCCTAAGGAAAAGCAGTACACTTGGGTGAAGGTGAATACCAATCAGGTCTCAGGGGCGAGGCTGGATAGAATGTATGTGTCGAAGAACAGCCAGTCCAGGATTATCAAGAGTAGTGTGTTTCCTTCTCATCTGTCTGACCACCACCTATGTACTGTCTCTGTCTCCGTTCCACACTTTTTACATAGACCAGCATATTGGTGGTTTAACAATAAGTTGCTGGCTGACAACTCTTTTATTCTGGCTTTCACTTCCTTCTGGGAGAGCTGGAGGAGAGAGAAGGTTTTTTTTGAGTCCCTTAGTCAATGGTGGGACAATGGTAAAGTCCAAATAAAAGTGTTATGCCAACAGTACCTCAGATACAGTGGCAAAACTTTAAGAGAAGAAATTTAAAAAGTAGAGGAAGAGCTAATGCAGCTACAAGGAAGCCTGCTAAATGACAAGCAAGCGCCAGTGGGGCAAGGCTTCAAGGAAAAGAAGAACCTGTTGGGGGAGTTGCAGGAAGAAAGGTGCCAGGCACTTCCTCGGACTGGAGAGGAAGACTTTTGTGACAAACAGCATCCAATGCTTAAGGCCTGGAGGTGAAGGATCCAGCGGAGATTCGCAAAGAGGCAGTCGCTTTTTACTCTGAACTGTACAGAGCAGATGCCTGCGATATAAAAGCAGGGGAAGAACTGCATCAGAATCTGCCTAAACTGGCAGAACATGACCAAGAAGCTTTGGAAATGCCTCTGACATTGGAAGAGCTGACCACTGCAGTACACCAGCAAAACAGTGGGAAGTCTCCAGGAGCTGATGGTTTGATGGCTGAGTTTTATAAGCACTTCTGGCCTCTAATAAGGAAAGGACTATTTTGAGGTCATAGTGGAGAGTCTCTTAAAAGGGGAATCCCCTTAGCTGCAGGAGAGCGGTGGTGACCCTGCTGCCAAAAAAGGCGACCTTGTAATGTTGGCGTGACGTGTGAGGTAGGAGGAGCCAAACGCAGCAAGGGGATTCATTAAGCCCTAAGGCCACTAAGACGGGAAACCCCGCAGATAAGGAAGGGAGACAAGACATAGAACACACATACCAAAGCCACTAACTGGCTCACTGTCACGCGCCAATGAGTAGAAGCGCAAACGCCAGGTTTCTCAGTAAGAGAACCAAACAAGACGAATGGCACAAAGCACTGGGCTCCCATACTTCTACGAGCTAAGTGACTAAAGAGAGCCAGAAATAACAAACGCCCTGTCTCGATAACGAGAGGCATAAGAACAGGCGAGTAGCACAATGGCACAAACAAAACACACAGCAAACAAACACTGAAAACTAATACGAATTAGCATACCAGGAGGCGAAAGGAACGGAGATCTAACATTCCAAGGCTACTCTCAGAAACTCGCAGTCAAACACAGACATGTCCAAAACATCGCCCAGTCTTCCTTATAGGAAGACATGTACCGAAGGACGACACAGAACTACAGTTCCGAACAAAATCGCCAAAACTCCATATACGGAGACAAGTACCAAATAGGAGGGGAAGAGTCCGGATAACTACATCCACATAGGCAAGTCCCGCATCACTCCAGAAAACATAAAGGGGTAAACGCCCGATCTCCCAGGAGAGAGAAACATTTTAAAGGCGAGCCGACGGAGCACCGTCGTCCCATAACTTTACTAGCAAAATGACCAACACACGCTTAGTAGAAAATACACGCCCTAGCCTCTCAATAAAGGAGAATGTAACGAGGCGAAATGGAACAGAAAACTAACGTTCCAAGGCTACTTTCAGAGACTCGCGGTCACATGCAAACATGTAAACAAAAATCGCCCAGTCTCCCTGTGAGGAGAGACGTACTGGAAGGACGAACAGAACTACAGTTCTGAACAAAATCGCCCAGTCTCCATGTACAGAGACAGGTACCGAAGGACGCACAGAACTACTGTCTGAACAAAATTGCCCAGTCTCCCTGTGAGGAGACGTACCCGAAAGGCGAACAGAAGTACAGTTCCGAACAAAATCGCCCAGTCCTCCAATAGGAAGACAGGTACTGAAGGACGAACAGAACAGCTGTTCCGGACATTTTCCGGCTAACGCAAGCTCAAACGAAAATACACGCCCTGCCTCTAAGAATGAACGAAGCCCTAAAGTCATTATGATAAAACGCCCTGTCTCTTAGTAAGAAACTACCATACAAATACACACAAACAAAGACTCCTCTAGCTTTCACGGAAGACAGCAGACAGAGAGAGAAGAAAGAGACAGAAAAGGGCAAAAGATCTAGGCAACAGACAAACAAAGGCAAGACCAGAAAGCGGAGACTGAAACCAGCACACAAAAAAGGAATTCAACCTGAAAGCTCAAAGCACAAAGGCAAGTCCCGCAAAACTCCAAAAAAAGCACAACGGAGCAAAACGGTCTCCTTAAAAACCTAGACCTAATCATACGACTAAAACCTTAAAAGGGCAAAAATAAACCGCACACAAAACAACACAAATAATACCAAAAAATACACCACAGTACAAACAACAAACAATCAATATTGAAGCCCCGAACGAAGGAAACGGGAGGCTTATATAGCTCTCAGGTGACCCACACAGCTGTGGATGCTGACAGAAGCTCCGCCATCAAAGCAGGGCGGAGCAAGCATCCACCAAAAGGGCAGCGCCCTCGCGTGGCCACCGAGGAAAACGACCGCATGGGGAAAAAGGGTAGAAACCCATGACAGACCTATGCAGTCTAAAAAACTGGCGTCCGGTATCAATGCTGTCAAAAGCTATCACCAACAGGCTAAAGCGGGTACTGGGCATGCTCATACACCCAGATCAGTCCTATTGCGTAGAGGAGAGGTCAATCTTTGAAAACCTCTTCTTGATAAGAGACATGTTAACCTTTGCGGAATTGAAGGGAATCAAAATGGTTTTGTTTTCCCTCGACCAGGAAAAGGCTTTTGACAGAGTTGATCACCAGTATCTTTTTAAAACCTTGGAGGCCTTTGGGTGCAGAGTCTTTTATCTCTTTTGTAAAGTTGTATAACAGGGTGCAGAGCATGTTGAAAATAAATAGTGTATTATCCCGTCCTTTTCCCGTCACTAGAGGGATAAGACAGGGATGCCCCCTGTCTGGCCTGCTATATGCACTCTCGATAGAGCCCCTGTTGTGCTCATTGAGGGAGAGATTAGCTGGCGTCTTAGCACCAGGGGTTCCTGGTGCTTTGCCAGTAAAACTGACCACATATGCGGATGATGTGACAGTGGTCATTAAAAGCAAAGAGGACGTACTTGGACTTACAGAAGCTTTGAAATTGTACGAGCAGGCAGCTTCGGCCCGGATAAACTGGAGCAAATGTGACAATTACATAACTGGTCAGTGGAGAGAGGAAGTCCCCCCTGACCTCCCTGGACAAATACTTCCAAACAGACAGGGTTTCAAGGCTTTCTTTGGTACAGAGGTGTACATGAGGAAGAACTGGGATGGAGTGGAAGAGAAGGTTAGGCGACGGCTTCACAGGTGGAGCTGGCTCCTGCCACAGTTGTCCTACAGAAGTCGGGTGCTAGTAATTAACAACCTTACAGCCTCTATGCTGTGGCACCGGTTGATGGTGTTAGACCCTCCATCGGGTATACTGGAGGGAATACAAAGGACATTGACTGATTTTTTCTGGGGGGGCTACCACTGGTTGAAGCCTGACCGTTTATATCTCCCTGTGTGCGAAGGGGGGCAAGGTTTGATCCACCTGACCAACAGGGTGGTGGCCGTCAGACTCCAGGCAGCACAAAAGCTACTGTACTCTTTTAACTCTGTCCCATGGGTAGCTTTTGCCTGTGCGGTGCTGCAGACAGTGGGGGGTCTGGGACTTGACCACCACTTGTTTTTAATGGATAACAGTGCAACTGCAACGTTTATCTGTCCTCCCTTCTAAAGCACTGTGTTAAATGCATGGGAGATCATCAAATGTGCAAGGGAGGGTGGGGGAGATGGGACCTTTGTGTTGGAGGAACCACTGTTTTTTAACCCCCTTTTTCCTCACCAGAGTGTGCCGTCACGCATTCAGGTGGCTATGTTCACAAAAGCGAGAATCACTAAGCTAGGACACTTTATTGACCATACAGGCTCCAGGTGGAAGACTGAGGGTGAACTGGTCAGAGAGGTGGAGGCATGGTCAGTTAGGATGATGTGAATGTTTTTAGTGGGTTTTATGAAGGCACTGAATCCTGAGTATGCTGGGTTCCTGCTACAATGTTTTGAGAAAAAGCAGACGCCCAGCCATCAGGTAAAATTTCCAGGGGTGATGATTAGTCCACCTCAGAATACAGAGAGTACCCCCTCTGTTCCATTGCTGCAACGGGAGGGGCTGTGTGACCTTTAAAATTTGAGGTGGTTGGAAAAAAGATGATTTACCTGTTGTGTATAAAATAATTGCTGTGTGAACACCTGAGCAATCTGGTTGACACAAAATGGAGGAAGAAACTAAAGGTTGGTAACGAGGTAAAACCTTTGTGGCAAGTACTGTACAAACATCCCCTCCTCAAAAGTGCAGGTGATCTCCAGTGGAGGATACTGCATGGAATTGTGGCTACAGATAGCTTTGCAGCTAGAGTCAACCATGAGTTGACAAAAGAATGTGGGGTTTGCCAGCAGGAGGAAGACATCTTCCACCTGTTCACTGAGTGCCGCAGAGTACAGCCTGATAAGCTGCTGGGTAGGGAAAATGGAAGAAATGTTTTCTCTAATTGTTTTTGTCTTTGGCACAAGGCTCAAATAAAGGATGAAGGAGAAAGGTGAGCTGGTAAATTTTATGTGGTCAAGCAAAACTGGCAATTTATAGAGCCAGAAAGTCCAGACAGGACTGGCAAGACAATGATGTCATCACAGTATTAAAATCAATGGTCACCTCGAGGCTGAGACTTGAGTATACATTTTACAAAGGGAATGATAACTTGGCAGAGTTCTCAAAGAAGTGGGCAATAGGTGGGGCTTTATGTAGGGTGGATGAGGAAGGGGGTCTGATGCTAAATTTATAGTGAATCTATTTCTGGGTGTTGTGTGTGTTAATCTGCTTTTTGCTTTTGGTTTTGGGGGGCTTGGTTGGTTTTGGGTTTTTACTTTGTTTGTTTTCTTAAACTACGCTCGGTATATATATTTAGCAATTGTTAAAGTCTCTCTCTCTCTCTCTCTCTCTCTCTCTCTCTCTCTCTCTCTCTCTCTCTCTGAGAAAATGCAGATGCTGGTTTTTAAAGTGCTCTTTGACCACAGAGTTGAAAAATTCAGCCTTCCCTCAGTCCCAGCAACCATAAAAAAACAAGGACACCATCAAAATTGTGTGCCTCGCTCCTACAGTCCTAACAATTTTCCGCCAGCCTGACGATAGCTGTGCTGCCCCCTTGGGTTCGACCTTCAATTCCACTGACCAATGATTTGAAGAGGGCAGGTCCATTACCTCAGTGGAGGGTGCATCGATAAGGTCAGATAGCTTGAGCTTTGCACATGACACAGTTAGCCTGTCTCCACTGAGTAGCCCTGAGAGAGAACCATTGCCGGATATGATCATGATCCCAAGGTTTTCTCCGGAAACTGAAACGATTCTTCAAGAAGGCAATGAAGCCTACGCCAGTAATTGCACTGCATTGACCAACACAAGAATCAGGTCGGACATACTCCAAAAGTTGTGTCAGTACATGTACAGGTTTAGTACTTATCCAGATAACCCAAAAAGGGCAGAAATGGCAGAAGCACTTATCAATGCACACCCATGTCTGAAGGAATGAGCGAATCATTCAGGAATTGCTGGCTGGCAATCCATCCTGAAGTACAGCATGGGAAACTACGAAACTAAACTGATGAGATTGGGGTTTCCTGACGTCATGTGCAACACGCTGAAACGCAATAACTCGGAGGACTGCAAGTCTTCCAAAAATGTAAAGAAACCAAGGAAAGCTGGGGTGAACTTTCGTCCTCGTTACCCAATCGGAGAGGACCAGGACAGTCTGGGGGAGGAAAGAATCAACATTATCAGTCAATTACAAAGGAGAGACAACACAAGAATTATAAAGGAGAAAATTACCAAAACGTTTGCAATCGATCCAAAATAAAAGATTGTGATTGACTAATATTTTGTGTAATATCTATTTGATTTTAGTCATCTACTCAGTGTAGAAAAGTAGGTCAGTTAGGCCAAAGTAATTAATTAGATCTAATTAATATACATAATGGACGTTCTTTGACTTTTAAAAAATGTAGTTAATTTAATCAATATGTATAGTTAGAGTTCATTGATAAATAATGGGCATTCTTAGACTCTTTATACATAGTGAGTAAATGGGCTTAATTTTATCACTGAATACGAACAAATAATGTATGTCTCTATTCAACGAAGCTCCTTTTTATTGAGTAGATTCAATCAATATATGATTTTAAGATTACACATAACAGTGATTTTTGATCAGAAAGGTAAATGCAACAAAGTTGCCTAATTTTTATTGAGTAAATGGAGGTTTCATTTTTTACAGTGTAGGGCAAAAGTATACATACTGTAGAGTACAGGAAAAAGTGATGTTTTATTGAGCTACAAGAATGAATGAGTAGGCTACATATTTAGGTGTGTGTAACACTGTCATATCAATATTTTCATCTTAAACCATCAGAAGGGGCAAATGTATATGCTTTATAATGGATAAAACACATTTTATTAATTGTATGACATGTTTTGGATTGGGGTTTGGACCCATAGATATCTACCCCCCTACACTGATGAAAATATAGTAATTCCCACTTGAAAATGATGCAAAAGTGAGTTTTATTTGATTGGTAGTTAGATATATAATTATTTATGATTTAGAGCAGTGCACAATTTAGCCATTTGGATAGATTTGGAGACACTAATGGAAAACAGGGTACACTGCCTCAGATTTTGCACACTTGTGGACACGGAGATTATGATCCAGAAATGTATAGATTTACCTGTTTCACATTAGTTCTCAGAATTTCATTGCAAACTAATGAAAAAACATTGCATTTTTTCAAGGTTTCTTTGCATTTGTGGCACGTAAATAAACAAATCTATGTTTGTACTGTAAATGGTACTACTGTCTTGTTTCATTTAAGTCATTACCAAGTTTCTCTGATGTTCACACCTGGAGTTACAAAGCCTTAAACAGCAACCCCTAATAGTGCCCTAAAATAGGAGGGTGTTATCAATCAATCCGGAATCCGAATTTCGCGCTCAGAGTTTCGCGTTCTGCTCCAGTTGTTTTTATTTAGTTTTATTTGTCTTATTTCTGCGGTTTTTTAAATTTATTTATTTATTTATTAATTAACGCTTTTATTTTAATTAATTTATTTTGTTTTTATTTTTGTTTTAACTTTGAGTCATCAACAAATAGGCCTAAGGTCCAGAAAACACAAGAACGAAATCTGCTCAGCTCCAAGACCGCTGCTGCCCCTGAGGTTGATCCCGTGAGCCCAGCCATCATCCCCACAGTTCTTTAGGTTGTGCCCGGTCCGCCCGCGGCCTTCCTGGTCCCCGGGTTCGCCGCCCGCGCTCTTTCGGGATCGGATCGCCTGTCCGGTGTAGTTGGAGAGCCTTCACCCTCCTCCTGCTCCGGCCTTCCGGGACGGGTCGGGTAGGCCTGTTCACTTACTGCGTAAACAAACTCTAGACGGTTTGACTTACGGGACACCGCTCAGTTACGAACAGTATGGATACAGACAGGGAAAAGAAAGCGATGCTGTGTGGATCTTGTGGAATGTTTTTAGTTGTTAATATTTGTGATTTCTTTGAGGACTTTGAGTGTGAAAAATGCAGGAGCAACCAGGACTTAAGGCATATGATTACCCTGCTGGAAGAACGCATTTTAACACTAAAGGAGATCGCCAAATGTGAGCAGGCTGTGGACGCTAGTTTTAATAATATTTCTGTTTTAAGAACTGAACCATGTCCAACTAGCTGCTCGTCGCCACAAAACGCTAGTATAAGATGGAGAACTCAGCGACGGGACTCTGGTCTACTGGCAACACTTCCTGACCACAGCATTGCTGCTGCTTCGCCCCTCCGCTCCAACAAAAATTTGATTACTACACGCAAAGGACTGAAACCTCGCAGGGCAACCGCTCCTCCAAAACTCTCGCTCTGCAACAGATACAATGCCCTAAGTGACTCGGACGACTTGCAATCCAGTTCGGACGATGTTTTGTTAATTGGGGACTCTATTGTCCGGAATGTGAGAGTTCCACCTGTTGACAGGGTAAGAGCGCATACTAAATGCTTGCCTGGTGCAAGGGTCCTTGATCTAGCCAACATGGTTAAAAATTAAAGGAATATGGTAAAGTAGACACGGTGATTGTACATGCTGGAACAAATGACATAAAATGAGAGACCTGCATTCTACCGCAGAGACGGCCTGCATCCAAATAGGCGAGGCTCAGCAAATCTGTCAGACAACATTCAGAAAGCCCTCAACTATACTACAGTAGTGGAAATGAAAACACCAGTGTTGTCCATTTCAATATCTGTCCCCCCTTATATGAATACAGTATCCAGACAATAAGCCCAACGTTAAAGCATATCCATACAAGAACCATTTGTTGTGGAGTTAACATGTGTAACTTGAAAATCATCCTTCCCATGTGAAACCTGTGTCATATTCTCTGCTCACCTTTGCATTATTAAATATTTGGTCCCTGGCATCTAAAGCGTTTTTAATTAATGACCTTGTTCAAGACAAGAAACTTGATTTTTTATTCTTAACAGAGACATGGCTAGGGTCTCGCTAATAGAGACTCCGCCCCCAAATTACACCTTTTCTCAAAAAGATAGGCAGAATAAGAGAAGAGGTGGCTTAGCAAATATTTATTCATGTGAATTTAAATGCAAGCAAATGGACTTTGGGGAATTTTCTTCTTTTGAATATCTTGCTCAGATTCTAAGTTTTGATTCTCCTGTTCTGATGGTGACCATCTATCGCCCTCCAAGGCAAAACCCAGCATTTTTCCCTGAATTTGCTGAATTCATGTCTATTATATCAACTGATCATGAGAGAGTTCTTCTGGCAGGTGATTTTAACTTGCATGTGGATAATGGGTCAGATTCCAAGGCCATGGATTTTAAAAACTTACTACTCTCTCTTAATTTTAATCAGCATGTTGCTGAGCCAACTCATAAGCATGGCCATACTCTAGATTTGGTCATTTCTAGAGGGCTAAGTGTTACAATTTCCTCTGTTGTTGATCTCGCTATATCAGATCATTTCTGTGTATTCTTTTCATGTCTGTGTATTCTTTCATTCTTTCCCTTTGTCATGTTGATGCTGATCGCATTATAAAGAAGCGCATTTTAAATTCTGCAGCAGCTGATAGGTTTGCACAACTTGTAAATCTTACATGTGTACCACTGAACCCACTAGCTACTGATGAGTTAGTGTATAGTTTTAATAGCAAACTTAGAGCTACACTCAACATTGTTGCCCCAGAGAAAATAAAAAAAGTAATTTCAAATCAGAAGACACCCTGGAAAAACAGTGAAATTCTTAAACTAAAGAGGGACTGTCGGAAAGCAGAGCGTAAATGGAGACAAAACTACAGGTACATCTTGACATCCTTAAAGAACAGCTTGCAAATTATAATAGAGCAATAAGAAACACAAGACAGACTTATTTTTCCAAGATTATTTGTGACAATAAGAATAATCCCAAAGTGCTTTTTTCAACAATTGATCACTTGATAAATCCAAGTCCAGCTGCTGACTTTGGCAGAGAGCTCATCTCCTCAAATAAATGTGAAGAGTTTGCTATTTATTTTAAAGAAAAGATAAGCACTATTAGGTTACACATAGCTCAAATGGGTACAACCCCTTTGATTTTGGACAGTTCAGATGCCCCGTGCACAGCTGACATGCATGCATTTGGCCTGATTGATGCACAAATGCTCAATGAAATAGTCCAGCCATTAACACCCTCTACCTGTGTATTTGATCCTATCCCCACAAGATTTTTTAAAACCGTTTTTAGTTGTTCGTCAGACAGTGTCTTGGCCATTGTAAACTCTTCTTTGGAGACTGCCAACTTCCCAACTGCACTGAAGACTGCCATTGTAAAGCCCTTACTAAAGAAAAGTAACTTGGATCCCTCAGTTCTTAGTAATTTTAGACCCATATCAAACCTCCCTTTCTTAAGCAAGATTATCGAAAAAGTGGTTTTTAGACAGTTAAATGATTTTCTCAGTAAAAATACCATTCTTGAGAAATTGCAGTCAGGATTCCGGTCAAACCACAGTACAGAGACTGCTCTAGTCAAGGTAATCAATGATATTCGAATGTGCATAGATGCTGGTGGTGCGTCTGTTCTGGTTCTGTTAGATCTCAGTGCTGCATTTGACACTGGACCATAATATTTTGCTACATTGACTTGAACAATGGGTAGGTCTCTCAGGAACAGTTCTTAAATGGTTTTATTCATATCTGGCTGGAAGAAATTTTTGTGTTGCCCTGGGGGATTCTGTATCAGAAAAAACTATCATTAACTGTGGGATTCCTCAGGGTTCTATCATTGGCCCATTGCTCTTTTCTTTATACATGCTTCCACTTGGTAAAATCATCAGTAACCATGGGGTTAATTTTCATAGCTATGCTGATGATACACAGCTGTATATTTCTGTATTGCCTGAGGATGAAAGCCCAATCAGTTCCTTAGAAAACCGTCTGAAGGATATTAATCTCTGGATGTCTCAGAATTTTCTTCAGTTGAATCAGGATAAGACTGAGATAATTATCATTGGATCTAAGGCCCAGAGAGAAAGATTATCTAAGAACCTAGCACCTCTAGTGTCAAACAATAAACCTCAAGTTAAGAATCTAGGTGTAATCTTGGATGCTGACCTAAGTTTTCTGCCACATATAAGAAATGTAACAAGGGTAGCCTTTTTCCATTTGCAAAATGTTACTAAAGTAAGGCCTTTCCTCACGCAAGCTGATGCTGAACGGTTAATACATGCCTTTGTTACAAGTAGATTAGACTACTGTAATGCTCTCTTCTCTGGTCTTCCAAAAAATACATAGAGCAGCTACAACTTGTGCAAAACTCAGCTGCAAGAATCTTGACACGAACCAAGAAGAGAGCTAATATCACACCTGTACTTGCATCTCTGCATTGGCTGCCCGTGAAATTTAGAATTGATTTTAAAATTATTTTACTTGTTTTTAAAGCTCTGACTGGTTTAGCACCACTTTACATATCTGACCTGCTGAATAGATATCAGCCCATATGTGCCCTCAGATCTTCTGGTGATAACTTGTTAGGTATTCCAAAAGTAAATGATAAAAGAAGTGGAGAAGCTTCTTTTTATTTCTATGCCCCCACACTATAGAATAGCTTGCCCAGACAGATCAGAGAGGCACCAAATGTAGCACTTTTTAAAAGCCTTCTGAAAACGTACTTCTTTAGGATGGCTTTTACTTGATTGTATCCTATTTTAGTTTTTACTTGTCTTTTGCTTTTACTTGTTTTATAAACATACATCTATATTGTCTTGTATTTCATTGTGTTTTATTGCATTTTGTTTTATCCCATTTTATTATTATTATTTTTATGTTTTATATTGTTTTTTTTTTCCCAAATCAAGATTTTATATTATTATTTTAATTTTATTTATTTATTCATTTATTTTATTTTTTCTTCAGAGTTGTTTTATTCCCTGTTATATTGTCTTTTATTTCATTGTGTTTTATTGTTATATTAATGTTATATAATGTTATATTTTATTATCCAATATTTTCCTGTTTTTTTATTTTTATTTTTGTTTCAGATTTTTCCCCATTTTTCTCCAAATTTAGTAGCCAATTGAACCCCTATTCTAATTCAATTCCCCCCATGTAGCAACCGCTAGAGAATCACCGCTACACAACCCCGTCAGCCTGTGGTAGGACAGGAAGGCGCCACGTCCTCTTCAGGGCGCAACTCCTCCGAGCTCCTGACCGTGATTCCAGCTCGCCCAGGGCCGCTATGCGTGCAGCGATTCTCTCCTCCGAGCCCCTCCCGGAAGCAGCCGCCAATTGCGGCTCCCACAGGGCGCCGGCCATGCTCGGATCGGGCAGGACCGGGGCGCGAACCCCGATCCTCGGAGCACAACCGCACCGACTGAAAGTCGGCGCTTTTACCGCTGTACTACCGTGACGGCTATATTATCCTGTTTTAACTGTTTATTATTATTTCCCTAGTGTGAAGCACTTTGGGCTGCTACTTGTATGAAAGGTGCTATATAAATAAAGTTTATTATTATTATTATTATAATAGCCCAAAGCACTTACGAACCTCCACTCGCCACAGCCACAGACTGTAAAATGCATAAAATGCACCGTTTATACACGCTAAGAAAATCATGTTCACGTATAGAAACAATAATATTTTTTTAAAACGTTGTACAAATTAGCATTCACCATTTTCCCTTGCTTACTGTACTATATACAGTACCTGATGCACTTTCAGTTTAGAAGACACCTACTTTTTTTCTCCAAAATCACTCATATAAATATGTTTAGGAAACCAAGTACTTACCAGTATATTCAGCTACAGCTGTTTTCTGAATAACCATAAAGAGTTTATCTTGTTACATTTTGCCAAAGTCCTATACAGTAAACATTTCCACAGCAACCACCCTTCGCACTTAGGGCTGAAATATGTTGCTGTTCTTGTGTAAATACACACATGCTTTTCAACTTTAAAAAAAAACATATTTAAATACATTCGGCGACGTATGTTATGGTTATTATATATATATACTGTATGTATGTGACTATTCTGAAATAAATGTATTATGTTGCAAATTTCTGAATAATAGAGCTTCTTCTTCAACTTCTTCAAACTTTAAATGTGCAAGGAATATTTTTTGAGATATTGACATTTAAATAAACTAGTAGAAACCAGGTGGAAATTGCCTCTGGAGGGCCAAAGTAAATAGGGTTAATGACTTTAACCTAAGTGTATGTAAACTTCCGACTTCAACTGTACATTTCCTGGATCATAAACTCCATGTCAACAAGTGTGCACAAAAAAGGATGATATGCAGAACTACTAAAGGTCTATGATGCAAAATATAGGCAGTGTACCCTGTTGTCCATTAGTGTCTCCAAATCTATCCAAATGGCTAAATTGTGCACTGCTCTAAACAAAACAGAAAAAGAAGATATATTTAACTACAAATCAACAGTTTTTGCGCATAAAACTAACTTTTGCATCATTATCAAGTGGCAATTACTATATTTACATCAGTATAGGGGGGTAGATATCTATGGGTCCAAAACCCTTATGCAAAACATGTCATAAAATGAATACAATTTGTTTTGTCCATTATAAACTAGTTTAAAAAAATTTTTTTATTATGTTCCTACTCATAATGACTCCAAGGAAAATTTTTACATTAATCTACCACATATCAGTGCACGTTAAATTGGAACGAGCATTTGCCATGCCCTAAGTGACAAGTATATATGCCATAGCCTATTTTATAATAATGATAACATAACATGAAAATAAAATAGTATTCCACCATATGCCAAATGCTGCCAAATGTTCTATCTTCAATGAAAATTGATAGCCCACATCAAAAATAAAATTAACGATTGCACTACGGTATGTGAAATGCACTCAAAATGTAAAAATAACAATAGGTCTATCAATCATACTGGAAAGACAGTGCTCAAGTGGAAAAACTAGACCGTTAAAACAAAAACTACCGTTATGCTGGGCTGTAGTAGATTGTTCAAAGCACCCAAGACGACATGGCATATACCGTTGCTAAGGTTATAATGTACTCTATTGGATAAAAGAGCCGACAATTAAACCAGAATGAACTGTAATGAATGAGACAGGCTTGCAGGGCATGGGGGGTATTACGAGTCGAAGTTTCAGATAGTGTAATAGTGGTATAAAGTGTTGTATATTTCTCAAACCGATTGTACCAGACAATAAATTACCAGTGAATTTTGAAAGGAACATCTCGATGTGTAAAACCAACGGTAGGATTGGATATTTATTTCATATTTAGTAGCATATATTGCTAGTAAAATACATGGTAGAATGAGACAATACTTTCACATGTTTATTTTGCATTTGAGTGAGCAGGGCTTTTCACGGCTTTTCTGGCATACGATACAGCCTATTGTTCGGTTTATCTTGTTGCTATGACGGAATTCTAATTTTAAATGATGAATAAATATATTTATGAACTCAAACATAGACGCTATTGTCCACTATGTCATGCATGGGTAGGTATAGACTGGTTGGGGGGTTGCTTGTTAAATGGACTTGCTATGGGAAAATAGTGACACTTAGTATTCGGCAGAAATCGTCACGAATCGTCTCCCAATAAAGTTAAAACACAGAGTTTGTGATTTCCACTAATAGTTTGGCTGCAGGAGCAACGAATGTCTCACTTGAGCAAAATGATGACGCCGGTGTCATTATCACTAGGCATCTGCGCGAATGGGGTTAAACTACTTCATGATTGCCTTAATGATTGAAGTAGTTAGTTTCAGACAACCTTTTGTCTCATTTAATTTGTGTGTTATCTTCCCCATGTTGATGGATGATTAAGGCGTTTTGGCCTGTGTGTCACCTCATATTTATACCCCCAGTGAGAAATTAAGTTGAGAATGACTACATAATAGTTAATTAACTCAGGTGTGCTTAAAGAAAGTAAAATATGGATGGGAGTACAGCGAGCACCATAATTCATTGGACTGTGACACATGTTTTGTTATCTTGGTTCTGTACTCTATCACTTTGAGCTTGAAAAGATACAATGATAATGAGGGTTGAAGTGCAGACTGTCAGCTTTAATTTGAGGGCCTGTCAGCTTTAATTTCCATCCATATCTACTGCATATCTGGCAGCAGATGGTTTAAGGCTTGTTTGATACGTCAGACCCTTGATGACTTAGAGCCATTTAGCCAACCATCTGTTCCATACTGTTCCAGTATAATTTACAGCTAAATCTAGTCCCACCCTCCAATTCCCATATAGATCCATTCAAATGCAGAGAGGTTATAGTATCGCTTATAGGAGTACCAAAAAATAAGATATCAAAAGAATCAGGAAGTCATGGCATGCAAAGGATATGCCAATATTTTTTGATGCCAGAAAATAGGGGGGACTATGTACTAAAGGTTCTATAATTTCTAAACGGTTCATCCGATATGGATGAAAATACCCTCAAATTAAAGCTGACAGTCTGCACTGCACTTGTCTTTGTATCCTTTCAAACTCAAAGTGCTAGAGTACAGAACCAAAATAACAAAAAATGTGTCACTGTCCAATGAATTATGGTGCTCAATGTATATACGTATCAGATCAAAAAAAAGCCAAGTTACTCACGCATAGCCTACATAGCGCTGTCTATAAGTTCTTAATTCCAACTTGCAAAAACTAGGCCTGCCTTTAAAAGTCTTGATATCAAAATGTGGCCAAGTTACAGCTAACAATATTGCCTATCGTAGCTCACACTAAATAAACTAGCTCTATTCCAAAGCAATGCTATCCAAACTTTCCTAAATTATTGAATGCAACTTGGCCCTGTGTTTCTTCATCTTTGCATGTGAAGAGATTGTGCCTCATGGAACAACATATGATTTCAATGAATGTTTTTAACAGTTGATGAATAATTACACTCCAGAAAGGATATGGTTGTACTTTGTTGGCAAGTTTACTTTAGAAAATGTAGAGGTTTTAAAATATTAACTGCTGCTACAGAATTCTTTGTCACGATTCTAGCCTGTCATGTCATGTTTTATGTTTCATTCTTGTCTTAGTTAGATTTCTTGTTAATATCACGTATTATGTTTAGTCTAGTCACGCCACGTTTTATGTTTAATTCTTGTTACGTTTCATTTTCATGTCATGTCACGTTTCCTGTTTGATTATTGTTGCGATTTATTTTCTAGTCTTGTCATGTCACGTTTTATATTTGATTCATGTTACGTTTCCCGTTCATTGTTAGCATACACATTTTCGTGTTTTTCCGCAGCCTTGCGTTCATGCTTTCTCTATCCTCTTGCTGTCACTCACGCTTCCCTAATTGTTTCATTCTCCCATGTCTAGTTTACTAATCTACTAACGTTAGATCAGGATTGGGTAATACTAACTCTCTAACCATGTGTTCATGTTTACCTTACATTTCTCGTGCATGTCATTTACTAATTTACTAACGCTAGGTCAGGATAGGTTTATTACTAACGATTACTAATTATCTTGTTACCTTGTCAGCCTTCCACACCTGATTTCCATTCGCATGCTGCTCTCAAGCTAATTGTCTGCACCTGTCTACACCTGCATTTAAGATCAGTGTTCATGTCTTGTCTTTGCGAAATTGTTGCCTCCTGTTTTCAGTGCACTTTTGAGCGTTATTTCCAAGCCTGCCTTTTGTTACGATCCAAGCCTGTTTTTTGACCATTGTTACTGACTTCTGTTTTGTTGACCACTGCCTGCCTGTACCACAAGTTATTGCCTGCTGTCTTTGTACTGTTGCCCCGCGGAGCGGACCTCGGTCTGGACTCTTGCATCATCTTCGACCCCGAGCCTGCCTACCGTCTGCCTGTACTACTGCCCCGCTGACAGCTACTCTGGTTACTGGACTTTTCGCATGGTGTACCGATTCTGAGACTGCCTTCTCCCTCGGTACTGTACTTTGGTTTTGGCTGGATTACCCGTGTATGAACTTTGCTTGTGTTTTGACTACGCTCATTGGACATTCCGTTAATAAAGCCCTGACAGGACTTTATCTCCAACCACTGTTTCTGAGTCGTGCATTTCGGGTCCTACCCTCACGCACCCGTCTCATTCTTTACAATTCGCAAACAGACATTTATATGAAGAAACATCATGTACAATAGAGAAAGGGGTGATGAATAAATAAATGCAGATAAAAATGAGTAATATTTTTACCTAGGAAATAGCGTACATATAGCATTTTTACAAACGTATCCAGACATGTTTGTGGGTCAGATGGTGGCAAATAAGTAATAGTACCAATTTTCTTAACATAATAGTATTTATGATATTTGCAAACAGAATTTTGTGAACACAAGGATATCTATGCTCTGTAGGACCACACAGGTTTTGATAGAAATCCAAATCAATCAATAAATACATAATTATAATACATTTTATTCATTCTGTGCTTTTCATAGACCCAAAGCAGTGGATGCAGACAATTGTTCAAACATGGCCTATAGTGTAGTAATTTTTCTGTTTCATTTCTAAGTGCAACACATCTGAATCAGAGTATTTCCACTATAAATTATTTTCATTTTGCAGTTTGATGTGGCACATGGTTTCATTGACCACATTCTCTTGAGATGGTAAGATGAAGAAACACAGGGCCAAGTTGCATTAAATAATTTAGGAAAGTTTGGATAGCATTGCTTTGGAATAATGATGAATAATGCATGAAGATAAACACGGAGAGAGACATGCATTCCAAAGAAATGTATGCAGACATTCGCGTAACCATATCGCCCTCTATTGACAAGAATGAGAACATTTATCCTATTACAGACAGCACACAATTACATTAAAAGAGTTTGCAGATGAGCAGTATTTAATGTGTAATGAAATACAATGAACAGCACCACCTGAGCTATGGATCATGAAGAAGCATGTAAATTAATGAACCAAGTCTATATGGAGACATGCATGCACAATAGGTGAGACGCAAACAAATTCTAGCTGAAAGACATACAGCTTAAATAGCTAGTACAGCCTAAATAGTTTGCATCAGTAAAATATGGAAATACAGTTTTAAAATAGGGCTATTAGTATTCTATTAAATACATTTAACGTCAGGCTATTCAACACTGGATTGCCGAATGCGTAACTCCAACCTTCCATGTGTGGGCTACGAGCTAGCGAGCAAGCTAGTGAGTTCATAAGCACAGCAGAGTTAGGCTATTCAACACTGGATTGCCGGATGCAAAACTCCAACCTTACATACGTGGGCTACGAGCTAGCGAGCAAGCTAATGAGTTCATAAGCACAGTAGAGTTTTTTTTTTCGGTAGTGTAGAACGTTACCTGCGGGAAATGTTTTGGTACCGGACAGCTAGGTTTAGTTTTCTGTAGTGCAATGAATGTAGGCTATAATGCATGTTGATTCGCTTCATAGTAGCCTAGCTTGTATCTGCTTCCTGACGAGAAGCAGACTGACGTTTCTCTGGCAACAGTAACATTGGCTAACAAGCTTAATTGGATATTTCCCAGGAATCTTAGCCAGAAAGAAAACAATAGATACTACTAAGAAAGTACATACCAGAGATTATTCTTCTTCTTATTATTATTATAATTAAAAGTGTTTGCAGTAAGCTACATTATCAGCAGAGTAGCGTAGACTAGAGCCACATTCAGAGGCTATTGTTTTTTGTCTTTTTTAAAGTGACTAACCATGAATCAGATATGTTTGGGGAATTGGCGGTTTATAAATCCGAACTCTTAAAGGATTGCAGCTTAAAGGTTAAATCATCAATTCTTAATGTAGGCTATTATCGTAAATTCTTAATTTTCCTAGTAGTTAATTTTATGGTGACATTGTGTTATGTGTGAAAAGGATAAAGTGAACAGAGCTGAAGTGAAGAAAGTAATGAATAAAGAAATGTTGGCCGAGGCAAGGGGTTTCCACAGTCAGTCAGTCATGACCGCAAGAGCAGAGCGTAACACCCTCCCCAAACCAGACAAAAGTGAGCATCCAGTTTGGGGAGGGTGTGATATAGTACAAGTGAAATACAAGTGAAACATTGAACAGTTAATATTGGAAACCTCTTTTGCCTTTGCAATAAAAATATGTTAATGTGTTAATGTGAAAATAATAACAGTCTAAGAAATGAAAAGTACTTAACAGTTGCACATTGTTTTTGTGGAAAATAAGCATGTGCCCTGCTGGGCTCGAACCCACAATCCACTGTGTCAGAGACTGCAGCTCTAACCACTAAGCCACAGTAGCTTCTTGGAAAGCATGAAGCCATTAGCTACATTAACATTAAAAAACATTAGTATGAAGCGTTTTTATTGGATGATAAGCTTGATGAGCAGGTATACGGACCATACCCAAAATAATAATTCTCCCCATTGGATAACATCGCGATGGAGGCAGGCAGTTTGGCAGGAAAAATGGGAAGAAGAAGCAGAAGAAGCGGAAGAGGAAGGAGAAAAACGGCAAAATAACCCAAGTTTGGGGCTTTATTGTGTGGATGTGTGAAGTTGTATCTGAATGCTATGTGGTTACATGAGGTCAGAACATACAGAATTTAATGTTTTTAAGGGCTGAGAGTCTATGGTCATTGTGGTTACTTCTGTAGGAAACCCTGAAAAGTGCCAAACTCTCGGTGCTGTATAGGTATGGGGCATGCCCCACCAAGCCGTAATTTGGCAGATGGCATACCTGCCATCCCAATATATTTTTTACTATTTCTTACGTTGCCAATGATTTACTTTTTTTTGAGAAATGTCTTTATTTTAGACATTTCATAGCCTGAATTTCATGACCTATATTTTCCAGGGTTGCCAATAATTTTGGTGGGCACCGTAGGTCTACATTTGGACCAATGAACAGGCACTGCTAAGATCAAAGTTATGTTGGTCTTGCCCTTACTCTGCAAAGATGAATGATGAATATTTCTCCCAATGACACCGCTTGATAAACACAGAAAAATGAATATTCAAAACAATCAAGATCCATGAGCTGCACCCATAAAAAGGCAACAACAGGCATTTTATCAAATATTTATTTATATATTTTATAAAATCATCCTTACAAAATTGTAATTTGTCCATTGTTCTTTATTAACTCTATAAAAGTAATTTGTTAATTACAAATGGGATGAGGAGGGACAGAAGGGGTGGGGTAAGGGAGGAGCAAAATAAAAAAAGTCAAAACTTTTGTGTGATGAGTTATTATAATTGTCAAAAAGGTGAAATACAAGATGCAGGTTCATGCAGGTCTGGGTGTATGTTCCACAGGGCCCTCGGCAGCACATTTGAACACACAGTTATGACAGCAATAAAACTCCAGTGTTAGACAAAGTAGACAAAACAGCCATGATGTCATGAGTCTGGTATTGACTATATGGCTGATGCAGAGCTATCTTTCTATAAAGGCACATTCCCACTGTACAGACTACCTCCCATATATACTTCAGATGAACATAGGCCACATTCTATTCAGAGTGTGTTTGTACATTCCCACGCACACACACACACACACACCCACACACAGTTCCTAATGTTTGTGGCTGCACATATCAGAGAATGACAAGTACCCAAATAAAACAATTCTGATTAGATATTTGAAGGAATACAGTTCTGTACTGCTAGGCATATCATGCATACAGTATTTGGTATTGTAATATTTTCTCAAGTAGTGTTATCATGTAAGCTTTTAACCCACTGCAGGTGTGTACTACAAAAGGCCACTGTCCTATATCGTAGTGATTTGGCAAATGGACCACAGGTTTGTCACAAAATGAAGCTCAACTGATTTAGGAATTTAAACCAAGAAACACATTCAAAGAAAATAAATATATGTATATATTTTGGAAGTGGTGCACCATTCCTCAAGGCCACCTCAGGCTGTTCTCTAAAATCATTCATGGCATATTACACAATTTCCATTTAACAAGCACTTATAATTTAAATTCAGTTTTATGAGGGGGAGGGGCATATTGGACATTATAGAACACACCAAGAAAACATCCCTGACGAGTAAGGTTTACAAAGGTTTGATATGTCCGACCACATAAATTGTACCCAGAGTGGTTCTGCGTTAAGAGGTTAACAAATTAAGAATGATACTTCAGTCAATTTAGCAAGTGAATACAAAATGTTTTAAAAAATAAATAAAACATAGACAGGCATTTAGCATTCCCTTGAAGAAACAGTCAACTATGAGCCAACATGGCGATGAAGACCATTTCACAAAAATAGATAAACTAAACAAACGCATGATCCATTATGGGACTCAGAGATCTGTCTGGTATGACAGGATTTTGCAGGTTTGATGGTAATTCCTAAACCTCCCTGGGGCTAAGTATTTGAAATAAATTTTCTTTTCATGAAGCAGAAAATAAATTGTCGCCTTCATTGTTAATCTTCAGGGGTAACAGATATGCTCTCAAAGATGTGCTTTTTTTTTGCTTTACAATTTTTCCTTTGGCTAGGCAATCCTCACCCCAAATTGTTGAGTAGTTAGACAATTTCAGCTTTTGTTCCTATGTGAAAATAAATATCCATCCAAATCTATGTAGAGTAAGGACAGTTACTTATGTTGCTTATGAAATTAGTTATTGTGCACGATTGATATTATTTGAGATGATAACGGCATGAGATGATAACGGCATGATATTAATTTAAGAATTGCACTTAAATGTTAACTAGATGTGAGCCATTCCTAACTAGATGTGTGAGAGCTTAGCCTGATATTTTGTTCAGCTTCAAAGACGTTATTATTAATAACTCTCAGAGTCATTTCACACTTACTGTATTATCATGAATATCACGTTTTTCTACATAGACAGTATGTACAACTATGATACTGGGTCATAAAAATGTGGCATACCAGAAATAAATTAAAATAGTTCTTTATTTCAAATTACATAATCACATATTTAAATATATTTGAGTAAATATTTGAAAAACTAAAAGACTGATTTTTGAATCAGTTCATCCATCTCAAGGTATGGGCCAAAGTAGACATGGGCAAACTTTCAAAGGTCAAATTTCCTATTGAAATAAAGCTAATGAATGATGGGTATGTTATGATACATACAGTAGCTTGCTGACGACATGGACAATGGACTTTACATTGCAATACTCAGAGTTTATCTGATAATGTTCATTCATGGATGGCATTTGAGACCAGTCCCTGGGGGTTCAAAGAAAACATAAATCATCACCTCTCCATCACTTTATGCAAAAATGTAGAAGGTGCAAATTCAGTAACTTTCTCCCTTCAGATTTCTCCATTGTCTTCCATAGTGAACCCAGACAGGAAAATTTGCGCATAAAGTGATGGTTTTAAGGTGATGATTTACATTTTCTTTGAACCCCCAGGGACTGGTCTCAAATGCCATCCATGAATGAACAATATCAGATAAAGTCTGTTTGAGTATTGCGATGTAAAGTCCATTGTACTTCCTAAAATCCCATTAAGAGCCATTAAAATGTATCTGGACATGGTCTTGGCTTTGGTACCAAGACAGATAATATTAACACACATTTTAAAAGAAAATATTGTTCAACGTCCTGGGCACTTTGATGTGCAATTTTGAACAGAGTTTTGCTTGTATGGCTGTTAAAGTACAATGAAGCAAGGGGGCTGAATACTTAAGGAATTGATTGTTTTCGGTTTTATATTTATAAATAATTTGGAACAATTTGTAGATTTTAATTCTCACATTGACATTGTAGAGTTGTTTGTGTTGAATGCCAGCAAAAAAGCCTGATTAAATCAATTTTTAACGCAGCAAAATATGAAAACCACTGTATGTGTTCTATGAAGAAAGTCATCAAAATGAAATTCCTGCAGTCTTTCATTAATTGGGAAGATATACTGTAATGACATGATTGCTGGTGTAACCTGGGTCAATGTTTTATAATTCATCATTGATATTTTACAGAATACATTTTATAAGCTCTGTGTTCCTTTGTTTTTTTGATTGCTGGCCAAATGAGAAATACACAATTTACATTTCAGTTCACATGATACAAAGAGGTAAGACCTCATTTACAGTATGATGCTCCCAATACACAGCGTCAGCCGATTCGGATTTGACTCACAGCTGGTTGGCACTTAGTTTGGTCACCTCTGCAAAAAAGGCCACTTGCACAGTGCTCCTTCAAGTCATCAGACATTCAAGTACCTGTTCAAGCGACGGCTAACATAGCCCACCACTCTTTTTAGAGTTTATTACAGATTGCGAGAAGGGACCGTCTCCTTTTTCTGAGCATCATTTTCTTGAAATTAATCAATGAGAAAAAGAAATGTAATGAATTGTGAGAATTGAGAGGGCCACAAAAGTGCCTATGCAAGGGCCACAGGAAGTGGAACGGCGTGCCCCAGTAGGATAGGTTTTGCCCTCCACACCAAACACCACTCTTTGTAATCCCTTTGTCCACACACTTGAAAATATATTTAGATTGGCATCATGTGACATTCATTCTCACTTTTTTCCTTAAAATGCCTCTGATTATTTCACACTTGTCCCCTGGGCACTTGTATTTTATTCCTTTTACATTGCATAAAGGGATAACAGTTTAGGAACAGGTTGAATGGCAACATACACCTAACAAGTGTTAAAAATGAAAGAATGGAGATCGAGATTATTATATTTTTTAGCAAAATGAACATTGTTGGCATCATGACATCACATAATCCACCCCCTACAAAATTGGTACAAAATTCTAGAAATGTTTTATCATAAAATGTACTTGATTGAAGTGACAACTGATATATCAATTGATCTTAAAATTTGAGGAATGGCACTTTTATCGATTATAATTATTTTTTATTTTTTTAAAGTTATACTAACACACGCAAGTATAGACCTTTCAGATTGGATCTCCTTAAACATTTAATTCTGTCTGTTTTGATAATGCAAGAGAATATATTTAAAAGTTTTAAAGGCATCAAAATGAGCTCCAGGTATTTAATTGGATTGCACATTCAATTTCCTTCGATATCAGCTCTTCTTTTCTCAAATGCAAATCACCTCAAAGGAAATGGCAAAAATACTGTTTCATATATATTCAACTGAAAAAATAAGTATTTTTTCCATCTTGTGAGATAAAGGATATAGTTTTGAAGTTTTTGCCACCACAAGCCCCTGCCTTTTCATAACGAAACTGAAGACAAATGGAGACATGACATTCAAATGCCTTGAAATGATATCTTGGGTATACATGGCCATTTCAACAATTGTATCCCCGATGGAGATGGACAGGGGATGGTTGCATTCCACTCTGAATACATATGAAACTACAAGAACGTAATGCAATTTCTCCAGTCCGGGAATTTGACCTACTTAATACTGTACTGTTTGTAGGCACTGCACTGTGAACACATGCATGGTTTGAATCTTAGGAGGATGAAGACCCAGAGAACGAAGACCTAGAATGTGCTTATCAGAGGGCAAAAAAAGAAGGCCTGGAATAAATCCTGCTCAATAATTAAAAATAACAATACAAAACACAGAGGATAGGGAGAGGGGTTGGCAGTGGTATGATGGGGGAATTATAGTTGACATCCCAATATGGACACTTCCTGTCTTCCCCCATCCTAGATTTGCTTTTATTAGCAGCATTCATACTTTTAAAAAAGCTTTCCAAAAGTCTCTTAGGTCAGTAGTTTGGGCGTGTGTATGTGCAGTTCCCCTGACATGTTTCCAATCCCATTGTGGTTGTCATCATTGGCAATGCGCTGCAAGGGATACGGGGATAACGGAAGGGTGGCGCCTCCTGTCCTCTCCTTCTCATTCTGTCTCTTATGGCCCACATACCCCCCGGGCCAGGGAGACAGGGGCTTCAGTCTCATTAGAGTCTCTCAATGTCCCTGTACTTCTTGCGCAGGATGGAGACCTGGTCTTTGAACAGGACCGGGTCCAGTCTCATTTGGGAGTGGACAAGGGGCATGGTGCCAAACCAGCTGGCAAATTTGTTCATGCAGGTCTGTCGCTGGGCAAAGTGGTCCGGGTCAGCCCAACGTGAGGCTCGAGATGACTAACCATGGAGACAGGGGGAGACAAAACCAGAATGGGAACAGCGTTAATCACTTTCAGTTTTTTTCACCTTTTAACATAGTTGTGGTGGCTGTTTAGTGCATTTGTGTTGCCCATCTGCATCAGCATTGTTTATAAATGAAATGACGGGAAATGCTACCCATCCTTAATCTGATATCCCATTCCTCACCAAGATGGATCCCAATAGAGTGCTATAATCATGATGTGTTTTTGTAGGCCAATTCGGAAGTTTCTTCCGGGCTTGGGTTCTCTCAACAGATTCCCGATGCTTTGTTCCCATAGGGATTTTGATTTGTGCCGAATATAAGGTCTGTGATTAACCCCTTTGCGCAGATGAGATGATGATGCATGCAATGATGCATGAGCGATGATGCAAAATATAGGCAGTGTACCCAGTTGTCCATTAGTGTCTCCAAATTTATCCAAATGGCTAAATTGTGCACTGCTCTACATAAAAAAAATTATATTTAACTACAAATCATAAACATAAACTTGGCTCATAAAACTCACTTTTGCATAAATTTGGGAATTACTATATTTTCATCAGTATAGGGGGGTAGATACTGTATCTATGGGTCCAAAACGCAAAACATGTCATAAAATTAACAAAATTAGTTTTGTCCATTATAAAGCATATACATTTGCCCCTTCTGATGGTTTAGGAGAAAACATCTTTACATTAATCTACCACATATTAGCGCACAGTAAATTGGAATGAGCATTTACAGTACAAGTACAGTTGAAGTTGAAAGTTTACATACACCTTAGCCAAATCCATTTAAACTCAGTTTTTCACAATTCCTGACATTTTATCTGAGTAAACATTCCCTTTCTTACGTTAGATAGGATCACGACTTTATTTTAAGAATGTGAAATGTCAGAATAATAGTAGAGAGAATGATTTATTTCAGCTTTTATTTCTTTCATCACATTCCCAGTGGGTCAGATGTTTGTATACACTCTGTTAGTATTTGGTAGCATTGCCTTTAAATTGTTTAACTTGGGTCAAACATTTTGGGTAGCCTTCCACAAGCTTCTCACAATAATTTGCTGGAATTTTGGCCCATTCCTCCTGACAGAACTGGTGTAACTGATTCAGGTTTGTAGGCCTCCTTGCTCGCACATGCTTTTTCAGTTCTGCCCACAAACTTTCGATTGGATTGAGGTCAGGACGTTGTTATGGCCACTCCAATACCTTGACTTTGTTGTACTTAAGCCATTTTGCCACCACTTTGGAAGTATGCTTTGGGTCATTGTCCATTTGGAAGAGCCATTTGCGACCAAGCTTTAACTTCCTGGCTGAGATGTTGCTTCAATATATCCACATAATTTTCCTTCCTCATGATACCACCTATTTTATGAAGTGCACCAGTCCCTCCTCCCACAACATGATGCTGACACCCCCGTGTTTCACGGTTAGGATGGTGTTCTTTGGCTTGCAAGCCTCACCCTTTTTCCTCCAAACATAACGATGGTCATTATGGCCAAACAGTTCAATTTTTGTTTCATCAGACCAGAGGACATTTCTCCAAAAAGTAAGATCTTTGTCCCCATGTGCAGTTGCAAACTGTAGTCTGGTTTTTTTATGGCGATTTTAGAGTAGTGGCTTCTTGCTTGCTGAGCCTTTCAGGTCATGTCCATATAGGACTCGTTTTACTGTGGATATAGATACCTTTGTACCTGTTCCCTCCAGCATCTTCACAAGGTTCTTTGCTGTTGTTCTGGGATTGATTTGCACTTTTCGCACCAAAGCACGTTCATCTCTAGGAGACAGAATGCGTCTCCTTCCTGAGTGGTATGACGGCTGCGTGGTCCCATGGTGTTTATACTTACGTACTATTGTTTGTACAGACGAACATGATACCTTCTGGCGTTTGGAAATTGCTCCCAAGGATGAATCAGACTTGTGGAGGTCCACGGTTTTCTTTCTGTGGTCTTGCTTGACATCATGGGGAAAATATAAATAAATCAGCCAAGAGGCACTGAGTTTGAAGGTAGCCCTTAAAATACATCTACAGGTACACCTCCAATTGACTCAAATAATGTCAATTAGCCTATCAAAAGTTTCTAAAGCCATGACATCATTTTCTGGAATTTTCCAAGCTGTTTAAAGGCACAGTCAACTTAGTGTATGTAAACTTGTGACCCACTGGAATTGTGATATAGTGAATTAAAAGTGAAATAATCTGTCTGTAAAAAATTGTTGGAAAAATTACTTAAGTAGATGTCCTAACTGACTTGCCAACACTAGTTTGCTAACATGAAATCTGTGGAGTGGTTAAAAATTAGTTTTAATGACTTCAACCTAAGTGTATGTAAACTTCCGACTTTAACTGTATATATATATATTATGTACGATAACATGAAAATAAAATAGTATTCCACCATCTGTAAAATGCTGCCAATTGTTCTATCTTCTTTTTTTTTTTATTCCCGCCACCACCCCCCCCCACCCCCCTCTTGGGAGATCTTTATTTTTTATTTATGATTTGCAAAATTATGTAAAGAAGCCTCTCAGAGGAAAGGGTATAACAAACAAAAAATAAATAAATTTAAAAAAACAAAACAAAACGAAAAATAGTTTTAATTACAAATAGTGAAGTCGCCCCCCTCCCACCCACCCCCCTACCTTAATCCCCCACAAAGAAAACACCACCCACACCCCAATGTGTTACCACTACCATGACAGACAGATAGACGGACAGACAGACAGATAGACGGACTGACAGACAGACAGACCAGATAGGCAGAGAGACAGACAAACCAATCGGGTAGATAGACAGGGAGACGGGTAGACAGACAGATGGATAGACAGAGGAGGTAAGAGTGGACAAATGAGCTGAGTATATTGTGCCAGAAAAAAGTGAAGTACTGAGAGGGTGAAACTATTAATAACATGAATTGTGAATATGTATGCATCAGGTTAGACTATGTTTATAAGTGTGTAATGTGTATGAGAGAGAGAGAGAGAGAGAAGATGAGAAAGGGGGAAAAGGGGAGGGGGGTTGGCTAACCGGTTTATTTTGGTTGGATTATAAATTTAGATTATTGATGAATGGTTCCCAGTTGTCTCTGAATTGTGACATTTGATTGTGGCTGGAAGCTGATATTTTTTCTAATGATATGTATTCTGAAAGAAGGTTCAACCATTGCATAGTATTTGCAGTATTTCTTGTTTTCCAATGTAATAGGATAGTTTTCCTGGCGACAGTTAGGGCAATGAGCAAGGACCTGGTGTTCTGGGTTGTTAAATTGATTGTGGATATGTCTCCAAGTAGGCAGAGAGAAGGAGATAGTGGAATGCTGCGACCAAAAAAACGGGATAACGTTTTAGAGACTGTGTGCCAAAAGTGTTGGATGGGTGGGCATAGCCAAGTAGCGTGGAGATAATTGTCCGGAGTTTTTAGAGTGCAGTGTGAGCATATGTCAGTGTCTGCTAATCCCATTTTATACATCTTGTGTTGAGTAATATGTGCTCTGTGGATTACCTTGAATTGAATTGTAAGTTAGTGTTGTTAGTCATTGTGAAAATGTTGGTGCATATTTGTCGCCAGAAGTTGGCGCTGGGAGAGATGGCCAAGTCTAGTTCCCATCTTGTAATGGGGTTGATATGTGTTAGCACTTTGTATAATTTCGAGAGAATGTTATTTTGTTTATTTTTGTTATGATTAATGGTGGCTGCAAATCGTTCTGCATTATATTGATTTTGGATTTCAGGACAGATTTTAGCTGAAGATATTGAAGGTATTGGTCCCTCCCAACACCGTATCTCTGGGTTAGCTCTTTAAAAGTGATTAAAATGTTCTCTTGAAAAATGTGGTGGAGATGTGTGATACCTTTCTGTTTCCAAGTGGTGAAATTCAGTGGAGTTTTGTTGAGCTGGAAGTCAGGGTTATGCCAAATTGGGGTGTATTTGCAGGTTGTCAAAGTGGAGTTTGTGATTTTGTTGATTTTCCACCAAGCTGTCAGAGTTGTAGAAATTACAGTGTTTTTAAAGCAGTTGTGGTGTTTTATGTTTGTATTGAGGAATGGTAGATCAGATGGTGAGATTGCATACTTCTTGTTCGATATCAATCCATGAATTATTTTGTTGGGTGGGGTGAATCCATTTATAGATGTATAGCAGTTGGTTGGCCAAGTAGTAATTATGAAAATTTGGTGCATCGAGTCCTCCTTTTTATTTCTCTGAAGAGTAGCTAATTTGATTCTGGCTTTTTTATTTTTCCAGTAGAATTTGTTTATTATTGAATCTAGAGAGTTGAACCAGTTGGTGGTGGGTTGCGTCGGGATCATGGTGAATAGGTAAAATTGACATTTTAATGGTTGCTATTCTTCCAATTATGGAAAGTGGTAGGTTCATCCATCGTTGTAGATCATCTTATATTGTTTTTATTAACGGGATAAAGTTGAGATGGAATAACTCTGACAGCTTGGGGGAAATGTTGACACCTAAATACCTGATATTTCCAGTGGAGAGGGGGAGGGTTGATTTTAGAGTTGCAGCATTCCAGTCATCTCCATCTAAGGGTAAAATTATAGATTTTGTCCAATTTACGGAGCAGTCGGAAATCTTTGAAAATCTATTGATGAGTTTAATGGTTTCTTGTAGGGAGTTGGTGGGATCTTGTAAGTATAGTAACACATCGTCTGCGTAAAGGCTGATCTTGTTGGTGTGTGTTATGAGTTACACTGCCCGGCCAAAAAAAAAGTCGCACACTCTAATATTTAGTTGGAACGCCTTTAGCTTAGATTACGGCACGCATTTGTTGTGGCATTGTTTTGACAACCTTATGCAATGTCACAACATTTATTTCCATCCAGAGTAGCATAAGTTTTTGGCTGAGATCTTGTATTGACGACGGGAGAGTCGAACCACTCCGTAAAGTGTTCTCCAGCACATCCCAAAGACTTTCAATGGGGTTAAGGTCAGGAATCTGGTAGCTAATTCATTTGCGAAAATGATTCCTCATGCTCCCTGAACCACTCTTTCACAATTTGAGCCTGATGAATCTTGGCATTGTCATCCTGGCATATGCCCATTGATGGGATAACCTGGTCATTCGGTACATTCAGGTACTTTGCGGACTTCATTTTATTGCTGCATAATGTTGCTGAGCCTAGACCTGACCAACTGAAGCAACCCCAGATCATAACACTGCCTCCAGAGGCTTGTACAGTGGGCACTATGCATGACGGGTGCAATGGCGACTTTTTTTTTGGCCGGGCAGTGTATAATTCCCTTAATAATTTTGTTTTGTCTGATTGCTGCGGCAAGAGGTTCTATAAAAAGAACAAATAGAGAGGGAGAGAGTGGACATCCTTGCCTAGTGCCCCTGTGTAAAGTGAAGCTCTGTGATGTTAATCCATTCATGGTGACTGTGGCCAAAGGTGAGGTGTAAAGTATTTTTATCCAGTGAATAAATGATTCTCCAAAACCAAATTTTTGTAATGTTGCAAATAGAAATGTCCAGTTGACTCTATCGAAGGTTTTTTCTGCATCCAGTGAGGTAATTATAGCTTTTAATCTGTGTTGATTGATGACATTAATTAAATTAAATAGTCTGCGCATATTGTTTGATGAATGTCGTCCTTTGATAAATCCAGTTTGGTCGGGATGAATTATGATTGGGGTGACTGTTTGAATTCTAAAGCTTTGCTAATTATTTTTATGTCGGTATTGATAAGTGATAGGGGGCGATAGCTGGAGGGTATGGTTGGGTCTTTGCCAGGCTTAAGCAGTACTGAGATAAGCGCTGTGTTCATATGCGGGGGGATTTTAGAGTTATGTTTTATTTCAAGTGCCATTCTGATGAATAATGGAGAAATTGTTAGCCAAAAATGTTTAAAAAATTCAGCGGGGAAGCCATCAGGTCCTGGAGCTTTATTGTTGGGCATCAGGGTTAGTGCTTTTTGGAATTCAGTTTGTGTTAATGGTTCGTCCAGTGCTTGTGCATGCTCTTTGGATAGTTGAGGTAGGTTTATTTTATTCAAGAAGGAATTGATGTCTGCTGAACTTGGGTCAATGTCTGAGGTATATAATTTGCTATAGAATTTCCTGAATGTATTATTTATGTCCTGTGGTGTTATCATAGTTTTCCCTGCTGAATCCTTTATAACCGGAATAATTGATTTTTCTTTATTTCATTTTAATTGGTTAGCCAAATATTTTCCTGATTTATTGTTTATTGTCTCTGTATCATGAATTGCGTTTTTTTATTTAATATTTCATTAAGATGAAATTGTAATTTTTGTAATTTAATCTGTATTTCTTCTTTGGGATCATTAGCGTATGCATCATTTAATTCTTGGATTTTTTGTTCCAGATTGTTTTCCAATTCCTTATCTTTTTTTTTCTTATATGATGAGTAGGAAATGATTTTGCCCCTCAGTACTGCTTTGCTGGTGAGGAAAAAGTCTATACGAGAGAATGATTTATGAGGTTGTGAAAAGTGAGTATATTCCTTTGCTGAGCAGTTTTTTTGCCACCAACTGTCGCCAAGACCAAAATCGTTCATACATTGTATTAGTGTGTCGGTGGAGTGCCAGTTTCTTAAATTGCCTGCGGTGCTTGATCTGTCTAGAGTTTGATTAATAACAGTATTAATAACAGTATAATTTTTTCACTCTTTTTTTTTCATCACTGGCCGACCTATCAAATTCAACAATCATAATTGGAGGTGATCCAATTATGATTGTTGAATTTGATAGGTTGGCCAGTGATGAAAAAAAAGAGTGAAAAAATTATGGATTGTCAGGGTTTGGACCGTAAATACTAGCAATGGTTAGGTTAAAGTTGTAGATGGAGGTTATGATGATGATATAACGTCCTTCTGGGTCAGTAATTGTGGTTTTGTGAATTAGTGGTACTCGTTTGTTAATTAGAATGGACACACCTCTCTGCTTAGAATTGTAAGTTGCTGAGAATATTTGATTGAATTGTGAGGATTTAAATTTCTGATGCTCTGATTCAGGTAAGTGAGTCTCTTGTAATAGACATATGTCTGCTTCTAATTTGATTAAATGATTTATGATATTGGTCGTTTTGGCCTGTGAGCCAGCCCCCCGAATAATCCAAGTTACAAATTTAACCGAGAGCATTTTTTACATTTAGTAAGAATATGGTCCAATATGACATAGTGTGTGTGTGTGTGTGTGTGTGTGTGTGTGTGTGTGTGTGTGTGTGTGTGCGCATGTGCATGGTGCTGGCGTTGAGATGATGAGAGGTAGAGAGAAGAAAAGAGAAGGATTTTGGTTACAGTTCATATATATACTGTATATTATTTCTGTGGTTTTCCATTGTCAATAACATTGTGGAGCGACTTCACCATCACAATCCCAATCAAGTAGTTTCATTCTACTTTTCAAATCAAATACCTTGGTCTTTCCCATGTTAACAAACATTCCCCAGGCCAATAGAATAACATGAACACATAGAACACAAAGACAAACAGAGAAAATGGACATACACATAGAACATAGAGACATTGATATTTTCGTAACAGAGACACGTAACAGTAAGGTATGCTGAGCAGGAAGAGGCACAAAAAAAAAAAAGAAAGAGCCAAATATTGCCCATTCAATAAAGCCAGGTTGTGATATTTTTGTCACGATATAGAACTCCGTCAATGTAGAGTTTGTCTACCGCTATCACTGCGCGTTTTACTTCTTTTAAAAAATATTTTCGGACTAGATACAGTTTTTTCCGTCTTTCCTGTATCTCTGGTGGTCATTAAGCCCGAAGTGTGTTCCTTTCAACTCCCTCCACCTGCTTTTAATAATTTCTTTATGTTTATAATGCTCGAACTTAGCGATAATGGGGCGAGGTCGTTTAGAGACATTATTTTTTCCTCCCAGGCGATGGACACGGTGGAATGTGATGTATTGAATAGTATCGGGGGTAAGCTTCAGATGTGTGTACATAAAATCTTTTATACTTTTTCCCAGTTGTCTGGGGTGTTTTCTGGTATGCCAGAGAAAATTAGGTTTTCTCACATGCTGCGAGACTGGAGGTCATGAATGGCTTCTTTCAGTATCTTGTTTTCTTTTTCAACAGTAGTTATTTGTGTTCCGAGGGTTTTCACAGTGTTCTGAAGTGTGTGATTTTGCTTAATGATAGTGGCGATTTGCTCCTGCCTGAATTCGAGGCTCTCTCTTAAACTTTTGAACTCTTTATGGAGCACTTCAATGAGTGATAATCTTGCATCGAATGAGGATAGACGGGAGTTTATGGAGCATAGTAAGTCACTAACCTCTGTGTTGTTATTTAGAGTTATTATTATTAGAATTATTATTATTATTAGAATTACGGATGTGTTTGGATTTCGGCGTGTCCGGCATATTGCAAAGTTGTTAGTTAGAAGCACTCGTTGAAATAAATTCCAGATCGCCCAGGCCGTTGTGGAGGCAAAAATTATATTTTAGCAGGGAATCGGATAAAAAGTGGAAAGTTTCTTGTTGTTTTTTTTGTTCAGCAGCAGGGCGCCACCATCTTGTTTAGTCTCTCACTTCCTCTTTCGTCTCTCACTTCTGTAGCGCCGTCTCTCACTTCCGTAGCACCCTCCTCAATTGTTCTATCTTAAATGAAAATCGGTAGCCTACATCACACATAAAATGAACGATTGCACTACAGTATGTGAAATGCACTCAAAATGCAAAAATAACAATAGACCTATCAATCATATTGGAAAGATAGTGCTCGAGTGGAAAAATGAACGTACATATATAGCCAGCGAGACCAACCGCATTTTAGAAGCAGTACTACTTACATATCGGGAAGGGAGAACTCCAGTCGTGGAACCCATTTTCTCGAGAGTTTGCGTAATACTAGACCGTTAAAACGAAAACTGCCGTTACACTGGGCCGTAATTCATTTTTCAAAGCACCCAATAAGACATGGCATATACCGTTGCTAAGGTTATAATGTACTCTATTGGATAAAAGAGCCGACAATTAAACCAGAATGAACTGTAATGAATGAAACAGGCTTGCAGGGCATGGGGGTTATTACAAGTCGACATTTCAGATATAATATCGGTATAAAGTATTTCTCCAACAGATTGTACCAGACAATAAATGACCACTGCATTTTGAAAGAAACATCTCTGTGTAAAACCAATGGTATGATTGTATATTTTTTTTATATTTAGTAGCAGATATTCATAGTAGAATATGTGGTATTTTGAGACAATCATTTCACATGTTATTTTGCATTTGAGTGAGCAGGGCTTTTCACAACTTTTTTGACATACGATCAGGCTATTGTTGGGTTTATCTTGTTGCTATGACGGAATTCTAATTTTATATGATGAATAAATATATTTCTGAACTCAAACATAGACGCTACTGTGCACTATGTCATGCATGTGTAGGTATAGACTGGGTGGGAGGTTGCTTGTTAAATGGACTTGCTACAGGAAAATAGTGACACTTAGAAACTCCGTATTCGGCAGAAATCGTAACGAATCGTCTACCAATAAAGTTAAAACACAGAGACTGTGATTTCTACTAATAGTTTGGCTGCAGGAGCAACAAATGAGTCAGTTGAACAAAATCTTGCCGCCGGCGGCATGGTCACTAGGCATCTGCACAAAGGGGTTAATATAAGCCTGAGAGAGTTTCACGTTTTGTTCAAGATAATCCCCACTAAAAAACACACTTTTTGCATTTTTTTAACCACACACATTATTATAAGTAGAAATATAACGTTACGCTAAAGTGAACTACATTACTAAAACAATTGGTCGCATTCCGCCAATGTCATGTCACCACCACTGAACTACTAAGCTGCCGTCCTCCCGCGTTCAACTAGCTACGCTAGCTAACGTTATTGTGGAATGCTCTGTAGCCTATTTGCTAGCTCCTGGAGCAAAGTGATATCCTAACCTAGGAATATCAGTTCCCTGTGTTTACTAGTTCCCTGTATTTTCCTGTCTGTTTATTATAGTTTATAATAGTATTTAGAATATAAGTGTAGTATTGCTGATTTACCCACAGCTTACTGTGAACTACAGTCAACGTTCATTACTAGGGATAGCTGCTACATTATGGGAAGGATGTGCTTTGTCTTGTCTGTTCTGTAGTGATCTTGATGATGTCTCTGTATGCACTTACTGTACGTCGCTTTGGATAAAAGCGTCTGCTAAATGAATGTAATGTAATGTAATTTGTTCAGACAAGTTGTAATTTGAATATAGAAACTTGTTAGCAACATACTAAAACCATATAAAAGCTTTAGAAGTAATGGTTAAGATTTTAATATGTGTAATTTATGTCGTAGAACAAAATGTGAAGCTCTCTTAGGCTTATATTAACCACAGACCTTATATTCGACACAGATCCGAAAACCCTATGGGAAGAAAGCATTGGAAATCTGGCGAGGGAACATATGGCTCAAAAATGCGAACTCACTTCCAGGTTTTAGGACCACAAACTGGAGCACTCTATTGGACACAAGTCAGTGCACCATAACAACAACATGGCAGCTAAGATGTGGCACACATAAAATTTATTGGCTAAACTGAACGTTTCCAACTTCAAAGTTTCAGTTTCCTGCCTTTTGGAAATATGTGCATTAAATGACATCTGAATACCCTATTGATCCAACTTCCACAACACTTCGGATTAGACGACATAAGTTTTAGGTAAAACCCACCACCACAAGCCAATTTACAGCATTTTCATGAAAATTACTGACTATTATTCACCATTTGGTCAATTATTCACCAACTAACTATAGACCACAATGTATCACAATTTGTTTTTCTCCATTCCACTACCTCAACCCAGCTATAGAATGGTGACTGGGCAATTGATGACACTATAATCTTCTCTTTATAAGAAGCACTTCTGCCTTAAAGGGTAAGTTCGCTATTTTGGACCTTGGACCCTATTTGCGGTCCGTCTTCCATGAACCTGACCCATGAAGTCCATTTTTTCGCTGATCGGTCCAGTATTGAGTTCGGTACAGATTTCCTGTAGGCTCTCACTGGGCTACAATGGAAGTGAACGGGGCAATCAGAAATGTTTGATAAATGTGCTTTCATGTACAATAAATGAGACGGGAAGCTCAGGGTGTATTGCTACCGGTCTCAGTATGCTCTCCTGTGAAATGTATCTCAATCCGAACATTTTTACGTGCTTGGCATGGCTTGGAAGTAAGCATTTCTCTGTTGCTTGTTTTCGCTGCTCCCGCGGAGTACTATGTGTCGGGCGTAGGGGAGCGGGAAGGTGTGCCGGCCGTTTACGAAACTATCTAGCTGAGCAGTCTGCGTTTGTTTACCTGCAGCAACGTAGGCTACAATTTCCACAAAAAAACTTGGATGATGGATTGTAACGTTCCGTTCCCTTCTTGTCCGTTTTCCGTGTTTTCCCTTTTTCCCTCCGTGTCATGTTGGATCCCTTTGTCCGTGTTTTCCCTTCTGCTGCAGACTGGGCGTTTCCCCCTCTGTCTCGTTCGTTTGGTTTCCACTTTAGTTTCCGCCTATCGCTCTCCCCCCTCGTTGCATGCATTCCTCACCTTTGTGTTTAGCAATCACTCCCGGTTAATTTCCACACCTGTGCCTTATTTATTCCGTAATTCCCTGCACTATTTAAACCCCCGTCTGGTTGCTAGTCGGCGCCAGTTCGTTAACTAACCTCACTCGTTGTGCATTCTTCTCGTTACTGGTCCCGTGTTTGCTGATCGCTTGGTTGTGGGCTAATTCCCCTTACAGCTTTCAGTTCACCTGTCCTGCGGTTTGGTAGCTATCCTCCCCTGACGTTTGCTGTTTGCTTGCTGCTAAACTTGTCTCCCTCTAACCACCAGCTGCCCCGGCTTCTACTCTTCTGCAGCAGTGTCTGTTCCCTGAGTGTGTGTGTGTGTGTTACGGAACCTCCAACTCCAGCTCGTGAAAGGTCCGCTGTTGTGTTCAAGCCTGGCTACCCTTCCGTTGTTCCTGTCCGGCCGTAGCTACCTCCTGTACTACGGTTACGGTTCCAGGTTCTCTGGAATTCAGCCAGCTCCAACCGGACAAACCCGAGCTACGCCGCACCACCCAGCCCAGCCGAGTTTCGCCGGCTAAACTACCCTTGTTGACGAATTACCTCCGTAAATACCTCCCGGTCCAAATCCTGTCTACAGTACCGAATTAACTACCCTCTGCTTTCTATCCTGTACCCGAGTAGACCGCCTGGTCCAGTTCCTGTCCAGTCCCGGGGTGAAGTTCTCCACCCGTAAAGAGTCCAGTTTCGGCTTGGAACAATCGCGCCGTTCCAGTACCAGTTCCTGAGTGGATCACCCGGTCCAGTTCCAGTCCAGTCCCGGTGTGAAGTTCACCATCTGTAAGAGTCCAGTTCCGGCTTGGAACAAGTTCTGTTCCAGTACCCGTTTCCTGAGTGGACCTCCCGGTCCAGTTCCAGTCCCGGTGTGAAGTTCACCACCAGTCTAATCCAGTTCCGGCTTGGAACAATTGTGTTGTTCCTGCAACCTGTCCGGTTTGGACCACCCGGTCCAGTACCAGTTCGGTTCCGGCTTGGAACCCCTTCCAGAGTTCAAGTCCAGCTCCGGCTTGGAGCAGTCCGTATCCGTATCGGACTTCCATTTGATGTCCTGTGTGATACTGTGTTTTTGCCTTTCCTGTACAGCTTTGGGACTACCCCAACGCTTAATAAATATCCCTTTCATTGAATCTGCCTCCTGGTCGTTGCACTTGGGTTCGTCCCGTATCAGGATCGTAACATGGATGACTATAATGATTACGAAGACGAAGAATTCGATTTTGACTTTGACGTTACTGGCTACAGATTTGAGCCAGAATACACGGACACGGAACTACAAGAGATGGATGATAAGAGAGCAAGAGAAGAGAGAGAGGCTGAAGTTGCGCAGGTAATGTTATCCGAAGTTGCTGTCGAGGCTAGACCAAGAATTTCGGGGGACTTTTGGTGTTCTTGCAAGAGGTGCAAGCAGATGCCCAGAGAGGAGGAAAGTTTGTGTTGTAGGGAGTGGGATCTGTTGCTACCGAATGCCATTGAAAACCTGGATGTATCCGTGGATGACACTGGATCATCTCCATTGATTACCATTACACTATGACTGCCAACAGATATGTGATAGATGAGAACTTTGGACAGGACACCATGCGTCAAGCATTTGTAAATAAAACATTATAGAATTGTAAAAAGTTATAGTTGATGAACGTTTCCGACAGTTTTGTTACAAGAAAACAACTTATGTCAAGCTCGGATTTTGTTAGTTGGTATTGAGTCAGAGGACGCGCTCAAAAAAAATAAAAATGTTAGTAACGTTATAGCTAAATATAACTTACCTCCGCTCCGGTGCTTGATAGTGCTGCAGGTCCGACACGAGGAACAGCTGTGTTCTTTAGAAACCAGTGTTTTGCTTCTGATTTGCGGTTACAGAAATCAGTAGCGTCGAAATGCGCTCCACAAACTCGCGAGTCTGCCAAACGGAGTTGATTGACTGGAGTGTTTATGTCGATCCGTAAGACAACCAGCCAAAGTCTCAATCTTTCTGGGTCAGAGAACGGAAGCCTGTGAAAACTGGTATTTGAGCGTCCAGACATTTTATTCCCACAACCGGGGACTGCACATTCGCGCACCATTGCTGTGATGAATTATTACAAATGATGATTACAAAAACTGCGTTACAAATATTTCTGCTGTAGGCTACTAGCTAGTAAACTCCAACGGGAGGTCAGGATTTGTGATCAACTGCTTTTCAAGCGCCCCCCCCCTCTCTACAACGTAGCTAGACTGCGGAAGTTTACAGTGCGAGGTAGTGCGGTCGGAGAAATAGTTCTGTTTCAAATGGAACTGTTGTTTCAACGTTCGGTTTGCGTTTGCGATAGCCTACATTTCACAGGAGAGCATACTGAGACCGTAAGAATACACACTGAGCTATAAAAGCACATTTATCGTTGTTTTTCCATAACATTTCTGATTGCTCCGTTCACTTCCATTGTAGCCTAGTGAGAGCCTACAGGAAATCTGTACCGAACTCAATACTGGACCGATCAACGAAAAAATTGACTTCATGGGTCAGGTTCATGGAAGACGGACCGCAAATAGGGTCCAAGGTCCAAAATAGCGAACTTACCCTTTAAGAACCCATAAGGCCTGCAAGGGTAATGTTGTGCTTGGTGCCAAGTCATTGCTTTTTGCTGCTTTTTATGAATATCATTCCTACTATGATTATACTTAAGCTTTCAACAATAATATCTTAAAGTTAAATTACTTTTTCAAAGAATTTGTCATGAACCTAATACGGGCTGGACCCAAATGCAACGACCAGGAGGCAGAGGGACAGAAAAAGGTAATTTATTATTATAGCTTGGGGTAGTCCCAAGCTGTACACAGATAGTAACAACAATAATAATAAAGTCAGGAATCTCTCCGGAACTGGGATCTGCTCCAAGCCGGAGCTGGACTTGAACGGCAACAGGTTGTTCCAAGCCGGAACTGGACTTGGTGCTGGAACCCTGGAGTTCCAACCGGAACTGGGCAGGACAGGAAACTGGAACGGATAAACAGGAACTGGATCACAGGAACATGGAGTTGTTCCAAACCGGAACTGGACTGGACTGGGACTGGATAGTCAAACTGGAACTGGATCACGGGAACACGGAGTTGTTCCAAACCGGAACTGGACTTGGCACAGGACACTGGATGTTCCAAACCGGAACTGGACTGGACTTGGACTGGATAGTCAAACTGGAACTGGATCACGGGAACACGGAGTTGTTCCAAACCGGAACTGGACTTGGTACAGGACACTGGATGTTCCAAACCGGAACTGGACTGGACTTGGACTGGATAGTCAAACTGGAACTGGATCACGGGAACACGGAGTTGTTCCAAACCGGAACTGGACTTGGTACGGGACACTGGATGTTCCAAACCGGAACTAGACTGGACTTGGACTGGATAGTCAAACTGGAACTGGATCACGGGAACACGGAATTTGTTCCAAACCGGAACTGGACTTGGTACAGGACACTGGATCGGGCTAACTGGAACAGGACAACTGGAACACCGGAATGTTCCAGACCGGAACTGGACTGTGCGGGTCTCTCAGGTAAGTTCCCAACTGGAACTGGACTGGACGGATCAGGACAGACAGGACAACCGGTTATGGAATATAACAGGAATGGAAGGAGGGGGAGCCGAGGAATACTTATTACAGGTAACCAGGTACTGGAAGCAGAGGAAGGGGTAGCGGCTGGATACGGCAAGGCAGAGCAGGGCAGCGGAGCTCAGGTTGGCCCGGTTGGGGCAGCAGGGCAACAGTGGTGGATGCAACTGTAGCCGAAGCAATGGCGGTAGCCACGGCCGGACAGGAACCACTGTAGTATGGAGAAGCAGAACACCCAGCTGCGGGCGCAACGTCAGGTGGAGGCAGAGGTACCGCAACACAAACAGGGAGTGGTAAACAGCTACAGACTGGCAGAATCAGTAGAATGGTGGTTAACGAGACAGGCAATATTCAGGCAGGAAGAACCGCAAACAGACAGGACTAGTTAGCAAACAACAGCAGGCAGTGAGCATTGAAGCACCGAGACAAACCAAACTGAAGTTTAGAGGCACAGGACAGGGATTCAAGGACCAGGATACAAACGAACAACGTTAACGAACTGGCGCCGAATAGCACCCAGCCGGAGGGTTAAATAGGGAAGTGAGATTGGAAACAATTAAGAAGGCGTGCAAATGTAAGCAAGGGTGATTGAACAATTGAAGCGTGAGGAATACATGTAGCAATGGAGAAGGGAGATAGGCTGAGACAGGAGTGGGGAAAAGGAGTGAAGCAAACGGAAGGAACACGCCCAGTCTGCAGCAACGGGGAAAACACGGACAATGGGAATCAAACATGACACGGAGGGAAAGGGTAAAACACGGAAAATGGACAGGATGGGAACGGAACATTACAGAATTCTTCATTACAGTATTGTTGGGACAACAATGAACAATGGAACTACAGTCCCTGCAATGATACCGGAAGTGACGCATTTGGCGCCCCTTCTGGCTGTAATTTCAAACTTACAATATCCAATACTGTAAGTCCCGGAAACGCTCCTTTGTGTGTTCTCTCTACATCCAAGTCACCCCGCCGTGGGATATAACTGTTATTACATTGTTATCCCTTTTTGTAATAAATACTATTATTTTCATCTGGTGTTTTGGTGTGAGTATTTCAAGCATAGATAGGAAGTCACACTCACAGAATAAACCTAAATCTCCCGTAAATCACTGTATAGTACTGTTAACGTTTAATAGTAATTTGACGCAGCATTACCTCCAATTGAATATCAGGGAACTCCACAATGCAATTCCTTTAGTGGAATGTGCTGCTTCTTGTTCTAGGGTTCTATAACATACATGAGACTGATTAATAAATATAAATTGTACCTTTAACCCTACATATTTGGTGCCCCGCCCGAGGATAGACAAGATTGAAACGGCCTGGTTTGTAAATAAACCAGGTTCTACTGACTATAAGAACAAAAATACTAAGAAAATAATCTATACATTTATTTTCCCATTTTTCATTAAACTAACATTGCTACCGCTTTTTCCCTGTGAGATCAAAAGGTTGACTTCCTATTCATGCTTGAGAAATGCGCATGGGACAGGCCCATGTGCTAAGCTATTAGAGGTGAACATTCACAAAGCGCCACCGGGTGGTGCCACTTGACCATTTTCTAGCCTGCTCCATAAGATAAACCAATTGTGCTTGCGAATAATTGTACTGTGGTGGTAGCGTTTGTTTTACCCAACTTGTTTTTTTTTTGGCAGTCTTGAAGGAGTGCGGGAAATCACCAAACTGAGACTTCTTTCCTGGTCGAGCTAACTGCAACGCAGCCGCGTTCTTTATTTATAAACCTCATTCAACTCAAAGAACACGTCATAGAAGTTACCGTCTATGACGTAGCCGCATTGAGAGTAGGAGGTGAATTATATACAGTATGTATGTCCCAGAGGTAGCCACCACAGTCTGATAATATTAATTAGCTATTAACAAGTCATAACTAACGTGTATTGATTGATTAATAGTCGACCCTAATTCAATCAACAACTTTGGAGTTAAAATTTTCTATAGAGTTTTTTTTCCGTTTCTCTCAACACATATTATTTGAATTTACTTCTACCCCTGCTTCTCAAAAGTGCTAGGATCGCTCTCTTTTCTTTTCCGGTGCGGTTAATACTTGATAGTTATAGGCAGTGCTGTCCAAACGTTATTGAGAAACCGCGCCCTCTCAGGCCCTGCAACCCCTGTGTTTGAAGTGAGTGTTATTTACCGCATTATACCTCAGCAACTACACTGTTGCTACGCGTATCTCCAAGCATAAGCAAACCGCAGTCAATCAGGCCTGCGCAGTATAGGGCAAGGCCCCTACAGGCAGTGTATGGTAGTGACTATCTGGTTGTCTATTGGAAGCACGCCTTGCAACTGCGTCACGTTGTACCCCCTCAATATTGAGAATACCTATTTAATTTTATTTTGTTAAATTAAATGTATGTTTTTTTTTATTTAAAATGTTTTTTTTTTTTTTTGCTTTATTGTTTCTCTAAATGGGTTCCGAAATGAGTGTCTGTTTTTCCCAGGCCTCAGACACGGAGGGAACCCTTCCGCTTCTGGAACAAATTACCTTCTCAGAATTTGTTTCCCATCTCATCCAGCTGTCTGACCAAGACAGGGATTAACTCCAACAGCACAGAGCTGAGGAGTGTGAGGCAGAGGTGAATCGCCTAGTTCAGCTAGTATAAGATCCCTCTCGGGGAACGCTGACAGTTTAAGAAACTGTTGGGTGTTTATTTATGTTCCACCACCGACAGGTGAACTTAGATATAAAAAAAGGTGCTGAGCTGGAGTAATGAGAGGCTTAACTCTGAGGTGCAGGATCTCCGTCGTGACCTCAAGAGAGCCACTGATGCCTTGGAGGAATACACCTCCAAGCTTGATGAGAGTGAGCTAAGCCAGGATGCAGCCACCTTGTCGCTTTCCGGCGGAAATGCCCAGGAGCTCTCTACCTCTAGGTCCAGCCTCCAAACTAGAGCCTCTGTTATGAGCTCGCTCGCTCCAAAGGATAAGAGTATTCGGTCTCAGAAGATGAGACTGAATACTATGGGAACATTTCCTGTGACTCCCGAAGAGGTCTCACCTGGCGCCCAGACGCTCACTCTAGACATGGGTCTAGAGGGCGCTCCACTGAATGCCGTCATCTATCCTGCGATTCACTTTCTCGCTCGCCTTCTGAAGAAAAGATTAGGGGGAGTGAGTTGCTTCCCCCTTCCCTTACCTCTCGGGAAAGGGGTTCATTTCACAGCCTCACCTCCACTTAGTGGAGGCCGCAGCATGTCCTGTGGTTGTAGCAGTGTGCATTACGACTCCGCTTCTCCTGCTAGGAGGAGTAGAGACGCGTCACGGTACAAATCCGCCTCCCCTCCCAGGAGGAGGTCGGATATGTGGTGCCGCGACTCCACTCCACTCCACTCCACTCCACCGTTTAGCAGGAAATCGAGTGGGTCACGTCATCACTCCGCTTCTTGGTCACGAAGTAGGGCTGATACTTATCGCGGGTACCTACTCAGATCGCAGGCAATCTACACCGTCCCCACCCAGGCGTAACATGTATGGCGCGTGGAAACACTTGGTTTGGAGAAGAGTCCAGCTCATCTGAGAGCGACTATGAGTCCAATAAGCTGCACAGCTTTGGACCAAGGCATTCCAATGGCCCACGCTTTAAGAACCTGGACTCCATAGCTAAGGACATTGAACGGTTTGATCCTGAAAAACAGGATCACAATGTGGAGGATTACCTCCGTGAGCTTGAGCACTGCCTCTTGGACCTACCTGGTGCCACAAGGCAGGAGCGAATTAAGCTGATTTGGAAAACGACGTCTAGGTCTGTCCGGGCGTTTATTGAATCACAGCCCCCCTTGGTGCGAGACAGTTTTTCCCGGCTCAGTAGGGCCCTGATAGAAGAATTCTCCCCTTTTGCCAATGAAACATCGTCAACCATTTCCGCCATCCAGACCGCCGCTCTGAAAAACCCAAAGAGTTCTACAACAGGTTGAAGCTAGGGCTGGGCGATATACAACATCGATAATTATCGAATGCAATAACGGCCGGTGCCACCGTATGGGGCGCTTTTCTTTTCGTCGTTTTTTCTTGAAGTAAACCCAATATACGGCAGTAAACATCCAAACATCCAGATGCTACGTGAAATGCTTCCGGGAAAAAAACATCACCGCTGATATCTATTGAGTGTTGATAAGACAACCAACCAGCAGCAAGGTCGTACAGCTTTCACATGATCATGTGATGTGTTTTTGTCAATCGCATGAAAAGTGCAACGCCTTTCTGTGATTGTCCATCTTATCAACACGCAGTAGACAGTGATGACGTTTTTTCCCCCGAAGAATTTCACACAGGTTTTGAAGTTTAGATTACTACCGCATCAGGTATAATTAAAGAAAAAAAGATGAAAAGAAAGGCAATACCCCACATGCTGGCAGTGGCCGTTATTGCAATCGATAATTATCGTTACGATATATCGCCCAGCCCTAGTTGAAGCATGCCTTCTTTCAAGGGAGAAATGGGCCTAGTCTAACAGAAGACTGGGCCTTCAAATACCTCTTTCTGCAAAACCTGCATCCATGTGTAAAAACTCACGTCACCCTGATGACTCGAAAAACAACCCTCCCATGCGCGAAATCCGACATATGGCACAGGTTGCTTGGGAAACAGTTGTCTGCGCGGGTAAAAGGAAGGATGAAGATCCTAAGGTGCTTGCGATTCAGGGCTCCTCGAATGAAGAGGGCTCTGAAACCCCCACTCAGAAATTGCCTACTCCACACCTTCCAGGACCACCCTTCACACCGCAACAATGGCGCAAAGGGGGGCGGAGTATGTCAAAAGGGGGTGACGATGGCTATCGGAGATATGGTCAAAAAGGGCATAGCAGTCAATTCTCTCATCAGGAGAAACATTCAGGAAAAGAGGGGAGGTCAGAAAGGCATAATGATCGGTCCTCCTCCCAGGACTCCAGATACTGGAAGGAAGGCCAGACTCAATTGTCCCGGTTAGAGTCAGAACTGGCTTCCATTAAGGAAACTCTGGCTAATCTTACTAAGGGTATAGCATCACAGGCTAAAAACCTGGAAGAAAGACGAGGCAAGGGTGGGGAAGAACCTCCCAACGCATGACTAAGCCAGGAGCCCTCCCCACCCCCCAGAGTCTACCTCGTTTGCTGGGGGGAGGAACCTTTGAACGAGATGGCTCCCTTGCCACTCCAGCCACCGCCTTGTGAGGCCCTAACCGTGGCACACTCATACCCCTTTTTACAGTTTCTGGGCGATTTGGTTCAGAAAGATAAAGCGAAACGCATCTATACAACCGTTCTAATAGAAAATTGTCTGTACCTCAATGCCTTGTTGGACACAGGATCAGAAATTAGTCTGATGTGTTCCAACACATTTACAGAGGTCACAAAAAGGGCACTCTCTATCGGTCTCTATCGGCACTCTCTATCACAGAGCCACTCAGGTGACTGCGCGCAAGCCTCTCGGCTACCTGATTGATAGTTCATATCACGACTTTGAACTAACAAAAATGGAATGGTGCTACATACTAGTACCATGACACCCAATGCAAGCTCTAGTGGGGATGCGGATACCCTGCTCCTGGAAGAGCCCTACCTCGACTTTGAGTCAGAGCTCCAGCAGCAGCTCAGCAGAGCTGATGCGCTTAAAGGAGATGCCCAGAGGCAGGAGCTCCAAGGCTTGTTCTTTAACTTTAAACACCTCTTCTCGAAGGACTCTTATGACCTACAGTCGCACATACAGACTGTCTTTGTTTGGGCTCAAGAGAACCTAAAAGCAAGTGTTAAAGGGCAGAAGGCCTACTATGACAGAAAGGCAGACGGGTATCAGTATCAGGTTGGAGATAAGGTCATCTACTTCAATTTTACCAAGCCGGTTGGAACGCCAAAAAAGTTCCTTCCAAATTGGTCTGGCCCTCACGAGATCATAGGTAAACTCTCACCAGTCGCTTACCGCATCAGAATCTCAAAGGTCAACCAGACTCCCACATATGTGGGTGCAGTCCAACCAGATTAAGTCCTACAACCAACCACCCGTCAGTGGCTCTCTTGAGCATGCTCGACTGACTACCATTCATATCTTGGAGCAGTTGCAGAAATTTCTAATGACTGAAGAGGAGCTAAGTGGCACAAAACGCCAAAAGCGTTTCTTAGGGGGGTTGCTGGCCGCAGCCTCCGCGATTGGGTCATTGTTTTCGGTTGGTCTTTCTGCCGCTAATACAGTGAGCTTAAATATGATTAAAAGACAGATGAGTGACTTGAGGGAAGAACTGCCAGAGATACGCAAGAAGCTAGATACCCAACAACAGCAGTTGCAGGGTATGAGCAGGACGGTGCAAGGAACAATCCTCACGGTGAACATGCACTTGACACTTTTGAACAGCACTGTCTATACCCTCAATAAGTTATCCCATGTCTTAGAATCAGACATCTCTGATGTTCGGGTAGTTAGAGATCTAATGCAAGACTTCCTAAGAGAAGTGAGTTTTTCCATAGGTTGCCTGAGTGGGGGAAGAATCCCCACCTACCTGGTACCCATCAACATGGTTGATCATATTTTGAAATCTGCTACCACCTCTATGGTCCAGACTTCGCAAGTTCACGTGACCTATAGTCTGGGCAACACGGTTCCTATATATGTCCACCCGGAGCAACTAGAAATAGGATTTATCCTGAACCTTCCCATTATTGAAAAACAAAACATTTATTGCCGAAAGTCAGTTCTTAATGTAGGCTTTTGGCAAGGTGATGTGCATGTTCACATAAAAACACCACCCATGTTAGTGTACAATGAGAACAACCCAACTCTCTATTTCATTCCCAATCTAGACATGTGTACTATCACTAAGGATATTCACCGTGTGTGCCCCAGTAACCCATTCGTTAGGGACACCACTGACCGCTTGTGTGGTCTGAGGAACGGCGCATCCTTAGAGAGATGTACAGCTAAAATGTCCATTAGGGACGAGGTCACAGAAACCAGAGTAGAGAGAGTTGGCGACAAATCAATTGTTAACACCAGTAGTATATGCAATTCGGCTTATGTCACTTTTTGATTGAATTTGATTGATGGTTGATAGGTCAAAGGTCAAGCGGTCAAATGGGGGTCACATTTGCATATTTTAATTTTTAATTTTTAATTTTTATATTAATTAATTATTTTTTATTTTTTTATTATTTTTATTTTTTAATTTATAAGTTATTATTATTCGGGGCGGGTTTATTGTGGTGGTTTTTGTTTCAAGGTTTTATTTATTGGCATTGTAACGATGTCATTTTATTGGTGGTTGTTTGTTGTAAACGTCGGTTTTTATGGTCGTTCTTTGGGTGAGGAATTTTAAATTTATTAGAACAACATCGTGAAAAAGTAACTTTGTATATATATATATATATATATATAAATAAAAACAAATGTATAGGTTAGTGGCAATAGTTTGTGTTAGCAGAAGCGTTTTAAAAGAATAAAAGAATAAAATAATTCAAGACGGTTAATTGCAGACTTTTTTTTTAAAACGTGACAGACCGCGGTAGGCTAAAATGAACAAACTAACACGTTATTGCGTTTCTGTATTTCCAAGACATGTTTGCTAGAGAGAGAGAGAGTTGTTGTAAACCACGCGTAAATCTTTCATCTGAAATTGAACAAGTCCCCAGCAGTCTGCTTAACACAGATACTCAGAGACAGGGGCAGACAATCACACAGCGTTGAACTACACGCGGCTCCAGTATCTGTCGAACACACATGTTCTAGCTCAACGGTTAGAGAGAGCTGTTGTAAACTACGCGTAACTCTTTCAGCTGAAAATGGAACAAGCCCAGGAGTCTCCTTACAACCCCTGAGGCAATTCAAAGACACAGATACTCAGAGACACAGAGCAGGACTGTCCGACACACATGGTAGCTGTTTTGGTTTTGACAGTTTTATGGTCGTAGGGGCCTATAAATGTGTCGGCTTTTCCCTGACAACTCAAACAAACGTTTTCCTGCCGCAAAAAACAGAAGCTGACACAAACGCCTGACAACCAGCAAAAGAAGCATGTCTACCGTAGAAAAATCAACAACAACGAAATCTCCAGAGGCTTTGACAAACAACACTGTTTTAAAAACACCAAAAAAGCCTTATACAAGGGTATCAAGGCTTCAAGGATGTTCGTTTTACGAAGATTGGCCTGCAGAATTTTCAAATCGACGATGTGGGTACCAGATAGATACGTCCGGAGAGGAGCCGACAATGACCCTTTTCAACCTGTGTGAGGGGGAATTGTACAGCGAAAAATCAGAGTCTATATTATTTGTGTGCAAGGACTGGCTTAAATTCAAGCAATGTTACAAATATGTTGTGGACGATGTACAGAATATTTGTAGGTTTCGGAGCTGCTGGGAGGAGAATCGAAGCATGATCTGTGTGTCAGCGCTCAAAGAGTATAAAAAACTGTTCATTGCCGAGACATATGAAGCAAGTGACATTGGGGATAAGCTAATTGTATTTAATTTGGACAACCGGCAAATGTTGGACAAGGCTATTGAGCGAGCCGATGAGGTTTTTGAGGAGTATAGACTTTGTAGAATTTTTCCCGATGTGAAAACGAACTTATTGTTGCGATTCAACGCCGTGGTTGAAGAATCTGGTGATGAAGAATCTGGTGCGGAAGAATCTGGTGCGGAAGAATCTGGTGATGAAGATAAGGAAAATATACCGCCAGCCCCACCAACAACGCCAATTGACGAAGACTCTACATGTTTTGTGTAAAAACAGTTTGAAAGTTAATTATGTTTGTGTAAAAGTTGATGTCAAAACATGTAAGCAAAAAAATATATATATAATAATGTTTTTGAAATTTTTAGATTGTGTGTGTTCAATATAAATGTATACATAATGTCTTTTTTTATTTGCCTCTGATGACGAAGACTCTACAAGTTTTGTGTAAAATAACATGTCAAAACATGTAAGCAAAAAATATATAATGTTTTTGAAATTTTTAGATTGTTTGTGTTGTAGGATATCTAATATTTCCCCCCCTTCTCTCTATCTCTGTCTCTCTCTCTCATTCTCAACCCCCCATCAAAGATAAGCCAGTCTTTGTCATAAATGACCCCTCCCCCACACCTTAACCCAATCAGGACAGGGATGGTCTTCCTGTGGAGGTATTTTATGAGTGTACCGCAGAAAAATAAGTTAGTCAATTGTGGAGTTTGTGTGAAGAAGTCATTCTTTTTGGTTCCTCGTGCGTTTCCTTTTGTTCCTGTTCCGCTGGAGGGTAAATAATTTGACAATTTTTGGCTTATCTCTCTCTTTTCTGGTATATTTCCTAATTAATGTCTGGTTTAATGTCTTCACTTTTGTGAATTATAAGTAGTCAGCCTACAATCCTTCGTGAATGTATGATTCCCAGTCATTATTCTAATTGAATGTTTTCATTTAATAAAATTACTTAATCTCAAGACCTGATTTAGACTTTGTTTTGGCTTGTTAGTTGATCCACCAGGTTACTGTTCGACTTACCTATTAACGAATTTGGCGATTTAATTGATGATTGTAATTTTTAATAATAATAATAAAATTAAATCACGTAAAACTTATTTTGAATGTAGGTTAAGTGAGGGGTTCTAGCACGCAATATCGCTTGTGTTCCGTATTCAGAGTGCCGAACGTTTTAACAAGGGTATTGACTGTTGGAACCACTGGATTCAGAAAATACACATTTTACCTAGTCCTCACTTACCCGACATAATTGGAGGTTCCACCGAGATAGGTTGTCCTATAGCATACTAAATTTTGCTATTGAGTAAACTGCGGTAAACTCTGAGACAAGTTCAAATCTTTTTCTAATCGACTGGTCTTAGATTTATTGATTTTATTTAATTTAAAAAAAAAATTTTTTTTTAAATATTATTATGGCATACCAGACAAAGAGAGAGATGCCTCATTTACCCTCCACTGCTAACCTACCAGCATTCCCTGGCCAGTCAAGGCTGGATCAGCAGTGGTATCTCATGTTATCAGAACGGCAATATTTGATAGCCCAGTGCCCAAAATTTGCAGAACAGCTCAAGGCAATGGACCAGCTGAAGGAGGAGGCCCTTTACAACCTGCGGACTGAGTATTTGGACTATCTGATTTCTCCAGATAGTGATGAAACCAAGCGCAAGATTGTCCAAGGGATAAGGTCGTACCTAGAGAAAAGACAACATTTTCTCTACCTCTGGCGGTCAAAGCAGGCATGGGAGGAGGTAAACCAGATGTGGAAACTGGCTTGGGAAAAGCACCACTCTAAGTCAGGAGTTACTGCCAAACCAGTTTCTTCTGTGGCAGTCCAGCATGTGCTGGAAGGAGCAGTGCATGGCGCCATTCCAGCCATAACCAGGCACCACCCCCCACCGAGGACAATACAGCACTCTCCATTGACTCATCCCCACCCCCTTCAGGCTTGGACAATTCTGTGGATTTTGTCACCTCCACAGACAATGTAGCCCCCCTGGTGAGCCCCCCTTCCCTGGAGGAATTTGGAGGAAACAGCTCTGTGTCTTGTATCACACCAGCCACCACAGAGGATGTGACCCCACAGGACGTGGAATCCGCTGCTGCAGTCCTCTCAGCTGAGCCAGGTGAGGAGACCGTCGAACCCCTGGAGGCAGAACCTGCTACTGCAGACACAGCAGCCCAGCCTGGTGAGGAGACCGTCAAACCCCTGGAGGCAGAACCTGCTACTGCAGACACAGCAGCCCAGCCTGGTGAGGAGACCGTCAAACCCCTGGAGGCAGAACCTGCTACTGCAGACACAGCAGCCCAGCCTGGTGAGGAGACCGTCAAACCCCTGGAGGCAGAACCTGCTACTGCACACACAGCAGCCCAGCCTGGTGAGGAGACCGTCAAACCCCTGGAGGCAGAACCTGCTACTGCAGACACAGCAGCCCAGCCTGGTGAGGAGACTGTCAAACCCCTGGAGGCAGAACCTGCTACTGCAAACACAGCAGCCCAGCCTGGTGAGGAGACCGTCAAACCCCTGGAGGCAGAACCTACTACTGCAGACACAGCAGCCCAGCCTGGTGAGGAGACCGTCGAACCCCTGGGGGCAGAACCTGCTACTGCAGACGCAGCAGCCCAGCCTGGTGAGGAGACCGTTGAACCGCAGGACGCGGAACCGGCTTCTACAGGCCCATCAGCCCTGCCAGGTGGAGAGGTCTACGCACCCCAACAGGTGGAGTCAGCCCCCACAGAAAAGTCCACCCAGGCCGAGGACCCCACCCCACCCCTTGTGGACTTTTCTTCCCCTCCTGCTGCTTCCCCTCCTGCTGAATCCGGGGAACCTCTGTCTGCTGCACAGACAGAAGGGGTGTGCTCTGTGGACTCTCCCACTTCCACAGTTCCTGTGATGGAGGAGATAGGGGGACTTCTGCGAAAGTCTCGCTCCCCTATCAGAGCTGTAAAGAGACCCCGAGAGAAACGGAGCAGGAAGCCAACCCCCAGCCGTTTTACGACTCCTCTGGCCCTCAAAGTCTCCGCCAGAGTGTTGTCTTGCAATCCAAAGCAAGATGAAAGCAGCCAATTTAGCACAACAGTTTCCCCCACCCTCGTCTCTCCACCCCCGAGCCACACCTGCAAACTTCGCACACACACGTCATCCAGGGAGAGTGCAAGAGCCCTTTTCCAACATCAGAAGTGTTCGGAGAGCAGTGATGGACTGCATGCCTACGAGCAACGATCAGCCCAGCTGCCCAGAGAGGGAACCAAAGCCAAAACTGGCATAGACCCCTGGACAGAGATGAGACGGGCGTGGTTAAGGGGCATCCACGTGCGGAAGAAGCAAGATGACAGGATGCCTCCTGTCATCCCGGTTTGCTGAACGCTGTGGCCCTCCGCAGCCAAAGGACTGCCAGTAACCACACTGGGGTTCTAGGAGGTAAAACTGGCACTCTGCCTGCCCCTGCCCCCCCCCCCCTCACCACCCCCCCCACATCCCTACCACCACCTTTTAACATAAGACAATGCCCATGTTTTTAAGTCCCTTTTCTAAAGTGTAGGTGCCCCCTCCAATGCTGTTCCTGGGCACTTGTGGACAAGTCTGCCCTATTCAGGTGATTATTTGGACTGGCAATCTTGTGGATAGTAAATCCTGTCCGTAAGGTTCCCCTGAATGGACTAAGTGCTTATAACATGCAGTGTTCTCCTCTTCACATGTTGCTGTGAGTGATAAGGCCTAAACCCTCAAGTCCCACAGTCTTCTCCTGCCACTCCCCGAAGGACCCCCAGAGGCACAAGTGCATCCGGACCCATACCCTGCCGCGGGAAGCTAACCTAAGCGACTGCCGTCAGCAGTCCCCCCAACTGGACCCGAGCTCAAGGAGCCAAAACGGATTCCGACAGGGAAAGAGGTGCTTCCCCGCCCGTCAGTAGAGAGGTCTTGACCGCACTTTTCCGCCTGTGGATCGTCCAGCTGCCTGTCACAGGAGACAGAGCCCCCCGCACGCTGTGCAGAATTGGTAGAGACACTGTCAAATTAGGCCGCCTTTCACTCACACAGTTACAACATTAAGGGGAATAAGCACTGCATGTTATCCAAGGAAGTCCAGGGAGCCTCTTCCCTTGCCAGTCCAGATACCCTGACACTGGAGAAGGAATTGACTGAACCAAGGTGCCATGACAGCAGTGAAAAAAAAAAAAAAAAATGTCTGCACCACACCGGATCATCACAATGGGACTAGTAAACTGGACATGGACTAATTGTTTTAAAGATGGTTAGTGAACCATTAGGACACTTGTTTTCATGCAGCTATCATTGTACAATGATATAATGTCCAAATGTGTGGTTGTTATGATGATGGAACGATAGGCTCTTAGCAGCTGCATGCACCTATCGTTCCAAGAGAGGGAATGACGGGATGTTGCCTAATGTCTTTTGCTCTTTCTCTCTCTCTCTCCCTCTCTCTGTCTCTCTCTCTCGGCCTCTCTCTCTCGGCCTCTCTCTCTCGGCCTCTCTCTGCCCCCCCCATCCATCCCTACCACCACCTTTTAACCTAATACCATGCCCATGTTGTGTTTAAGTCCCTTTTATAGAGTGTAGGTGCCCCGCCAAATACTGTTCATAGACACTTCTGGACAAGTCAGCCCTATTCATGTGATTATTTAGACTGGCAATCCCGTGGAAGGTAAACCCTGTCCGTAAGGTTCCCCGGCATGGACTGACAGTGGTCATAACATGCAGTGCTATCATTAATTGTTCCGGTCTTCGCTATGAGTGTTAATGCCTAAGCCCTCAACTCCCACAGTCTTCTCCTGCCATTCCCTAAAGGACACCCACAGACACAAGTGCAAACAAGTGCAACCGGTCCCACACCCTGCCGCGGGAAGCTAGCCTAAGCAACTGCCGTCAGCAGTCCACCCAATTGGATCCAGGCTAAAGGAGCCAAAATGGATTCCGACAGGGAAAGAGGAGCTTCCCCGCCCGTCAGAAGAGAGGCCCTGACTGCACTTTGCCACCTGTGGATCGTCCAGCTTCCTGTCACAGGAGACAGAGCCCCCGCACGCCGTGCACAACTGGTAGAGACACTGTGGAGTAGGTTGCATTTCACTCACGCAATTGCAACACTAATGGAAAAAGCACTGCATGTTACCCAAGTCCAGGGAACTTCTGGTCCCTTGCCAGTCTAGATACCCGGACACTGGAGAAGGAAGAGACTGAACCAGGGTGTCATAACAGCAGCGACACAAAAGAGTGTCTAATAGAGATATGACTCTAGATCACAAAGGGACTATTAAACTGGGCATGGACTAAATGTTTTAAAAATGGTTGGTGAACCATTTGGACAGTTGTTTTTGTTGTTAGCAGGTAACTGCATCTTCAATGTCCAAATGTGTAATGTGATTCCTATTTGGTGATGTAAGAATAGGTTTTTAGCAGGTGCATGCACCTATTCTTACAAGAGAGGGATGTAGGATATCTAATATTTCCCCCCCTTCTCTCTATCTCTGTCTCTCTCTCTCATTCTCAACCCCCCATCAAAGATAAGCCAGTCTTTGTCATAAATGACCCCTCCCCCACACCTTAACCCAATCAGGACAGGGATGGTCTTCCTGTGGAGGTATTTTATGAGTGTACCGCAGAAAAATAAGTTAGTCAATTGTGGAGTTTGTGTGAAGAAGTCATTCTTTTTGGTTCCTCGTGCGTTTCCTTTTGTTCCTGTTCCGCTGGAGGGTAAATAATTTGACAATTTTTGGCTTATCTCTCTCTTTTCTGGTATATTTCCTAATTAATGTCTGGTTTAATGTCTTCACTTTTGTGAATTATAAGTAGTCAGCCTACAATCCTTCGTGAATGTATGATTCCCAGTCATTATTCTAATTGAATGTTTTCATTTAATAAAATTACTTAATCTCAAGACCTGATTTAGACTTTGTTTTGGCTTGTTAGTTGATCCACCAGGTTACTGTTCGACTTACCTATTAACGAATTTGGCGATTTAATTGATGATTGTAATTTTTAATAATAATAATTAAATTAAATCACGTAAAACTTATTTTGAATGTAGGTTAAGTGAGGGGTTCTAGCACGCAATATCGCTTGTGTTCCGTATTCAGAGTGCCGAACGTTTTAACAAGGGTATTGACTGTTGGAACCACTGGATTCAGAAAATACACATTTTACCTAGTCCTCACTTACCCGACAGTGTACAATATAAATGTATACATAAGGTCTTTATGATTGATTTTGTGAACTTTAAAATAAAAAAGCCTTTTCTTTTACAGGCTATTTAACGTTTTGTTTCATTATTATTATTATTATTATTATTATTATTATTATTAATCGTTAAAATATGTTAAATTCAAATCAAACCCCAAAAAGGAAGACCCCACCCACAGAACATAACGCTTAACGTTTTAAGGCGTGGCTATAAGTTTCAGAGGTGTTTAAAAGCCACTCGACAAACTCAGTATTTCACTGCCTTAACAAAACTCTTGTCAAGCATGTCTCAGAGCGTTTACAAAATGTATAAATCCCTAAAGAGGGCCGATTGCTCAGAATCTTGGGAGTCTGAGTATCCCGCGAACAATGACAAGCCGGCTACAGAGCCTTGGATCGATGCCGACAAAGCTGAATCCCTATTTTTATCAGAGCCAAAAAATATGGCCGATGAAGGCAGCGAGTTGACACACTTTGCACAACAGTCCAGCCAAAAAACAAACCAGGAGTGTATAGACGATGAAATAGATGGTTGTCTTACAACCCCAATGATCAAAATGCTTAAAGCGATAATTGCCTGTCTTCTGAATGGAGCAATAGAAAAAAAAAGGAGAAGCGAATGCCAAGGCTGTGAAGTTGATCACCCCAGTCAACTGAGACACAGCTGCCTCTTTGAAGCGGATGCGTATTATTATAAAAGTAATTTTACAGACTTTGTGACAAATGTGAAAAAGCCGTGGCTGCAGCCTCTGCTGATCAAGGCCTTGAAAGTGCTCGGAGGGGTTCCAGAGCCTGTGAGAATCTTGGGGTCTGTTGACACCATTGTTTCAGAACTTCGGGAGGAGCCAAACACTGGGGATAAACTGTTGGAAATCTCCCGCACAACACTAGACGCAGTCAGTGAGAAGGCTATTGCGGTTGTCATCACAGACTTTTGGGAGATTGACGAGGCAATGCAGGAACACCTGTGGTGTGACCATTCTGAAGGCGTGCGAAACCGGATGAACGATAACATTTGAAAACATTTTCAAGAAATGTTTAAATGTTAATATGTATAATTTCTGTCATGTAACCTGTAACTTTTTTAAAAATACATAAATAAATACTTTGGTTTTTATATATTGTGTCATTATTGTGATAACTGTAAGGATGGCGGGTGAGAAACGCATGAAAGATGTTTATTATGCTCCAGAAAATCCAGGTTCTTATGGTGGCAAAGAGCGCTTACGAAATGTATTACTTGAAGCAGGGAGTAACATATCAAACAAAAAAGTTACGGACTGGTTATCGGGTGAAGATGCATACACTTTACACAAACCCATCAGAGTCAATTTCAAAAGAAACAGGGTTATTGTGAGAAACATTGATTCACAATGGCAGCTTGATTTAGTAGACATGTCAAGTTTATCTGAGCATAATGATAATATGAAGTTTATGCTAACTTGTATAGATATATTGTCAAAATACGCCTGGGTATGTGTTCTTAAAAACAAGACAGGTATCGAAGTGGTGAAAGCCCTTCAAGAAATTCTCGCAAATGGACGGATACCTAAAAAAATACAAACCGATAAAGGTAAAGAATTTTTCAATAAAAGGTTTCAGAGTCTGATGAAACGCAACAAAATATTACACTTTGCCACAGACAACGATGATGTGAAAGCATCTGTGGTCGAACGTTTCAATAGAACGTTAAAATCCAGAATGTGGAGATATTTCACAAAGTACAACACCAGACGTTATGTAGATTCTGTCCAGGATTTGGTCCTGGCTTACAACAACAGCTATCACAATACGATTAAAATGAAGCCAATTGAAGTAAACGAAAATAATTCTTTTAAAGTTTTTAAAAACATGTATGGTCTCTTTACAAAAAAATCTAAAAAGCTAAAGTTTAAGTTTGAGGAGGGGGATACCGTCAGAGTTTCCAAAGTACGTGGAAAGTTTGCAAAAGGTTATGAGCAAACATATACAGACGAATATTTTACAGTCGTTGAAAGGGTACACAGAAACCCTCCTGTATATAGATTGAAGGATTATGATGGGGCGAGCATTGACGGAACATTTTATGCGGAGGAATTACAAAAAGTTATAGTTGGAAAAGACAAAACCTTTAAGGTCGAAAAAATAATTGCCGAAAAGATGTATAAGAAACAGAAGCTCGTTTTAGTGAAGTGGGTCGGATGGCCTGAAAAATACAACAGCTGGATACCTAAAGATAGCGTGTTTGATGTCTAAAAGAGTAGAAACCATTAGCTCGCCATGGAGGAAGCAGGCTTTTATGTCACGCTCCCCAGCAATGCCAGTCTAGATATCTATCCTGGAAACAAAATATCGTGTTACACGACAAAGTTCGCCAGACCCCTCGAATTTCGTGGACAGTGGGAAGTTGCTTTAGCAGAAATTCAATACCCATGTACATGGAATATGCTATCAGCTCATGAAAATGTTTTTATCGTAAGTGATGGTAAGAAAAAGGAACTCAGCTACGTTGTTTTAATAAGCTGGGGATACTACAAGAATCTAAAGTCCTTGGTTGATGAGATGAATAAGGCGTTAAAAATAAAGAAATTGGATATTGAGGTGACCCATTCAACAATGAAAAACCGAATTTATATTAGTAGTGCAAACGAAAATATGTCGCTGAAGGCTAGTGGTAAACTTGCAAGGATGTTGGGTTTGGACCCGGATGTACCCTTAACGGTAGCAAGTTCTGTGGCACCACATCCGGCAGATATTCGTGCAGGGTTTTACACAATGTATGTTTACACAGACATTATTGACTACCAGAGAGTCGGAAATAGTTTTGTGCCCTTGCTACGATGTGTACATATAACCGGGTCTAGCAACGATGTCATCACAATCACGTATGAAAAGCCACACTACGTTCACGTGTGCAAGAAGCACATTGATAACATAACAATTGAACTGAAATCGGATCAGAACGAGAACATACGCTTCACTTACGGTAAAGCCCTCATAAATTGCATTTCAGGCCGGTGAAGCATCGATATCACGAATAAAAATGGCAAGTTCAAACCTATACGTTGACCCTCATAGGTACATAGACTATTATACAGCACAAGCCGGTAATGGTCTGCCGGGGTATAAGGGTGCGAGCGTTATGTATGGTAGCGGTCTTGGAGGACTTTTTAGAGGTTTATTCCGAATGACATTGCCCCTACTAAAGAAAGGCTTCAACATAGCCAGACCACATTTAACATCAGCAGCTAAAAACATAGCCAAGGATGTAGTCCATAAAGTTGTGACGAGTCGTTTGAACAACAGTGAACAAGAAGGCTCGGGGCTTTTGGTCATGACCCGTAGCGCACAGAAAAGACCTCCAGGGGGGCACAAGTCGTGCCAAGGCTAAAAAGAGACGGCCGGCATACATTAGGGTCACAGTCGCAAAGAAGCGTAAGAGGAAGGCTAAAAAACAGACCAAGAAGGTTAAGAGAAAAAGTAGATACATTTTTTAAAAATGGCCTTTATACACAACATGTCAGAGGAATGTATGAAGTCGGAACTGGACCTTTTTGCAGTTCCTTACACACAAACAAGCATTGATAAGAGCATCTACGTAGAAGTACCACCCCTGTCTGCCATTTCGGATACTGGACCTCTAGAGTTTTATATAGCCGGTAATGGCGAAGATTACCTTGACTTAAACAATACGCTTTTATACCTACGTTGTCAGATAAACCGGGCCGATGGCACCAATATTCCGGCCGATGCCAAGGTTGGGCTTATTAATTATCCCATAGCGACCATTTTTTCACAGGTGGATATTTCATTGGGAGACCGGCTGGTAAGCCAGTCTAGCAACACGTACCCCTACAGAGCAATTATGGAATGTCTACTTAATTATTCTGAAGACACAATGTCTAATCAATTTACGTCCGGATTATTCTATAAGGACACCAGCGGCCATATGGACGTAACAGACCCAGCGGGTGAAAACAAGGGTTTGAAAGATAGAACTCTATATACAGCCGCTAGTAACACTTTTGAGTTGCTCGGACCCATACATGCAGACATGTTTTTTCAGGAGAGACTACTTATAAACGGAGTCGATATAAAAATTAAGATGGTCCGTTGTAAGGATGAGTTCTGTCTAATGAGCGAGGATGCACCTCAGCAACAATACCGCCTTAAAATGGTCTCGGCCACACTATTTGTAAAAAAAATTGGGGTCTCTCCACCCGTTAAGCTCGGACATGCCCAGGCTCTACTGACATCAAATGTTAAATATCCGATTGACCGTGTTAGTCTTAAAACTTTCAGTTTAGCCGCTGGTCTTAGAGTTTGTAATCAAGAAAATTTGTTTTTGGGTCAATTACCGAAATCTATCATTATAGGTTTGGTAAATAACGACGCTTTTACAGGTGTTTACAACAAGAACCCTTTCAATTTCCAGCATTACAATGCAGAATATGTATCCCTCAGTATGAACGGTCTTCCAATACCGAGTAAACCATATCTCCCAAATTATGGTAACGGTTCTGCGGTTCGCGAATTTTACAGCCTAACGCTGGCCACAGGTCGACATCTCAAAGACACGCCTTTGTGCATTAACCGTCAAGAATACCTGAACGGTTACACCCTTTATGCTTTCAACCTGACACCCGATGAAGGTTGCAGCCAGCATCTATCCCTGATCAAGACGGGTAATATACGTCTGGAGATGAGATTCAGAAACCCGCTACCCAGAACAGTTAATTTAATTGTTTACGCATGCTTCGACAACATCATTGACATCAACAAGTGAACCAGAGGAGGAACGTGTTGTATGATTATTATTAATCATGAATACCAGAGAACTAACGGCTATTTTGAGTAACAATCCTTACACAGAAAAGAACTTTTGTGGGGTTGTGGCCTGTGATGAGCTACCGAATAATAAACTAAATAATTTACCAGCATTGTACATTGTGAATACACACCCTCGAAACAAACCTGGAGAACACTGGTTAGCGCTATATTTGTGTGCGGATAAAACTGGTGAATTTTTCGACTCCTATGGAAACCCTCCTGACTACATTTATTTCCCAGATAACATTATTACTTTTTTACAAAAGAACTGTAAAAGGATTGTTTACAACAAGGCACAAGTGCAAGACCTACACAGCACAAAGTGTGGACAGCATTGCGTCTTTTATCTGCACAACAGGGCCAAAGGGGTTCCGTTTAATGAAATTATAACCCTATACTCTGATAATTTGAAAAATAATGATGCGATGGTTTCAAGATATGTTGATAAAATATACTTGGACAAGTGTGTTAAAAACATGTTAAACTGTGTACAGACTGCATGCTGTGGTGAAATGTTTAAGGCCTGTCACTGTTGAAAAAAAAAACACAGACATGTATTGTTTGAATATTGTTTTGTCTTTTATTATAAAATAAAAACATTTTAAACTTTACATTTCGACATTTTGATCATTTAAAACAAAACACACACACACACACACACACACACTCAACAGCTTCAGAAATCTAGCCACGCTGAATGGTCTAAAGCGGGAGATGAAAAAACAGCCTTAGGGCCTGGTTCTGGTGTCATAGGAGTAAAGGTTGCAGCGGTAATTGGTATTTTCTTTTTGTGTTGATTTATCTTGCCGCGCACATTTTGATTAGGTATGACAGAAATAGGCATATTAAGCATAGCCATAGCCTCTATGAATTCCTCCCAACCCCGGGGCCTTCTATCGTCAGAAATCTTGTGAGGGGCCGTTATGTTCTTTATTAGATCCAACATATGTGAACCACTGACAACCGTACCATTAAACACAAACTCCCCTTTATCGTTCCACGTTGCAACATTTCCTGATTTAGAAATTTTATCCAATACGTAGGTGGCATTTTTCCGGCTTCTAGGTGGTACGCTTTGTACAAAATCGTCAACTCGGGCGGTGTCCGTTCTGACATTATCGCCAACCTCAACAGGCAACGATAGGGTCAAATGTTGCATTTCGGCTTCCCCTTGTTTAACCAATGCAATGAAACGTTGTAGAGCAATCGTGTACAGTTTTACCTTCTCATGAGGACCAACATCAGTCCTTGATAAGATGTTACGTATGGTTTGATCCAAATCATTTTTCAACAGTTTGTCGGATTGGTTTCCGGTGTAAAAGTAAGATTCTTTAATTTGTCCAGCTGACTTTGAGGTACTAGAAACATTTTTTGGGCGTGGTCCATGTTTTTAAGCCCCGCTGCGACCCGCTATCAAACTGGTGAGAAACGGTATTGCAACACTCAGCAACGGCAGAAGAAATCCACCCTTTTGAGAAATAATCTTTCGCCTCTTTCGAATAGATGATCTTTTGTTAACCAACAGTTTAATTCCGACCTTTTGTTTTCTTATTTTTTTCAGTTGTGTATCAGTTAGGGGTATATTGCCCCATAAAACATTGAGAGCTAGTTCACAAATTGTGTTTATAAGTTCACCAGAAGCAGACTGTAATATGTTACGTCTTTGCCGGGCATTACCTTCAAATAGGGCTTTTAGAAAAGGCCAGTTCCGTTTAATACGTGCAGACATATTACTTTTTCTTTAGCACATAAACTACCGGCCACTCTGGAGCGTACAAACCAGTTCTGATGCGGTATTCCTCAGGCGTCTGGGCTTTTAAATCAACCAATAGATAACCGTAAGGTTTTCTGGTAGCATCATCAAAACATTCAAGGAAAAACTTTGAATGTCTGGGGTACATTTGTCGTGCCAAAACATTAACTTGCATTTTATCTCTTGGATTTTTGAACAGAACAATATAGTTTGCATTAAGATTAATTGTGCGGCTGTTTCGACCCTGGAAGAAAAGATTCTGAACAATATATATGATGCTTAGGTTTCTATGGTGTGTATATTTGGTGAAAGCTCTCTCAATTTCAGAGCTCTGACTGGCAGCCTGCATAAGGTCATCAACAATTACCATGTTGGTTTTGTGCAAAGGTAGCAAAACTTAATCGGTCAAGGATTCAGGAAGACCTTCTACAAAATGTACATTCTTTATTTTACAAAGCACTTCATCGTACATGGGTTGCCAACACGAATAAAACCATACAATGTTCTGCGGTACTGTTGACAATACATGTTGTGCATTTTCGAGCAGTGTTTTCACAAAAACGCTTTTACCGCTGTTTGATGGACCTGAGATTATGCATGAAAAAGGATGTTGAAGGCGGCTGTCAAAACCTTCAACCCCAATCACTTGTCTAGAATCCATATGGCAAGGTTTTGAAATCAGGGAGCAGGACCCTTTTGTTGTAAACTACTCTGAATCTTTTAGAAACTAAACGATTGCTGAGAGAGAACCCTCTCTTATTCCTCACAATTTGATTTGTGTTGGTTGTAATTTCGCGAGCTGGGACCTCTGGATTCTGTACATAGTGCTGTACCAATTCTGTGAGGGTTGAAAGATTGACAACCTGTGTGTTAGTATGATGCAGGGTTATACCTTTCACTTTCATGCACGTTTTACCAAACCGTGTTTTATAACCGTACGTCTTGGGCCCTCCTGATACAAATTCAACAATGTGGTCAAAGGGGTCTAGCTCACTAGTCAAGTCTCCCAAAAAATCACCTAGAGACGGCATCCAGTCACCCGGTCGGCACACAAAGATTACAGAATCTGTGTCGTGGTACAGAACCCTGTCAGGCATTTTATCCATGACATTATAAAGCTCGAGCCGGGCATAAGCTGTGGTGAAGGCCGCGATGAACACATTGCTGTATCTGGGGACCTTTGGGAAGCCCTTAGCAAGTTTCCACTGTACCAGAGCTACGTCTTCTGTAAGAAATGAAAAGTGTGAGACATCATACTCATCTGAAAACATGAATTGCAGAAACTCTTCAGGATCACGGATCAAGGTTGTGTTTGGCATGTTGCTTCTCTGACCAAATTTGCCCCAAAGACTATTTAAAAACAGTTTGGAAATTTGTCTCTTGGCTTTGTTTACAGAAATATTGCTTGGGTCTAAACGTACACCCTCCTTCTGCCAATAACTCTGCACATAGGCCGCCTTGTCAGAATCATCAGAAACCCAAGAGGGGTATCCTGACGCTTCTTGTTTGCCCTTTAAATGCGTCTTAATATAGTCACTGAAAAGAGAATCGGACCTATCTTGGAAATGCCAAATTTCAAAGATTTTGTCGACGATGTAACCTTTTTCAATAGCCTTAAGCATTTCAACGGTACACCATACGCCTGTGAGAGAACGCAACTCATCAGAATGTTCACACGCACCTTGATGCTCAGATTCTGCGCAGGACCGGCAAAGTGGAAACATTAATTTACCAGAGACTCTGTACGGTAACACAGGTATTGTAAGTTTTCTTGGTGGATATACCCTGGCTTTGATCAGACCGAAATAGTTTTCGATCGGTTCAAAGTCACGGAAGATGATGGTGGGGTGATTTGTTGGGTAAACTTTAGTTTTGTTCACGAACGGGTATAGACTGGTGAAATCAAAATAGTGTATTTGTTCACCTTCTTGAGCCTTGTAATAAAGTTGCAACGCATTAGTTCGACCGCCAAACAGAGCAGCCCGAGGTTCCAGACGTTCCGGGTAGTCATGATGGTGCAGGAACTCCTGAACCTCGGGGCTCTCACGTTTAAGTCTTACCCATTCGTGCTCCCACATAACTACAACATTCAGGTTGTATACGCTACGCAGAGTGTCAATTTTCTCTTGAAATTTGTGATATATTGAACCAAAATCTGTTTTTGTGAGAGGGTTAATTGTACTTAAATTAAAACATTGAGGGCAAGCATGAAAAAAACAACCCGCAAATTCAAAAGCTGTCCGAACGCCGGCTACATCTGAATAACCGTCTAGATAATAGTTACCCATCTTAACCTCCCCCCGGTTCAAGGCATGTTGAATGAAAATCTTTTCCCGATGACTCACATATTCTAACCATTGAATGGCTGCTGTGGAAAACGATTTCTGCTGCTGCGCGTAATTATCAGGCGATGTGACTGCTATGGTGTTTTTGGGCAAAAAGTTTGTACAGTATTGTTTCATGCACACCGAGGCTATTGTAATGCTCTGGAACGGGTCTAAACCTGTGCTCCCAAGCACAGGAGCTTGCTGCCTTGCGCTATGATGTTTGGTGTCACACCATGCTTTACCAAATACTGCATCAGCAGGTACCCATCGTACCCCTTCGAATTATGTGCTATGAATGTATAACCCTTGTACTTTCGGGTTCGATACCTTTTTAAAAAAGCCTGTACACAACCATCACCCTTTGCAGTCCAACGCTTGCCTTTAAAATCTATGCAACATATGAAATTTGCAATGTGTTCGCCATGGTCCTGCCGACACTCAAAATCATAAAAAACGTAACGCCGGTTGGGGTGTTCAGTTTTCACAGTTTGTATGTAACACACATGCTCAACTTCAGGGGTCAATACAGCCTTGCAGTTTTTGCAGAGCTTTAGACTACATTGGTGTGTTTTGCTACTTACTACATATGTTTGTGCACATTTGTCACAGAACTTTATAGTATCACAAGAGCTGAGCATTTTACCGCTAGACTCCTGCAGTTTCAAAACTTTATGCGCGTTATAGCAAAACCTAGACCGACAGAGTCGCTTACAATCCTTACACCTTATCGTTGATGAACGATGTGTAAAACATTCTGCGCCAAAACAGACGTTACAATAATGTAAACAGGAGTGGCTATGTTTCGATGTGTATGGAGTGTAACAAAATGTACAAACATATTGACTGCCTAAGAAACCTGTTAATGATTTGATGCCGTAATAGTGGCCGCCATCGAGGTACAAAAAAAAGGTTTTAGAGTGTGGTGTGTTGCTCGTTTGAACCTTTTTTAAGACGCCGTTATTTGTACTGTGTGTCCATACAACTATCTTGATGTTTAAGAACCTCTCAAACCTTTGAATGTCTGAAAAATTAACCTTATCCTGAACACCCAAACCTACGGAACGTTGTAAATGTTCGGCCTCTCTTTCAGCTGCACACTTTGTGAATGTTGGATTTAAAAGATGCGCTAAACATGTTGCGAAACAGAGATTATTAGAGGAATTGTAGACAACTATTAAATGTTTTAGCTTTTTGCGAATGATTTCACTCTTGAGACATGATGATAATTTTCGTCGGTCTCCTCCACCGCCATTAGGGTTCTGAATAATGTGAGCCACAAGCATCAGTTTCATCAACCAGGATATCAAAATTGCTTTGAACCAACTCTTCAACCATATTCAAAAAAACCTCCAAATCTATTTCATCACCGCTTAGCTGTACAGTTACACCCTGAGACAGAGAATCACCCCTTAATTCTAACTGTACGACATCGCTGGGGTTCGACAGCTCCCGAACTTTAGCCAGAAGATTTTCTAAAGTGTTTAAGATGTGTACATAAAACTCTGCGTAGTTATCAACATTGTACAAAGATGTAAAGTTAAAACGGAGTTGAATTTCTGTACTGTTGAAAGTTGGCCTACGTATCACCTGAAGGTCTGTGTTGTTAATCACATCATCACCACCACCATCACCACCATTTTGGTTGGTTTCTGGAAGTCCTTGTAGGTCCCTATCGTCAGTGCTTTGGTTTATCTCGAGCTCTGTAAGAACCGGCATGTTATTTTCTGCGTTGTTTGGGGGCATATCTGGTTCAACGTGTCTAGCAAGTTCGCGGTTTACAGAGTCCAAAGCTCTTAACAAACCGGCAAAAACATCATGCTCTACAGTTCCATTACTAGACTCTACATTTTCATTACTAGGTTCATGCGTGTTAATAGAGGCCTGATTAACATCATTAACAAGAGCTAAGAGATGTGGATTAACATTTTCATGCGATAAAACGTTTTGGTTAGTATCCTGGTTTTCAGCATTTTCTGCGGCAGGTCTTTTACTCTGGGACCCTGAACATGGACACGTACAAGGTCTTTTAGGAGCCATTTACTTTAATAACAATTTATCCGACAGTTTCGTAAAAGCGCCAATAAGGTTACTAAAATTGTCCGAATGGTTCCTAAAATTGTCAACAAGAGTCCTAAAATTGTCCAATATTCTTAATTCTAGGTTGTCGTTTTGACAAACCGAGGCCTTGGCGGGAGTTGTCAGCTCGGCGGCTGCTGCTGCTGCTGCTGCTGCTGTTGGTTTGTCTGTTGTGGCTGATGCTGTTGCTTTTGATGACCGTGGTCCTGGTGTCACACGTCTTTTAGGCGTATCGGCTGCTCTCACCACACCCGTTGTTTCAAAGGCTGTAAGGTAAATTTAAAAAAATTTAAAAAATAAAAAATAAAAAAAAAAATAAAAAATAAATAAAAAAATAAAAAAAATATAAAAATAAAAAAATAAAATAATAATCTAATTAATTCAAATTCAAATTCAAATCTAAATCAAATTACAAAATTTAAAAATAAAAATTCAAATTAAAAATCAAACATTTTATTTTAATAGGAGAAAACTTAAATCTCACCACTTTTTCTCTTCAAGCCTTGCGGTCTGTTAGGTTTTGCTTTTGCCGTCGTCTCTAGAGGGGTATTTTCAGGGCCTTTTAAATAATAAAAATAAAACACATAGCAATAGTTATAATCCGATGTTGTGCAAAGGAATTTTCATTCAATTGTGTTGAACTAACAATTAGGTTAAGCGTGGCTTCGGCCTACCCAACACGTGGCTTGTGTAGCCTGTTAAACATGCTCCAAAAATACCCCCTCCAACACACATGAACATGCACACATGCCCAAACACACACACTTACAGTTTTTTCCTTTGTAGATTTTAGACCGGTTAGATGTTGTCTTTGCAACAGTCTCTAGCGGGGTTTCTGTGCCTTTTTTAAACAATAAAACACATAAACAGATATTGAACAAAAGTATTTGAGTCACATGCTCTGTAATAAGCTGTAACGTGGATCATCTTCTGTAGCTAAAACTTGGGCCCGTGTAATTTTAAAAACAGTTAAACGTTTAACAAATATCCGAAAAATAAAAACACATGGTAATGTTCAATAGTTATAATCAGATTTTGAGCAAAGTATGTTTCATTCACTTGTATTTAACTAACAAAGAGCTTTCTGTTGCTAAAACACAGGCCTAGGCGACACGTGGTTTCACACGTGTAGTCTGCCACTTAGTATCTAAAAGCAATTATATATATATATATAAAGTCTCTTAAAAACACATTTTTAAAAATGTAAAAACATCTTACTATGTCTAACGCTGTTGTCTTCGTTTATTATTTCAGCTAAAACGTCGAAAGCTCCATCAACGTGTGGCCCATTGTAATATAGATCCAAATCTGTAATACATTTTACATTAACAACTTTAATTAAGAAGTAGAATATTCAATATGTTTAATTAAAAACTTGAAAGTTTCACACTTTATAAGAATTAAAATAGCCGCACATACCTTGTGTTGTAAAGTCCACGACCGACATCTCTTACAAACAAAGGATTAGCTGAAATCGCTTCTTCCGCAGTGTAGAATCAAGATTGTTTTTTTGTGTAACAGTAGTGTCTCTCTTTATACCTTTCAGAGTCTTCGAGGTGCGAATAGATCTACGTAATGAACGTAGGTCGTAAAAGCGTGCCCCTCCCCGTGAAATGTCGCATGAAGAATAAAATACACTTTTGAATATACGATTAAAAGCCACATTTAATATATATAACGCCTCAACCCTGATTAAATTGAATAGCCCCATCTTTTTAGTAACCGATCGATACTAAACAATAGATGACCATCTAGCAAATTGTTTATATTTTAAAAATTTGTAATTAATTAACCTATTAGACCTGCAACCTCTGCTAAAATTGTATACGAACCCTTGCGCAAATAGTCTATTGAAACAAACAAATAACGTTCAGTAGATTAATTTTTATTTTCACAAAATATCTTCTGAAAAACCGCCAAAAACCAGCTGTTTCGATCATTCAAACCCCATCCCCTTTTGTGGGGTTGTAGACACCTTGACAAATAAAATGCTTTTTTAAAAAGAGTTAGGCTTACACAATATTATATTTCTATTATAAAATTGAATAACCACCCATCTTTTACATTCCATTCGATACTAAACACTCATGTTGGCTCTAAGTATTAGACAACTGAAAGCAAAAATCCTGAAAAGTTTTTATACATTTTTACTAATACAGACTTTTAGATTTTTGGAAAACGCTTCTTGGAGTTCTTTTCAATGGGGTCGGGGCATTTTGCGGCCTGTTGAAATATTTCCAGTCTATGCATTTCATTCATTCATTTCAAGCTTATTTTTTGAATCAACCGCGTTGTATAACATCTGTTCCTCGTCAATCAAAAGGTTTCCCCCCTAGCAGCAGTACTCAAGCCTTCCACCATCTGCTGCTAAACTACGGGGGGCTTATCACGACTCTGTGCAAAACGCTTTCATTTGTGTCTCTGAGTATCTGTGTTAAGCAGACTGCTGGGGACTTGTTCAATTTCAGCTGAAAGATTTACGCGTGGTTTACAACAACTCTATTGTGTCTCTGAGTATCTGTGTTAAGCAGACTCCTGGGCTTGTTCCATTTTCAGCTGAAAGAGTTACGCGTAGTTTACAACAGCTCTCTCTAACCGTTGAGCTAGAACATGTGTGTTCGACAGATACTGGAGCCGCGTGTAGTTCAACGCTGTGTGATTGTCTGCCCCTGTCTCTGAGTATCTGTGTTAAGCAGACTGCTGGGGACTTGTTCAATTTCAGATGAAAGATTTACGCGTGGTTTACAACAACTCTCTCTCTCTCTAGCAAACATGTCTTGGAAATACAGAAACGCAATAACGTGTTAGTTTGTTCATTTTAGCCTACCGCGGTCTGTCACGTTTTTAAAAAAAAGTCTGCAATTAACCGTCTTGAATTATTTTATTCTTTTATTCTTTTAAAACGCTTCTGCTAACACAAACTATTGCCACTAACCTATACATTTGTTTTTATTTATATATATATATATATATATATATATATACAAAGTTACTTTTTCACGATGTTGTTCTAATAAATTTAAAATTCCTCACCCAAAGAACGACCATAAAAACCGACGTTTACAACAAACAACCACCAATAAAATGACATCGTTACAATGCCAATAAATAAAACCTTGAAACAAAAACCACCACAATAAACCCGCCCCGAATAATAATAACTTATAAATTAAAAAATAAAAATAATAAAAAAATAAAAAATAATTAATTAATATAAAAATTAAAAATTAAAAATTAAAATATGCAAATGTGACCCCCATTTGACCGCTTGACCTTTGACCTATCAACCATCAATCAAATTCAATCAAAAAGTGACATAAGCCGAATTGCATATACTACTAACACCCCTAATCAGGAGATTACTGTGTCTTATGGTCGTCATGATACAGCCACCAGAATGAAACTCCCCAACCAAATGGTTTTTATTACAGTCCCACAAGAGGCGACTGTCCATATTGATGACGTCATTCTGCACCACCTCAATTCAGAGAGATATGAGACAGAATTAGAGATGTTGGATGCTTTTCAAGGTCACAGACTTGAGTTAGACTACACCCTCCAACAGCAACTCTTGGAGGAGGGGACTAAGACTGTCCAATTTAGTCTAGACCAAACTGGACTTCAGACCACCTTTCTTGGCCCAGAAGCTAGAAAGCCAATCCGATCCTTGGGGTCCTATTAGCGCAGTTGCATTCAGACTCCTCCTCGGTGGCTGGATCATAACTGTGGTCGTAGTCATTTTTCTCTGTAGACATATCCAAGCATTACACTCAAAAATTGACTCTCTCACCAATATTCCTGATCGCTTTAAGCAAAAGCCCAATGGTGTAGTTCCTCTCTCCCTTAGGGCATCTGGTGAAATAGTTGAGTGATAGACAAAGGAGGCCTCCTATTGCCTGTCGCTCCCTACATACTTCCGTTTCTCTTCGTCCTCTCCCCTGGTTTGTATTTCCTCTTTTCCTTACCGTAAAGTATTAGCAACACATTCTCAGGGACAGGAAGGGTACTATTAATGATCCTTTCTTGAGGTTTAAGGCCATTACACACCAAGAACGACGCGAATAAACGACACAAAATTGCAATGCAATTTTCAATGCAATTTTCTAATTAATTAAATAGGTTCTTTAAAACGCTCCACGAAAAATTTTTGTCAACATGACATGACTATGACCTGGTCCTGCTGTTGCTCAGTAAAAACCTGCCTGGCCACTCCTCACCTCCCTCGTTTATTCTTCTAGCCTATGTGTCTCTCAAATACCACAACTTCCTCCTCAACTATAATATACAAGCATAGTAATATACACTTTACCTAAACACACAAAACACACAATGCCTGCTGATAAGAAAGCGCCACTGCTGCATAGTAGTAGAAAATGTTCCTCATGCTACATCGCCTGGTTGACTGGCATTACTTGTGACAACAAACGTCCACAAAGGAACAAACTAATTGTGCAGAGAATGATAACTTGAATTAACAACTGATAAGGATATAGGCTACACTAATGTTTTCGTAAGCGGTTACACTTTTCCTGCAACGCAAATTTGGGGTGTTCTTAGTTAATTCGTTTTAATTTATAATTTCAGTGAAATACAAATTGCCTACTATAATTAGGACATTGATGACCCACCACTAGGGGGGCACCGTGGATAGAGAAACAAATGCGCTGTAGTTGGCTATATTACCGTAGCAAAAGTCACACAAAGCCACGGTTGTTCATACTGAAGTGCTCTGGCTATCACTGATAGTAGGCAGACTGTTTTCTTTGGGCTGTGTTAAGGTTCAGAGAACCAGACGCGACCAATAAGGATTCTAAAAGCGAATCTAGAAAGATACGCCACAAAACGCGGAAGTAGCCGCACCAGAGGAGAGAAAAACCAAGCAAAACTTCCCTAGCACCAGCCAAATCAAAGCAACCTCAAAAGGAGGCGAGTCTCGATAAACAGCGAGAATGAAAAGCAAAAAAAAACCTCACACACTAAATAATTAGGCATAACAGGAGGTAGAGAAACAAAGCAAAAACTCGATAAAATGAGTGAAGGAAAAGAACAGAAAAGAATACCTGTTATCCAGAGCTCTTGTGGTGAAAGAGCTGACACAAAAGGTAATAGGTAACAAGAATAAAAGATAAAGAGAAAGATTGGAAATAAAAGAAAATCTAATCCTAATTCTCTAACCGGACTTGCTGTGTTTCTTATTCGTACGAACCAGAAATGCAGTGACCGAATTTCCTATACCTTACCGACTTTGTTGTCAACATAGAAAAGACAATATCGAAGTGAGGAAATGCGGAAGTCCTGAGGTATTTATAGCCGGCAGGAAACGCAAAACAGGTGTAGGGAATAATTGTCGGGCAAGATACAAACACCGGAATGGAGGTGGAAAAAATCCGATAGAGCGTCCTGACGATGCCAAAAAGGAAACCAAAACGTAGAACTGCAAAGGCTGCAAATAACCATGACAGTTATTCTATACGCTATCAGTGATCGGGAAATCTACACAGGAATCGGAATACGTTTTTATTTTTTGTTGTTGAAAACTTTACACTTTTCATTTGCCATGCATATACAGACAACTGTGCGAAAATTTCTCCCCTTTTCACTCCTCCCATGGTGGCTGTCCCTGTCTCCAACTGTTATAGCCTACAGATCACACGTAGGCGACCGGGGCTATCCCTGGCCTGGGCATATATCCACCTAACAATATCTCATCTTAATTTGTCACCGAGAGGGGAAGCCTTTTTAGCTACAACACGATAAAAACAATTAGACTAATGTTACAATAGCCTAGACTGAAGTATTTCACCTTACTTCTGATAAATTAGCCAGCGGTTAGCTTTCGTCCTAGTTCTCACCAAGGCAAACAATCCAGCCGGTGACAGCGTAGCCTGTAAATCAAAAAATAACCTACGTATCGTGTGTTTGCGTATTAATCGCCGCTGGCTTGTTATCTTGCTTTCATATGAAATGTGATCACAGCAAGATCTAACTAGCATTAAAATATCTGAGTTGACAACTAGCTGTAGCTAAGCTAAATACCTGGGGAGCTCATCACCCATATGAAAATGTCTATAGTAAAAAATATAGTAGGCGACTATGACTACAGCATATGGTAGCTTGACGCTGCTAGCTAAATTGTTATTATAGCGGGTGAAAACACTATACGGGACTAGCTACGATAGCACAACTAACATAGCTTTAGCAATAGGCTAGACTACTAGCTAAATCATTTTCGGATGGGCAGATAAATTGTGTGTATTGCAATGATTTATAAACCCACCATCCTCATACCCCTTTTCCACAAAGTGTCCTTGAAATCGCTGTCCTTGTATTTTTTATTTCTTTTTTTTAATCAAAGAGTAGGCTAGCCTACATGCAGGAAAATAAATCAATCAGTTGGTTCGCCATATTAGTTGTTGTGTGGTTTGTGGCAGTGCTGTGGCGTCTGTCAAGAAGACCTGTTATGATTGGACAGAAAAATAATATCGCAAACGAAAACTGGAAAATCCGAATAAAATAAATGCCGCCTTTTCGCGGAAAAAAAATTGTGTTTGATGTGCATGATTTTATGAACAATACAGGAGTTCGTTTTTATTTTTTAACGTGCGATTTATTAGTGCAAATAAATTGTGGCCAGTGTGTAGCCAGTTCTTTTTTTTTGGTGTTCATTTGCCTAGTGTTAATTGCCCAGATATGCTCAGCCAAATGACGTGCCCAGATGTCGGCCAATAACTGCCTGTGAATAACTTTAACCACAAATCACTAACTTTGTGCTCCCAGGATTACAGTGTCAAACCTCATCCTAGGACCAAGGGGGGATGTTGGGACAATGGAACTACAGTCCCTGCCATGATACTGGAAGTGACGCATTTGGCGCCCCGCCTGGCTGTAATTTCAACTCTACTTCGTGAACTAAGTCTTTAATGTTTTAACCCTTGATCATGGTTATAGTTTTAGATTTTAGAATCCAAAGTACAAGTTAACCTATAGGACACGACAATTCTGTTGGAGATTGCTGTACGGGCAGTTTGGGAATTCTGGTGCAAAGACGACCGGCTCTCTTTGTAACTTTTCGTTGACTTCAATTCCCCCACGAGGAATCCAAAAGGACCACACCTCAAAGGACACTTGGACACTTGGTCGGAAGAAATCACACACAAACTGCGGTGTCTGGTCTCTCATGAGATCAGACCTCAAGTAAGGCTGTATTATTTGGGCACAGATTGGCTGATACTCATGTGATATTTGTGTAACCTATTAAGATTGTATTCTAATAGAATTATGTTAGGCAAAGTAATTGAGTACTTGTTTTTGAGTACTAGTGTAGTTTTCACTAGTTTTATTTTGTGAAGATTATGTATTGGTATTTTCTGTAACCCTATAACGCTCACTGTATAACCAATTAAGTGTTGCTATATATATCCTAAGGGTGATCTCCTTTTCTGATCTTGGCACGGTAGTATCATAATTCGAGACTAACCGTTAATTTGATGACGAGATATTTATAACGCACTTCCCCGAGTGCTGATAGATATAAACTTTCTATAATCAATCACGGCTCGACTATTGATAGAGGCATAATTCGGCCTATTGAGAAAGTGCCAGATCTTCTCTCCGCGGCTTGAGTCGGCTTGGCCTGAGCGGGCTGAAGCCAAAATCATATTTCCCTCCGTCATCCGCCACGTGTACCCACGTGTTCTTCACCTCCATCTTTCTTTCTCTCTCTGTCTCTGCCACGTGTACCCCCGTGTATGTGCTCGCCACCTCCATCTTTCTTTCTCTCTCTTTGTCTCCGCCACGTGCATGCGAGCACCCTTCCCTCCTTTGTGTGTTCTCTTAACATCCAAGTCACCCCACCGTGGAATATAACTGTTTATTACATTGTTATCCCTTTTTGTAATAAACACTATTATTTGCATCTGATGTTTTGGCGTGAGTATTTCAAGCATAGATAGGAAGTCACACTCACAGAATAAACGTAAATCTCCCGTAATTCACTGTAGAGTACTGTTAACGTTTAACAGTAATTTGACGCAGCAGTACCTCCAATTGAATATCCGGGAACTCCACAACGCAATTCCTTTAGTGGAATGCGCTGCTTCTTGTTCTAGGGTTCTATAACATACATGAGACTGATTAATAAATATAAATTGTACCTTTAACCCTACAGTATCTTTTTTCTTTGATAAAGAATGCAATTTTTCTTTTGAGGATGCTTCCTAAAAATAGTTTTTCAAAAACTTCAGTGTTGGAGAAAAGCATCAGATCAGTAAAATATTTTCCCTATTAACAGAATACCCCTAAGTAAAATTTAAAAAAAGTAATATTCTTTTTTAAAAATTATTATTTTCTTTTTATACATAATCTTAACATTTAAACTGAAAATGACATTCAGGGATATTTTTGAAGTTCTCCTCTGACAAACTGCTGGGAATCTGACTCGGAAAATCAAATGTCTTTCAGCTACCAGAGATGATCAAGTAACTGCAAGTTGTTCTTTCTGTTTTATATTCCTTTGATTCTAGATCTAAGAACAAGGTGGCAATATTCATGTCCCATGGTATAACAAGAATTCACTCTATTATATTTGGAAAAGAAGCTCTGATACCATACCTGTCCCATCATTGTCTCCTTGTACTGCTTCTTCTGTGTGACTTTGATTGGTGGCAGTTTTGTGACAGCAGACACTAGGAAATTCATGAGGATATCCTCACAGTTTGCCAACTGGTCCACCATGCTCTTCAGGCTGGCAGGCAAGACATTGGTGTACAAGTAGTGGTAATATCTGCAAAGAGATATGATATGATAGGGGTCGAGCACAGCAGTAGAGTGACAGTAAAAGTTTTATTTTTATCTACACAACAGAGATTCTCAACTAGGGTATACGCACTTCAGCTTCACACATAAAGGGGTAACTCTTCCGTGTGAATTCTGGAGTGTATCAGTATCAAACTGCATGCTGATACAGACAGAACTGCAGAAGGGGCTGTGGATTATGGCTTCAAATTAAGGTTTTCCAACACAGGTAGCATGGGTGGAATGTGTGACCTAAAGACAGGCTCTTCCAACAAATTCAGTTATAGAAATGTAGCTTGGATTTAGACATTGTGCTCACGAGCAGGTTTTCACTACATTTTGGTTTGATCATTCATTGTTGATCTAGCAACACTTCCGTTCAAGGTTATGAGGCTACATGTACTGCATGGAGCTGACAAGCATACATAATAATGCATCCTGTAAACATATCCAATGGAGAAGAATGTTCTCTGTGTACAATAGACAATAAAGTATCATCCCTCATCCCATCTTCTCCTTTAGAATAGAATTAGAATGTTCTGTGGATGCTTGCAGAACTTCTTTTTAACTGGTTGCAATGAGTTTCACTGCAGTCAACTCAAGTTTCAGATGAATCTGGTGCGAAGAGTATAAGAATGTGAATGTTATCACTCAAATGGTCTAGCTATGAGATCTTCAAGCAGTTTTGTCTTTTCTTAATTTCTCAGCAAATACTATCTCCAAGACACTTTATAGTTCTTTACTTCACATTCTGCAGTTTTATGTGTTAACCAAGCCAGGTTTAAAAAAATAAAATAAAAAATGTTCATCCCTGCAGCCATAGTGGTTACAGCATTCCATTGCTCTAACTGTTACCATCCCAGTGGCAACTGTGTGCTACTGCCCCAATCCCAAGCTAAAAATGCTACTCTACACCACTGCCCCAATGCACCACGATAACCACTTCTTTATGTTGCTGCCCCAATCCAGGGAATGAACTCCACAACGATTGCCCCAATCCAGGATTCTGTTCTAGTGATTACCACCCCTCTTCGTATTTTCCTTTGTGCTGTTACCTGTGGTAAATAGCAGCTCCAGTCAGCACCATGGAGTAATCATTGGTCCACTTGGAGGTGTAGCCCCATCGCTCCTTGTTAGCATCCCAGAAGTGGCTGCGTGCCGGGTATCCCACAATCCGCTCTGGAAAGCTCTGCCAAACAGTGAAGGCAAAATCCACCTGCAGATGAACCACGCAGAGGCATCAAGACACACGTAACCATGCTGGAACACATTCACAATGACAATGCAATTTTATGGCTGGTTGAGTCTGGTACCTCCCAGGTGAAGCGTATTGTGACAAATTCTTTGGAAAATCCATGAATACATTTTGATTGATTTATGGCCTTCCTTTAAAACACTTTCTTGCAGTAGCTCTTTATTTTAATTAACCATTTTTAAAACATTACTAAAACATTGGGATGGCAGGTATGCCATCCGCCAAGTTACAGCTTGGTGGGGCATGCCCCATACCTATACAGCACCGAGAGTTTGGCACTTTTCAGGGTTTCCTACAGAAGTAACCACAATGACCATAGACTCTGAGCCCTTAAAAACATTAACTTCTGTATGTTCTGACCTCATGTAACCACACAGCATTCAGATACAACTTCACACATACACACAATAAAGCCCCAAACTTGGGTTATTTTGACATTTTTCTCCTTCCTCTTCCGCTTCTTCTTCTTCCCATTTTTCCTGCCAAACTGCCTGCCTCCGTCACAATGTTATCCAATGGGGAGAATTATTCTTTGAGGGTATGGTCCGTATACCTGCTCATCAAGCTTATCGCCCAATAAAAACGCTTTGTACTAATGGTTTTTAATGTTAATACAGCTAATGGCTTCATGCTTTCCAAGAAGTTACTGTGGCCTAATGGATAGAGGCGTTGTTTCTCACACAGAGGATTGTGGGTTCGAGCCCAGCAGGGCACATGTTTATTTTCCACAAAACAATGTGCAACTGTTAAGTACTTTTCATTTATTAGACTGTTATTATTTTCACATTAACACATTAACGTATTTTTATTGCAAAGGCAAAAGAGGTTTCCAATATTAACTGTTCAATGTTTCACTGACACTTGACGCTCGCTCTTGTCTGGTTTGGGGAGGGTGTTACGCTCTGCTCTTGCGGTCATGACTGACTGACTGTGGAAACCAAACCTCAACGTACCCTTGCCTCGGCCAACATTTCTTTATTCATTAATTTCTTCACTTCAGCTCTGTTCACTTTATCCTTTTCACACATAACACAATGTCACCATAAAATTAACTACTAGGAAAATTTACGATAATAGCCTACATTAAGAATTGATGATAGCCTCATTTAACCTCTTAATGCCAAACGCCCCCTAGCGGTCACGCCGGCGTGACGGAAATTATTACATTATACATTTCATTAATTTAATAATATATAATAAACTGCTCACCTCAATATTTTGATTAAATATCCTTAAGATATATCCATTCCTTCTGGGAAAGTGGTTTTTAAGCCCAAAACGTCGGGATAAAACTTCGTAAATAACGTTGGAAACTCGGACCTAATTCTCAAACATGTATTGCAGCTTGATGTCACACCATAAACAATGTGCTGGTAAACTGTTCTGCTTAATTGTATTTCACAAAACTTTGGTTCGAAAAATCATTATACCTTTAGGCTTCAAGAAAAAATACTTTAAAACTTTCATACGGCTGTACATTATTTTTTTCCAATTTTAAACCGACTTGTGCTTTTTTGCACTTGATTACGACTCGTTCGGCTGTGTTCACTTTGGCGTTGTGAAACTCAGCCAGTTTCTGGAGTACCAATCCCATGGCTTAGTATATGTTAGCCAGAGTAGTTTTGAACATGCTTGCAGAGATTTATGCAAAACCGTCGTCAATTGGGTGTATTTCTTTGACTGATAGCACAATAGGCCTATCTGAAGTGGGAAAAACCGTCTTCCACCCGCCTCCACTCTGAGTATTATTAGCTTTCCATTGGGTTTTAAAACTGTCTGTCAAATATTCCAGGAAATAGCCAAGACTCTTATCTTTGAAACAAGCCGGCTATTGAATACAATAGCCGTCGTAAAAAAGGAAACCGAGCCGTGCGTATGAGGAAGTGGCGAGCCACGCGTAATTATCGAACCAAAATGGCGCAGTGTTTTTACCTTGTAGCGTAGCTCGCTACATTCCGTTTAGCAAAGCACAATTAATTAGGTAAGGCCCGCAGTTACATTTTTTACTTTAGAGTATTTTTGATACAGTTTTTGTGTAGTTATGTCGAAATTTTTGAGGCGTTTATCCGTGCACCAAGTGCTAGACGAACTGGATAAGCCAGAAGATGTTTTTGCCGAGGGAGACTCATCCTGTCTCAGTGACGCTGAATCCACTGATGACCGAGATGATGTTGCTGACATGTAAGTTGTTTTATCATACTAACAGTGTTATGCTATAAACGCATTGAATTTCGCCATGGCAGGTAACGTCGTTAGGGCTGGTGGTATTACCGATTTTTCGATATACCAGTGTGAATTCACGCAATGCCATGCGGGTTCGTAATTACATTGTCAACTGTATTTTATTGTTTTTCATACAATTAATATTACAAATTGCACATTCCAACGGTATGATACATAATTTATGAAGTAAACTTAGGGTGTATTGGTGTAAGCATCGAAGGAAATTTAGCTGCAATGCGTGAATCCCTGTGTTTCTTCTGTGAAGCTAACTAACCTTATATACTTATGCATAAAATCGGTCCCTCTCAGCTAAATTAATATAGATAGTATTGCCTTTACAGTGGCAAGCTAGCAAGCATCCCTGTGTTTTCCTGTCTGTTTATTATAGTTTATACGAGTATTAGGAATGGAAGTGTGGTGTTGCTGATTTGCCCACAGCTTACTGTGAACTACAGTCGACGTTCATTGCTAGGGATAGCTGCTACATTATGCGAAGGATGTGCTTTGCCTTGTCTGTTCTGTAGTGATCTTGATGTCTCTGTGCGCACTTACTGTACGTCGCTTTGGATAAAAGCGTCTGCTAAATAAATGTAATGTAATGCAAGCAAAATTACAGGTAACAAGCAGCTAGCTATCTATTTGTGTCTGAGATGAGCTACTAAAACGATTTTTTTGAGTGTGAAATGGCTTCTGGAAGTGTTTAGTAAAGTCATTGTTCCACCTGAGTAAATTGTTCTGTATGCAGTACAGAAGGCTGTGCAGGTAAACAAAATGGTAGTTTATGCATGGTATGAGGGAGAGAACATGATAACATGAGGGAGTACTCGTTGATTATTATTATTGTTGATTGTTGTTGTATAAGGGGGACTAATGGGTATATCAACATGGTGGACAATTCCATGCACAGGGTTAGTGGGATTTGTAATGATGCAGATTGCTCTCCTGAGGGAATGTGTAGTCTAAATGGCTTCTGTATGAATGGTTAAATAATCTCTCCTCAACCTCCACCCCGATGTTTTGATCCTTTACCTTTTTTTGTTTTTAGTTCATTTTTTTTAGCTTTTTGGACCCTGCCATTTTGTACTTTCTTTGTGTAAATACGGTAACTTCAGCAATTAGAGGCAAGGATCTTTTTATTTGTTACAGCAGGGGTGTTTTTATTTTTTATCTAGGAAACTGGTGGACTTTTGATTTTTTATCCACTGCACTTTTAGTAGTACACCTTAGTGCACTTGTATATAGTTGATATATGTTTGTCATGTATAAAGTTTTGCCTCCTAAAACCCAACCCCAACGTCCCTGTCATAGGAGGTGGCAACAGAATAAAGGACATGACTGGCAAGCATTAATGTGTAGGGAAGTTTCATACTATTCCCATTATTCATTTGAAAACCTGTTTGCACATTCCTGGACTCATTTCTGGCTAATGGGGCTCTGGTGAAATACACAAGATTCACTGTGCTGCTACATGGGTTTTGACAGCTTTTTGTAACCTTGGGTAGTTAGTTGTGTAATATGCAGAACACCAAGAACACGTCTAAAAATGAACTTTTATTGCCAATATTGACAAATTATCTCATTTTATTGTAAAAACCTAAAAAATAAATCATATTGAGACCTTTCTGGAACATTGCCATTTTTGGCACATTTGGCACCATTTGGCACCATTTGGATAACGAAAAAGGTTCACCTGAAAAAAACCCTGTAAAATTTGAATGGTTTGAGATATTGACACCAGATTGTTACCAGAGGTAGGCAGCATATTGATGAATCAGATAGAGGAGTCATTTCCTTGATTGCATTTGTAGCTCCCCAGGTAAAAATTCTTAAACTTGAATGTAGGTACCCGTTTTTTAGTTTTTTTATATTTTCTGTACATAAATTGTTGTAGTTAAGTATCAAAAACTGGATTTCTATGAGTTCTCACTGCTTAGTCGTAATAATGCAGGTGTCTGCTTTAATAAAAGCCATGAACCATATTTGTACCATTTATAGTTTTTGAGATAACCACCTTTGTTTGTCACTAGTGAAAACAGGCAAAATTTGGCCTATTTTGCCCTCGGTAGGAAGAGGTTAAGCTGCCTGCAATCCGTCAAGAGATCGGATTTATAAACCGCCAATTCCCGAAACATATCTCATTCATGGTTAGTCACGTAAAAAGAAAAACAACAATAGCCTCCGAATGTGGCTCTAGTCTATGCTACTCTGCAGATAATGTAAACACTTTTAATTATAATAATAATAAGAATAATCTCTGGTATGTACTTTCTTAGTAGTGTCTATTGTTTTCTTTCTGGCTAAGATTCCTGGGAAATATGCATTGTCCAATTAAGCTTGTTAGCCAGAGAAGCGTCAGTCTGCTTCTAGTCAGGAAGCAGATATAAGCTAGGCTACTACGAAGTGAATCAACATGCCTTATAGCCTACATTCATTGCACTACAGAAAACTAAACTAAACCTAGCTGTCCGGTACCAAAACATTTCCCGCAGGTAACGTTCTACACTACTGGAAAAAAAACTGCGAAGGAATTTCTGCGAATGAGCTCGCTCGCTAGCTCGTAGCCCACACATGGAAGGTTGGAGTTACGCATCCGGCAATCCAGTGTTGAATAGCCTAACGTTAAATGTATTTCATTTTCTATAGAATACTAATAGCCCTATTTAAAAACTGTATTTCCATATTTTACTGATGCAAACTATTTAGGCTGTACTAGCTATTTAGGCTGTATGTCTTTCAGCTAGAATGTGTTTGCGTCTAGCCCATTGTGAGACAAGCCCATGCATTGACGGGAGTCATTTTGTTTCCTGTTTCCTGTTTGCTGTTTGAATCTGAACTGAAGGTGTTTGCTTCGCTTGCTCAACTGAACAAACTTTTTAAAAAAAAAAATATATATATATCTTAAATACTACTGCATTAATTTAGATTTTTCAACAACAATTTCCACGATTTCCCACTTTTGTGACTACTGCTCTAAGTTGATCACATCCAGACCCAGAACATCTAACAACAACTAAGGATAAATACGGTAAGCGCACATTATGGCTTCCACTGCAAGTGTTTCCTGCGGGGTGTGTTTCATGTTTAGCCTTAGTTCCGTTGCTAATTTTACCAGTAATGGTATATGTGCAAAGTGTCAGCTTAACTCAGAATTGGCACGGAAAATAGCTGAGCTAGAGGCCCGCATCCGGACGTTATATCAGATCCAGGAGAGTGAGAGTTTGGTAGATTCCCTCTTACCTGAGCCGGATGCCAGTTTAGATGCTAGTATTTCTCCCCCGTCAGAGTCCTCACTGCGGGACGATTTTATCACGGTGCAAAAGAAACATAGCTGTCGGCTTAGAGCCGCCGAGCATCACCCTACTCGCGTTTCAAACCGATATTCCCCACTCAGTAACACACCTACTGAGAAAGCCCTGATCATAGGGGATAGTATTCTGAGAAACATGAGATTAGCGACACCAGCGACCATAGTGCAGTGTATGCCTGGTGCCAGAGCTACCAATGTTGAGGCTAGTCTGAGAGTGCTGGCTAAAAGTAAATGTAAATACTCTAAAATTGTTATTCACGTCGGCACAAATGACGTCCGATTGAGGCAATCGGAGGTCACCAAAAATAACTTTGTTTCGGTGTGTGCGATGGCTAAAAAGATGTGTCGGGAAGTAATATGCTCTGGTCCGCTCCCAGTTCGTAGGAGTTACGAGGTCTACAGTAGACTCACGTCGCTAAATCGCTGGCTGTCTGAGTGGTGCTCATCTAGTGGCATAGGGTTCGTCAATAATTGGCCTGATTTCTGGAGAATGCCTGGCCTACTGAAGAGAGACGGACTCCACCCGAGCTGGAGAGGTGCTCTTTTCCTAGCAAATAAGTTAGATGCTAGTCTTAGTAAGGCCAGATCCTGACACCTTATCAGGGCGCCGGCCAGGCAGCAGGCCTCTGATCCTACATCGGAGCCTGTGCGTTTCCCAATGCCCGTGACTCAGACACATGGCCCAACGCCGTTGTCTGCAAGGTGCGTTTCAGAGCTAGAAATTGGCAATAGTACTCATCCTCATCCCATATCTGAGCTAGAAATTAGTATTTATTATATTGAGACTGTGTCTGCCCCACGCATATATGCCAAACGTAAAGCAAACCGTGGTGTCAACGCGGATAATCTTATTACTCTCAAATTAAAACATGTTGCTGCTAGCAGCTGTTGTGAATCACTCCAAAAAATTGGACTACTAAATGTTAGATCTCTTGCTCCTAAAGCACTTCTTGTAAACGAATTGATCACAGATCATAATCTCAAAGTACTGTGTCTGACTGAAACTTGGCTAAGACCTGGTGAATATGTCACACTTAATGAAGCGTCTCCTGTAGGTTTTTTAAGTACTCAGGTATCGCGCCAGTCAGGAAGAGGGGGTGGTGTTGCAGCGATCTATCAGTCCACCTTAAGCTTAACCCCTAAGTGTGGAGATACGTTCTCATCTTTTGAAGTTCTTTCTATGAATTGTGTACAGCATGACTTAGCTAAAATAAGGGGTAACATGCAGTCCTTTTTCCTAGTGTCTGTTTACAGACCACCTGGGCCCTATTCGGATTTTCTAATAGAATTCGCTGAGTTTTGGTCTTGCCTTGCTATTTCGGCAGACAAGGTTGTGATTGTTGATGATTTTAACATACGTGCAGTGTTTCCCCTACCATTATCTTGGCCGGGCGGCCCGCCCGGCCAAACGCACGTGCCGCCCGGCTTGGACAAGAGGGAAAATAAATAATTTTAATGAAAAAAAAAAAAAATGTATATTATTCTTTTTTTTTTTTATATACACTACTCACAAAAAGTTAGGGATATTCGGCTTTCGGGTGAAATTTCAGGATGAACCTAAAATGCACTATAACCTTTACAGGTGAAATTAATTTGACCTTCTCTAAACTTTTGAATGCACATGTCCAACTATTCAATGTTTCAGTACTTTTTGCACAACTTGCTGTTCTCTAACAAGGAGCTGAACGGCAAAATTCACAACAGGTGTTTGATCCATGAATCGACCAATAAATTTCCTGGTTCAATTAGAATTGGTATTTAAACAGTCCTCTTCATCATGCTGTTCACATTTTGACATCATGAGACCAAGACGACACCTAACAATTGATCAACAGTACCTCGCCATTGCGAGGCTTCAAACAGGATGTTCTCAGAGGGAAGTGGCCACTGAACTTAGAGTGTCACAGAGTGTCATCAGCAGGTTGCAACAGAGATACAGAGAGACTGGAAGAGTCACAGAAAGGCATAGAAGTGGACGTCCTTTGGCCACATCCCACACTGATGACCGCTTCATTGTGAACAGTGCCCTGCGGAACCGGATGATGAATGCCACTCAACTCCAGGCACATTTAAGGGAGGTGAGAGGCACCCAAGTGTCACGTCAGACCATTCGAAACCGTTTACATCAGCGTGGTCTGCGTGCTAGACGACCTGCAAGGGTACCTGACCACACCACCAGGCACAGGCGTCATCGTCTTGCATGGGCCAGGGAGTATTTACGCTGGAAGAGGGACCAGTGGGCCTCAGTGCTGTTCTCTGATGAAAGTCGATTCACGTTGAGCAGAAATGATGGCCGCCAACGATGTTGGAGACGTCAAGGAGAGCGCTATGCATCAGCCACTGTTGTCACCAGACGACCCTTTGGTGGTGGCGGTGTTACAGTGTGGGCAGGTGTGTCTAGTCAATACAGAACTGCCCTACACTTTGTGAATGGTACAGTGACAAGCCCATACTACCTGAATAACATCATTAATCCAGTCATTGTGCCCCTGCATGAACAACACAGGCCTAATTTCATCTTCATGGACGACAATGCTCCAGCTCATCGAGGTCGCATCATTAGGGAAAGGCTGCTGGAAAAACCCAAAACAGCTTCGGTTTCCCGTTAGGCCTAATTAAGATTTTCATTGGCAGCGCTGATATTATGAGGGTGTAATTATAGTTTCCGCCTCTACGCAAAATGGCGCACTTTCACCGCCCGGCCTGAAAAAAAATCTAGGGGAAATACTGCATGTGGATAAACCGGGTGATCCCCTAGGAACAGCCTTTGCCTCTATTATTGGCTCTGTTGGGTTCAAACAAAATGTCTGTGGACCCACTCATTACCATAGCCATACCCTAGACTTAGTGTTATCCTATGGTATCAATCTTATGAATCTTACTATTGCACCCATATAAGCCAAAAAGATCACTCCGTTCCCAAGACGCAGGCTACCTAGTAGTCCCAAGAATATCTAAAAACTTGACGGGTGGTAGAGCTTTCTCCTACAGAGCGCCACTACTGTGGAACGCCCTGCCAAAATTTATAAGGGAATCAGACACTGTCTCTAAGTCTAGATTAAAAACGCACCTTTATGATCAGGCTTATAATGAGCTATAGTCTGGAGACAGGACCAGAGAAGCATTTAGCCATAGAGTAATGTGGGGTGGCATCCTTTCCTTACTGTCACCTGTCAACAGCTGTGACCCCATCTTCCTGGGCTGGCTCTTGATAGGTGGGTAGGATTGTTTTCCCTCTCATGACTGCATGGTTTCTCAAACTCTGTCTTCATAGCTATGCAGCCATAGATTACTCCTGGCGGGGGCACTTGTCCAACCCTCCCACCCCTTCCCTACCCCCCACCCCTCCAGTTGGTGCTCCTGCTGCTCTATTACACTTCCCCTAACTGTTTTCTCTCTCTCTTTTTTTTTTACATTCTGCCGGCGGGGCTTATGCCCCGCATCTCGAGAGTTGCTGTCCGGCTTCCTGTCCGTTGCCGCTTGCCCCTCCCTCCTTACCACCGTTGCCAGCTGCTCCCGCCGCCATCGGCGCCCGGTTCCCCACCATCACTGCCGCCACATCTGGACTGTCATCTAGCTGCTGCAAATTATATTATCATGGACATTGGCTGTTTTGACCATGTTGGTCTTTAAGCCCTAGACCAGGGGTGTCAAACTCCAGTCCTGGAGGGCCGCAGTGTCACAGGTATTTGTGGTTTCCTTTCAATCAGCACCCAGTTAAAGCATTGAGAACAAGGTGTGTGGACTTCTTAGCCAATTAGTGACTTAAATTAATCACTTGTGCTTAAACGCACCAAAAACCAGCAGACACTGCGGCCCTCCAGGACCGGATCTTGACACCCCTGCCCTAGACCCTGAGCCGACCAGAGGAGGATGGGTTCCCCCATTGAGTCTGGTTCCTTCCAAGGTTCCTAGTTACACCAGGGAGTTTTTCCTTGCCACTGTTGCCTTTGGGTTGCTCTTGTGGGGGGTTTAGGCTGGGTTTTGCTGTGAAGTGCATTGTGACAACTTGTTGTGAAATGCGCTATATAAATAAATATTGATATTGATGATGTCTCCATATAGACTTGGTTCATTAATTTACATGCTTCTTCATGATCCATAGCTCAGGTGGTGCTGTTCATTGTATTTCATTACACATTAAATACTGCTCATCTACAAACTCTTTTAATGAAATTGTGTGCTGTCTGTAATAGGATAACTGTTCTCATTCTTGTCAATAGAGGGCGATATAGTTAAGCGAATGTCTGCATGCATTTCTTTGGAATGCATGTCTCTCTCCGTGTTTATCTTCATGCATTATTCATCATTAGTTAGCTATAAAAAATAAGTGATATCAGATCAAAAACGTCTATGACGTAAAAAAAAAAAGCCAAGTTACTCACGCATAGCCTACATAGCGCTGTCTATAAGTTCTTAATTCCAACTTGCAAAAACTAGGCCTGCCTTTAAAAGTCTTGATATCAAAATGTGGCCAAGTTACAACTAACAATATTGCCTATCGTAGCTCACACTAAATAAACTAGCTCTATTCCAAAGCAATGCTATCCAAACTTTCCTAAATTATTTAATGCAACTTGGCCCTGTGTTTCTTCATCTTACCATCTCAAGAGAATGTGGTCAATGAAACTGTATGTGCCACACCAAACTGCAAAATGAAAATAATTTATAGTGGAAATACTCTGATTCAGATGTGTTGCACTTAGAAATGAAACAGAAAAATTACTACACTATAGGGCATGTTTAAACAATTGTCTGCATCCACTGCTTTGGGTCTATAAAAAGCACAGAATGAATAAAATGTATTATTATTATTATTATTATTATTGATTTATTTATTGATTGATTTATTTGGATTTCTATCAAAACCTGTGTGGTCCTACAGAGCATAGATATCCTTGTGTTCACAAAATTCTGTTTGCAAATATCATAAATACTATTATGTTAAGAAAATTGGTACTATTACTTATTTGCCACCATCTGACCCACAAACGTCTGGATACGTTTGTAAAAATGCTATATGTACACTATTTTCTAGGTAAAAATATTACTAATTTTTATCTGCATTTATTTATTCATCACCCCTTTCTCTATTGTACATTATGTTTCTTGATGTAAATGTGTTTGTGAATTGTAAAGAATTCTGTAGCAGCAGTTAACATTTTAAAACCTGTACATTTTCTAAAGTAAACTTGCCAACAAAGTGCAACCATATCCTTTCTGGAGTGTAATTATTCATCAACTGTTAAAAACATTCATTGAAATCATATGTTGTTCCATGAGGCGCAATCTCTTCACATGCAAAGATGAAGAAACACAGGGCCAAGTTGCATTAAATAATTTAGGAAAGTTTGGATAGCATTTACTGCAGTACCTGTAGTAGACATCACTCATCCATTACAAATTACTTCAGGACAGGTGCTAAAGACTGGTCAATGAACTGGTCAACCACTAAGCGGACAGCTCCGCAGCAGGAAGGAAATAAACGAAAAAATGGGAATGAAAACCTCCTGGCATAAGCCAAAACAAAAGCAACGTCAAAAGAGGGCGAACTCGGCAATAGCGAGTAATCAAACAACAAAAGAACCCCACGCTCTCACACAAGGAGCGTTTAACTGGAGGTCAGAGAAAAACAAAAGAAAGCCTGTGTAAAAAGGGCGAAAGAAACAAAATAGAAAGCTAGCTTGGGTGCAAGGCAGGCTCCAGGCTAGAAAACACTACAATACTACTGCAAACAATTTTTTTGTGAGCTGTTATTATAAAACTTGTGATTAGGGTTGCAAAGTTCCGGGAAAATTTACCTTTTTGAGGGATTTTGAGGTCATTTTGGGAATTTATGCCGTTAACAACATTTTTCATAAATCGTAAGTATGTCTAATTAATCCTTTCCCTCTCACCCTCAGATATTTGTGGGGAGTGTTCTGATGCAATATGGCTGCTTCACCCAGGAGCACATTAGCCCCCCCCCACTCTGAGATCTGGTGGGCGATTCAATGACACAGTCACAGACTAAAGCCTGGGTTTTCAACAGGCTTTTTAATGTATCGGGCCTATTTGAGGGGTCACTACAAATACTTTGCACACATTGTTAGAGAGAAAACCATGGGTTTTAAGAAATGATGTTGGTTTACCACAATGTGAACACATTATTTTTTTCAAGTGCAGTTTGGTATACAAAAAGCATCTTAAATAAGGAAACATAAATTCAAAAATATAATTTCGTAATTTCCTTCCATCTAAGACAGAAAATTTGATTCCTATTAGGAATAACTTCTTTTTGACTAAAGTAAGGTTAAAAAATGTTTTTAACTTGACTTGCTTGACCTAGGATAATTATTTATCTCAACCACAGCTAGCTTCATCTTCAGATAGAGTCTTTGGAGAATCTGGACAATCCTCCTCAGATTAAATTTGTGTGGTGTCATCTTTGATGGGCTCAACGAGTTTCACAATTGACTGAATAGCCACCAGCTTCTCAACTCATTAGTTTGTCAGCCTGTTACACACTCTGCTGTATGTTCCACCAAACGGGCACCAGTTTCGCTCTGGTATCTGGATAATAATTGAAGCAACAGGGGACATGGCTTCACACACCCTTCCACCAGGTTGATGCAAAAGGCCCTCACAGCCCTCCTCTCCAGAAATGACCTGGGCCAGTTCAGCACATTTTCTTTGTTTATTGTTTACTTTTACTTTTTTGTGTTTTATTAGCTTTGTTTAAGCATGAGATTGTTACAGTAAGATGACTTACCCTGGAAAATTTCCAAAAATGACAGAAAGTTACCTGGAAAATTCCCTCCCTTTGTAACCCTAGTGCTGACCCCAGAAGAAAACCCTCTTGAACACAAAGCAGTTCCTGGCCAGTGGTTCTGGTGTGCCTGTGCAAGGATTTGTATAAGTCATGCTTAAATGCACTAGGCTCTAACTAAGAAATAATGACGAGAACATTTTTTTATTAAAAAATAAAATTAAACAAAATAAAACCATGAAAGACCATAATACCAATGATACCTTTCACAGCAATAAAATGGCTCGGCAGACTAACTGTTGCTCAAACTAAAGAAAAAATTATAATGCATCTTGCGCCATCTCTGTCGCATTGGTATGGTGATGGTTCTGAAATACGAAGGTTGTTCTTCATTTTAGTTGTACTGCTGGAATAGCAGTTGCTGCTTGCATAGTAGTGTGGAAGAGCATTTTCTGTTTGCAGGCGACTTTCTCCTTGGTTATTACTTTGCTGCAATGACATGCAACCTGTAATATTTCCAAATTGTACTCCTAACGTGAGGTAGAGTTACAATTTTTCTTGGCTTCTCCATTTCAAATGTATAGCCTACAGGCTACGTGGATAGCATGACCCACACATTAATCTTATTTAGGCTACCTAACGGTAAACCCTCCAGACAAAACAATAACATGGCTTTTTATTTATATAAAGTGACCGTAGTCTGGATCTTTGTGTATAAAAGTGCATCGGTGTGTATATGCAAGCATATGCATGGCCTAAAGACACTTTCAGAGCAGCATAAAGCCCACAACTGAGTGAAATTACCCTTTCTCTCATTAGCACATAGACCTCAAACACAGCTGACGCAAATGGCATGATTTTCTGGATATAATGACATATCCAGAAAGCACAGCAACAACCTGCTTGAACACTGCAAAAACCAAATCATAACAAGCATTTTAATCTTATATTTAGAATCTTATTTCTGTTATTTTTTTTTTTTTGCTAAATAAGACAAACTATCTGCCAGTGGGGGAGATAGTTTTACTAATTTCAAGTAACTTAAAACAAGCTAACATTTTCCACTTTTGAGAAAATAATTAGATTTTAAGTCTCATTACAAGACTAAAACACTTGTTAAAGACAGACATTTTTTGCAGTGAATATACAGTGAGCACCATAATTCATGGGACAGTGACATCTTTTGTTATTTTGGTTCTGTACTCTAGCACTTTGAGTTTGAAAGGATACAATGAGGTTGAAGTGCAGACTGTCAGCTTTAATTTGAGGGTATTTTAATCCATATCGGATGAACCGTTTAGAAATTATAGAACCTTTTGTACATAGCCCCCCCCCATTTTCGGGCATCAAAAAATATTGGACAGTTTAACAGAATGTAGAATAAAGTCATAATTTTTTATATTTGGGCGCATATCCTTTGCATGCCATGACTTCCTGATGTCTGTGACCCAACAATATCAAAAGACTCTATATCTTATTTTCTGGTACTCTTACAAGCAATACTATAACTTCTCTGCATTTGAATGGATCTCTATGGGAATTGGGGAGTGGGACTAGATTTAGCTGTAAATTATGCTGGAACAGTATGGAATACATGGTTGGCGAAATGGCTGTAAGTCATCAAGGGTCTGAGGTATCAAACAAGCCTCAAACCATCACTCTGCTGTCAGATATGCAGTAGATATGGATACCCTCCTTTCAAACTCAAAGGGCTAGAGTACAGAACCAAAATAACAAAAAATGTGTCATTGTCCAATGAATTATGGTGCTCACTGTACATATCATTTCCCACGTTCAAAAAATTAATCAACAATCAGAAAGCTAATTAATGCAAATCTTATTTCACATAACAAGTCGTAACAAACTTTTTGTGACACTGGTCAGCCTAAGGGTCCAGCATCAATTGTTTATGTGCACACTGCTATGAGCATGGTTAAAGTCACAGGGCACACCTGTTCTGTCACTGTATGATAGTGATGGACTTGTAAAAGGACTGAAGTGCTTTGAGACAATGATTACTTGCCTCTGTGGTGGAAAGCACTGTGTCCTCATCCAGGCTCAACACAGCATCTGTAACAATCGTCTCGTATGCCTGGAACCGACTGCTCATCACCTGTAATGGACAGCACACGCACTGTATAAGAGCCTGATGCTAGCTATGGGAGAGTGATTCTTTAGTAAAGCTTCAATGCGTAGAGCTATAATGTGCAATCAATTATATATGATATGATATGAATATGAATATGATATGAATCAATAACAGTGTAGGACCATGGAGAGAAATGTATTTTAATTGGCTTTAAGTCATGCCAGTTGGCACATGGTAGCTCCACCCACAATATAGTTCACTCTCCTATCTAGCACAGAAAACAAGCAATTTGTATATATACACACAACTATCTATAACCATTAAAAGCTACACAGTATCTTCCAGAGTAAAACAGGCTTGTTCATGTTTTTTTTTTCCTGTTTAAACTTTATATGAACTTATGTTGCTGATAGTCGCTGTACCATGAAGCAGAAGAATGATAAAAAAAATAAGTCAAAAGTGACTTTAAACATTTCAAAGTATGGAAAGCTGCTCTTCCTTTCTGCAGTTCAATGTTCACTGCCTCACTAAAACTTTTACAGATATCACCTTGTCATTAATTAATTTGGATTTATTTTTTCCTTTCATTTGCATTTCAGAAAAGGACAGTTCTATTAAAGCTAGCTAAAAAGTTTACCTCACCACTGCTTACCACTTAAGTAAAAGTAGAGTTTGAAATCAAGCACAGGTTTTCTGGATTAGATTGATATTTTCATTTTGAAAATATTCCAGAGACAGAATTTTGAAAATGCCACAGCAACCTCCATGAGACTAATACACAAATGTTCACTGTTCTCAAACATTGTACCCATTCCTCCATGTCATTTCCCCCCCAAAAAAATATTTCTTAGGATAAATTTTGACACAATCACACTGATTTCAGTAAAGAATGAAAAAGACAAAACAATCAATTTAATTAAACAATTAAGAGGTGACAAGATGTGTTTAATGAAACAAGCATTTACACTCATCCTGAAGCTAAAACACAGTTAAAGGTGCATTATGCAGGATTTCGACCTAGAAAACATAAAATAACCATGCTCAGTCATATCTATGGTGCACTGGCAATCTCTGTTGAAAAAAAATTTCAGAAACCTTGCTCCTCTGCCTGTTTTTATTATTTTAAGATGTGTTCAGGATGTTGCTGGGCGTGGCGCTCTTTTCTGTGTGGGGAGGGGTGGGTGTGGCAACAGAGCCTGTGGTGTGGGATCAGGTTTCAGCGTAGCCTACAGCGAAGCCAAACATGCTACCTTTTGTATCAAATTAATAACAATGTAATATTATGTTTTATTTGAGAAAAGGAATAATATTTGTATAGCCTACAAATATCTTCATGAAAAAGTAATTTAGGCCTACTTTACAAGGGTATTACCCAGCTTAGATATGATAGACAAGATATGGTCTGCAAATGTTACAGCCTATTCCTCACATGATTCTGTCTTTACATCCCAGTTCGAAATTAATGTTCAGATGCACCATTTTTTCAGCCAGACATTTAGGGCACTGCCTTGGCTGAATATTGGTTTAAAACAGGAAGCGGGCCTGAGATCACAAGCTTGCAAAAGGGTTTGATACAGTTAATTAATTAAAATTGTTCATGGAAACTTCAGATTTTCTCAACTTGGGGTCATTTGTACCCGCATGAATGATGACAGGCTATAGATTTAGTGGAGTGTTTTGTTCATTGTGGGAGCTTGATGTTTTATAAATAACAAAAAACTACGCTTTAAGTGTGAAGTTTGGCTTGCTCAAAAGCCGCAAAAGACAGGAAATTCAAATGAGCACCACCAAGCCAAACTTCAGCTCTCTACACTATCAGGGATTTCCAGTACTCCGTTTTTTATATCTGACTGCTATACAGTTCTGTAGCTATGCTGGTCTACTGTATTTCAAACAACATGTACTCATCACTGGGCAGATTGGTTCAAACCTTCTCTCAAAGAGCCTAATTCATACTCTAACGCCGTGTTCACAACTCGTCCATTGTTTTTACGGACCATAAATCATCAACACAATCCCCGCACCTAGAGCAACGCAGCAGCATAAGAGATATAATGAAAAGGGTCTAGCTGCAGGGTCGGAGAAGCCTCACACTGTCATGGTTTTGCAGTTCGCCGGTCCTGTTCTGTGGATGTTTTCTTTCAATGCCGCGGGACTGTGCTCCTCGTGTTTTTCCGCTCACCCGCACTCATTCATTTCACCTGTGCTTGCGTCTGTTGTGTATTTAAGAGCATCGATTTCCTGTCTCATTGCTTTTGTGTCTCATTTGCCACCGAAAACCAGGTATTCGGTATAGGTTCAAGCGACCACTTTGCCTTAAAGCTTTTTGCTTCTAAGGTAACGGACTTGCTTTAGTGCGTTAGAGCATTTCCTTTATGATTTGTTTCTCTCGTCAGCACTTTCTGTTCCTAGCTTTGGTTCTCCTTTCTGTCCTCTTTGAGGCAGTAACCTTTGATACAGTTTATCTTTTTTACCTCTTTACTTAGCTCTTTCTGAGATTTAGAGCTAGAGGTAATTTCTTTTCTTCCTTTTATTTTCTGCTCGAGTCTGCAACCTTTCGCCCACTTCGCTGGGTCGCTATTCTTTCTCTTTGTTTCTGTTTGCCTCTTATTTTTAGCTCTTTTATAGTATATAGAGCAAGAGGTAAATTATTTTCTGTTTCTTACTACTACTCGAGTCTGGGAGTTTCGCCCACTTTTCTGGGTCGTTTTTACTTGGCTTATGCCGGGAGTTATTTTCTCTCTCTGTTCCTCCGAACCAGACCCCTTACAGGACACAAAAGCCTCTAAGGAGGCACCAGCGATTCCGTTAGAGGAGGATCAAGCCATGGCCATGCAACACACGGCGTTGGCCACCCATGAAGAGGGCATTCTGGCTCTCCAGGCGCAGCAGCAGGCCATGTTGGTGCAGCAGAGTCAACTAGTCGATCAGCTGCGCATTCAGGAGGGATGGTTCCGCAAGTCAGCTGACTGTCGCCCAGACTGATCCAACACCCCCAGTCCCACAAGCACCCGTTTCTGAGGGCCCTCCTCCCTTGCCCGTTCCACTCACTGTGAGGGAGCTTAAGTTTCAACTGCCCCTCCACTATGACGGGAAGTCGGGAGAGTGTCGGGGCTTCCTGACACAGTCTTGTTTTTTTTAAAGCACAGCCCTCACTGTTCTTGTCACAGGATTCCCGGGTAGCGTTTATTCTGTCGCTACTGACCGGGACCGCCCTCGCCTGGGCTAGTCCCCTGATTCAGGCTAAAGCTCCTATGATGAATGATGTGGATAAGCTGATGGAGGAGATGGCGTTAGTCTTTGATTATAACATTTCTGGTTAGGAGGCCACCATGCGACTAACCTGTCTCCGCCAGGGCAACGATACTGTATTGGGTTTCTCCATCACTTTTCAAGCACTGGCAGGAGAGACAGGGTGGTCTGAGGGTCCTCCGATTTCGCTGTTCACCAACACATTGTCAGATCCTATCAAAGACCGCCTGCTATGTTCGATGCCCTGGTATCCACAGCTATCCGCTTAAATAACCGTGTTCGTGAGCAAGAGAGAGAGGTGACAGGAGAGACCGTTCAGCTTGTTATCTCTCCTCCCCTCCGGTAACGTCTCCAGCCCCCTTTTCCGTCCACCCACCCTTAACAGGGAGGAGCCTATGCAGGTGGACGGTACTTCTCTATGCGTTTCAATACAATCTAAGCCGCGACAGGAGTGGTGTCGTTACTGCAGGCGCAGGGGGCACTTGAAAGATCTGTGCCAGAAATTGGGGGATCTCGCTAGGGGGGACTGTTGGCTACTGTTCCTCGGATGTTATTACCGGTTCAACTGCTCTGGAACAAGCGCTCGGTCAGTATCAACGCCTTTATCGATTCCGGAGCAGTCGACTGCTTTGTTCATGCCGACTGGGCCAAGGCACACCGCCTCTTTCGGCCCCGGTTAGTCACGGCCCTCGACGGATGCCTGTTGGGCACCAGGACCATTACAGAGACCACGGGCTCCTTGACTATGCGCGCCTTCCACGAAGGCCATTCAGAACTTATCTAGTTCTTTTTAGTCGATTCCCCAGCTTATCCGATAGTTTTAGGGCATTCTTGGCTGGTTCGGCACAGCCCACATATTAATTGGTGTGGTGACAAGGTTGTCATTCTCCAATGCAGCCCCCAATCTGGGTCTTGCTGTCGGCTGACGGTCCCCTTCGCGTCTCGTGGGCATAGCTGTCGCTCTGAGCTTACTTTGGTCAGTGATCTCGAGGAGATTGATCCCCTTCCTGATCAGGGTAGCTCCGCCCCTTTTTCTGAGGAGGGGAGGGAGAGCTTAGGCTGGGATTTACTGGCAGACGGGAACTCTCTTTGGGGCGAGGGTTCACTTGACAAGTTTTCTGATTCCGAGATTGCGTGGGACTCCTCGCCTGATTCGCTCCCTGATTCGGAGAGCATTGAAGTGGTAGAGGCGCTCGATTTTCCCTTGCCACTTAATGTACCTGTTGAGTACACTGACTTCGCCGAGGTCTTCAGCAAGCAACGAGCTACCACTTTGCCAGCACATCGACCCTATGACTGCGCCATCTATACCCGGGCACAGTTCCTCCCAGGGGGTCTCTTTACTCCTTATCGGCCCCTGAGAGTGCAGCCATGAAGGAATACATTGAGGAAGCCCTGGCCAATGGATTCATTAGACCCTTCACCTCGCCGGCAGGTACGGGCTTCTTTTTTGTTAAGAAAAGGTTTGAGGCTGTGCATTGATTATCGTGGCCTTAATGACATCTCTATTAAGAATTGGTACCCGCTTCCACTTATGAATTGTATTCACCAAATACAATTGTATTCTGTATTCACCAAACTCAACCTCCGTAACGCTTACAATCTGGTGCGCATGCGTGAAGGCGATGAGTGGAAGACAGCGTTTACCAAGCATAACGGGCACTACGAATATCTCGTGATGCCGTTCGGGAGTTGGGGGTAGGAGCTATTTTGTCCCAGCATTCTCCACTGGACCGTAAGATGCACCCGTGTGCCTATTTCTCTAGTGTGTTGACACCTGCCGAGAGAAATTATGACGTACGGGACCGGGAGCTGTTGGCGGTAAAATTGCCATTGGAGGAGTGGCGGTAAAATTGCCATTGGAGGAGTGGCGCCACTGGCTAGAGGGGGCTGAGCATCCATTCACTGTATGGATGGACCATAAAAACCTGGAGTACGTTCAGCAAGCCAAGAGGCGCAACTCTCTGCAAGCTCGTTAGGCATTGTTTTTCGCCCGGTTTAATTTTCTTCTTAATTATCGACCCGGGTCGAGGAATGTGCTTTCACGCATTTACGACCGCACTAACAGAGACCTGGCTCCGGAACCCATTGTGCCCGCCGCGCAAATTTTGGCCCCGGTTATGTAGGATATTAAGGCGGCTATTCAGAGGGCGTTGCGCTCGGATCCGGGCCCAGGTGGGGCTCATCCTCACTGCTTCTTTGTCCCTCTCCGGGGAGGTCCCGGGTTCTCCAATGGGGACATTCCTCCCAGCTGGCGGCTCATTCAAGCGTCCATCGGACGAGGGATTTTCTGTCTCTGCGATTTTTATGGCCCACCATGGAGAGAGATGTGCGGGAGTTTGTTTCTGCCTGTTCGGTCTGCGCCCGCAGCAAGGGCTCAGGACTCCCACCCTCGGGTCTTTTACGCCCGCTACCCAACCTCAGCCCTCCTTGGAGCCACATCACACTAGATTTTATCACCGGGTTGTCTGCATCCCAGGGAAACACAGTGATTCTGGTGGTCGTGGATAGGTTCTCCAAGGCAGCACACTTCATTGCCCTACCCAAACTACCTTCAGCTGGTGGTAGACCATGTTTTTAGGGTGCATGGTCTCTCCCAGGATGTGGTATCGGATCGCGGCCCTCAATTCACCGCACGGTTCTGGCGCTCCTTTTGTGCTCAGCTAGGGGCGTCCATTTTTTGGACAGACTGAGCACACCAACCAAACATTGGAGAACACTCTTCGGTGCCTGGCCGCCTCCAATCCCACGTCTTGGAGTCGCCACCTCGCCTGGGCGGAATATGCGCATAACACACTGCATAATGCTTCCATGGGGCTCTTCGCTTTCGAGACTCAGTTTGGGTATCAAATCCCTCTGTTCCCTGAGTTGGAGAGGAATATGGAGGTACCGTCCACAGCTTCTATCTGTTTGGAGGCACATTTGTGTGTAGCTGCTGTGCGCCACAGCTAAGCAAAAGATTTCGGCCGACAGGCGTCGCTGTCCGTCTCCTTCCTACCGAGTCAGGCAACAGGTTTGGCTCTTCACGCGGGACCTTCCTCTGCAGTTGGAGTCTCGTAAACTCGCTCCGCGCTTCCTGGGCCCCTTTAAAATCATCCAGAGAATTAACCACAGGTTAAGTCTGCAACTTCCGCGCTCCATGCGCATTCATCCTACGTTTCACGTCTCCCGGTTGAAGCCGGTGCTTGTTAGCGCTCTTGCTCCAGTGGACAAGCCGCCGCCCCCTCCACGGTTCGTGGGGGGAGGTCCGGTGTATACCGATTGGCGCATTTTGGCCCAGAGACGTGTGGGCAGAGGAGCCCAGTTCCTTGTTGAGTGGCAGGGTTATGGCCCTGAGGAACGCTGCTGGGTTCCCTCTTGGAACATTTTGGACCCAGAATTGATTAGGGCCTTCTGCAGAGATAATTCTGAGGGATCGTCTGGGGTCGTCCCATGGAGGGGGGGTCATGGTTTTGCAGTTCGCCGGTCCTGTGGATGTTTTCTTTCTATGCCGCGGGACAGCGCTCCTGCCGTTTTTCCGCTCACCCGCACTCATTCGTTTCACCTGTGCTTGCGTCTATTGGGTATTTAAGAGAAGCGATTTCCTGTCGCGTTGCTTTTGTGTCTCATTTGCCACCGAAAGCCAGGTATTCAGTATAGGTTCAAGCGACCATTTTGCCTTAAAGCTACGCGTAAGAGGAGGCAACCAAGCGTAATTATGGAACCAAGATGGCGCAGTGTTTTTACCTTGTAGTGTAGCTAGCTACATTCCGTTTAGCAAAGCACAATTCATTAGGTAAATGCTGCTGTTCTTCTTTTTACTTTACAGTCTCTTTCATACAGTTTTTGGTTAGTTATGTCTAGGTTATTCAGGAGTTTCTCCGTGCAGCAGGTCCTAGCCCAGTGGTGTAAGGTAACATATATTTTTTTGCCGGTATACCAGTGTGAATTCACTGTTATGTATAAAATAAATCCCTCTGAATTAAATGAATATAGGTAACATTACTATATTGTAACAATGGCAAGCTAGCCAGCAAAATTACACATAGCAGCTAGCTATCTATTTGTGTCTGAGACGAGCTGTTCCGAGTTTCTTTTGAATTAAATGAATTTGAATGGTTTGATATATTGACACAATATTTTTAGCAGAGATAGGCAGCATATTGAGGAATCACAAAGAGCTTTTTCCTCCATAGCTCTTGTAGCTCATCAGGTAAAAAATCTGAAAGTTGAATGTAGGTACCCGTTTTTTAGTTTTTCCCCAATTTCTGTACATAAATTGTTGTAATTAAGTATCAAAAAGTATATGTATATGAATTTTGACTGCTTAGTCATAATAGTGCAGTTCTCTGTTATAATAAAAGCTATGAACCATATTTGTAGCCTTTACAGTTTTTGAGATAAATAGCTTTGTTGATTACTAGTGAAAACAGGCGGAAATTGGTATATTTTGCCCTTGGTATTAAGAGGTTAACAGATCAATGGTAAAATAATAATGTGATCCTTCCAAATAACAAAGCTGGCTACATGGAAATTAAAGCAGAGAACATGAAATGCATTGAGAGTCCGAACCTCGTAGGCTATTTATTTGTCTCCAAAACGAACGGTGACCAAAACTGTTTACATCTATACATAACCATCTAAGAGTTTATATATTACAGTAACAAGCTAGTACTACATATAGCCTTGGTGTAACAATCTAATATGATACATTATTGTAATAATGTAGTAAGTCTATATATTAGGCTACTATAACACAAGATGCATTTAAATCTTACATGAAGGATTTAGAGGCAGATTCGTAGCTTATTTCCCAAAGATCTTCATATGGTCCTTGTCCTGCAATAGGACCTAGCTAACTACTGTATTTGTAGTAATTATTGAAATTTGTGTAATTTATTGTATATTGTTTGTCTGAAACTTTTTTGTAATCAACTGTGCTGCTTCTTGTCTTGGTCTCTCTTTAAAAAAGATTTTTAATCTTAAATGAGACTTTTCCTGGTTAACTAAAAATCTATCTAATAGTCTAATCATTACTGTAATCATCTAGTATAATTTTATATTTACCTATATAGTGAGCACCATAATTCATTGGACAGTGACACATTTTTTGTTATTTTGGCAGTTTGAAAGGATACAATGACAATGAGGTTGAAGTGCAGACTGTCAAAATACTGAGGGTATTTCAATCCATATCAGATGAACCGTTTAGAAATTATATAACCCTTTGTACATAGTCCTTCCCCATTTTAGGGCATCAAAAAATATTGGACAGTTTAACATAATGTAGAATAAAGTAATCATTTTAAATATTTGGTCGCACGCATATCCTTTGCATGCCATGACCTCCTGATGTCTGTGGTACTCCTACAAGCGATACTATAACCTCTCTGCATTTGAATGGATCGCTATGGGAATTGGGGGTTGGGAGTTTAGCTGTAGATTACACTGGAACAGTATTGAACACATGGTTAGCTAAATGGCTCAGTCATCAAGGGTCTGAGGTATCAAACGAGCCTCAAACCATCACTATGCTGCCAGATATACAGTAGATATGGATGGATCACTTGAAGGGTCGTTTCTCCTGACAAATTTTCCTATTGAACTCTATGGAAAAATAAGTCAGGAGAAGAAACCTTAAAGTTATCCATCCATATCTACTGTATTTCTGGCAGCAGAGTGATGTTTTAAGGCTTGTTTGATATGTCAGACCCTTGGTGACTTAGTCATTTAGCCAACCATGTGTAGATTTTTGTAGATTGGCCAACGGAACAGTCGGCCACAAGGGAGTGCACATCCGTAATGGGCCGTTCACACAGTGGACGGTAGATGGTACAATGGCAGGGACGTAGTTAACGGTACAGAAATGACCGTCGCGGTAACGCATTGGTTTATATGCGTTGCCATATTTACGGTCCGCGCGAAAGAGATTACCGGTGTACCAAAGAGTGCATTTGTCTGTCTTCATAAATGGGCAGTGTGTGTGTACGTATAATATCAGCTAGTTTAGGTTGCTTCATTGCTAGTTAGTTACACCTCAAATAATACACAGAAAAGCTTCTGAAAATACAGCTAATAATAATGTGTACCTGGAATCTGCATGTCAGTGCTTACAACACTCCATGCTGCAGCCTTTTTGTCAAGATCACTGTATTTTTGAACTTTTTGGTTTGATATTTCCTCCCACCTCTCTCGTTTTCTACCACAAATTTGCACAAACTTCTCATCCATTTTGAAAAGTACCACTTCCGTTCCATTGGCACATTTTATTCCGACGGCAAGTTCGTCCTGACGTTGGCGATATTGCCATCTGCCGACTGCCGTCTTGCCGTCATTGTTGAAAACAATGACATCCAGTTTCATCCTGCTGTCTACCGTCCACTGTGTGAATGGCCCTTAACTGTCCTTTAATCATTCTCCATTGGAATTAATTACTTCCGGGGTGTTTCTCAATACCAAGTCCGCACAAGTACGGACTTGCGGTCTTATGACGCACGTAGTTGTCAAGTGTCCCTACAAAAGGGCACTTGCAAAAACACGTTCTTGTGAATAGGGTGACGTCATATAATGGGCCAAGTTCTGTTCCAAAGCCAATAACGCAAAGAAGCGAGGACGCTCAAAGATCCCGGAAATGTACTTGATCCACCCCAAATATCGAGGATGCATCGGATGCAAACTCACCAAACGAGAAAACAGACTTGGATATCCCATAGTTCTTTGCACGAAGCGATGGTAGACGACATGGGAGAAGCTTATAGCTACACCAGGCACAGGGAAACTGTCTGGAAAAGTTGCTGCCTGGTTTTACCAGTTTGTAGCTATTTTCTACAGTCTATGGTTTGTAGTGGTAGCGAAACCACAGTCCAAACGTCAGAAGCACACATTGCATCTCAAACAGGCTACACAGATCAACGTTCTCTGAAGCAACAGTGCAGAAACTGGTTTGCGACCCAAACTTGGCTCTCCTGTACACAAATGTGTAGGCTACAGCAACATTCCAATGCAATCAGGCATATACAAAATGGTAGTCGCCAATGTTAATGCTATACTAACATAAAAATAAATGCTAAAAAATTTAAATTATTTAACACATTTTTTTTTACTGTTCACATTTGACTTTCATATGATTGCGTTAAAATCCTACTTCATTTAATCTTGTTTTGGCGCATCATTCCTACTTTTGACTTAAACTAAATCCATAGCCTATTAAAATGTTAACTACATGTGTTCTAACTTTTCCACTGGGAAATGGATGAAGTACCTACATCCTAGCAAAAAGAGATGCACTGACGATGAGTGTAACATTAATAACAAATGTTTGGTTTCATCCTACAGTTTTCTGTCTTGCAGCTTTGAGCACTTTCCCCCATATTAGCCTATACTTCATTGATAAAGCCTTAAATTATGTTCATATGTTCATATTATGCTTTTTGTGATGAATTACCTGCTAATTTCAGTAACTTTTCTGCCTTCATTTAGCTTTTAGGTAGCCTATTAAAACATGGCTACTGTCAGCAGTTGAACGTGAGTTGTTAATTCATTGTTTTGGCCGCGAAAAGTATGGATCGATATCCTTGGGTCATCGCTAAAAAACTAGCCTACTTTGTGCACCCCTGCTCTGAAGGACAGAACGCTGCTTAGTTATACAAATATGTTCAAAATGAGGCAAAAATCCAGTTATTGTAAGATATCTCTCGCCTCATTTTAATTCGTAGAAAGATTGCATTCTCATTTATTTATGAAATGAGATAACTAAAAATGTAGCTTAGTTGCTTGTCCTATATGGTGCCGTCTCATCTGCCATCACGCAATGGGATATCCGAGTCTGTTCTCGTCAATGTTGCCAGAAGCCTGAATTAATTCCCCTCCCCAAATAAATTCTTAAAACCCCCCATCTTCAATTGATAATCTAATCTAATACTATACTTTTTTTTAATCCCTTACATTTAGAGGTAAATCCCCCAGTCTGGCAACTCTGTGTTGAGCAAGGGTGCATCCAATGCACACTCGCGTTCTTCGAACAGAACTTGGCCGCTAAATATTACTGTCCGCAAGTACAGACATTGAAGGTGGATTCTCACCAAATCCGGCGACGACGCATGGGGACGCGCCGGACCCCCAAACTGTGTGTTTGGTGAGCGGTGCTATAAAGCTGCATTCTCACCAAATCCGGCGAGGTACATCGACCGGACGCATTCTATTCATTTTCTATGGAGAGGATGCGATGCGTTTGCGAGGTGCATGATGGATGTGGCGCGTGGCTGTGTGGTACGTTCGCCGGTTCTGAATTTGAATAGGATTCCAAATCTACTTTAGGCAAATGAATGCGTCCGCCGTTGGTTGCGAAAATCGGATCAAATGCTCAAAGTAGGCATTTTGGATCAAATATGAATCAAGATTTAGTAAGTGCATAGACTATTTCTCGCCTCAAATGTTTTCAGAAACGTATTTTAGTGGACTGTTTAAGTGGTATAAAAGAAAGTTTACTAACAGGCCGCCATATTGTTCCAGTTTGAAAACGCAGGCAAAATACGTCTAATCAATCAGGTGCCGTTAATGTTCCCACGTAGGTTACTGAATCCATCTAATAGCACCGCCCACCAAACGCACAGTTTGGGGTTCCTGCGCGTCCCCATGCGTCCTCACCGGATTTGGTGAGAATGCAGCTTTAGAGTATGTGCTGCCACCCATGATAGTGACCTGTACAAAAAGGCTTTGTATTTCCCTACTGCAGTTTTGTGTAGGCTATTCCTCTATTCCTCTTATGCCTCATACCAATATTGATAGCGAACATGTGATAATATTGGTAGGTAGCTTTTGAAAGGTGGATCTAAATATTTCAGTCTGTTTACATTTAAAATTTTAGAAGTATTCTAAAGCTATATGAGTAGATGTATAATTGTATGCTGTGATTGCATTAGACTATTCAATGTATACTTTCACCTATTGTTTTTATTTCTACCCTTTGATCTTATCGACTACTACTATGTATGTCAACAGTGTATGTTTTCATATATTGGGATGGCAGGTATGCCATCCGCCAAGTTACGGCTTGGTGGGGCATGCCCCACACCTATACTGCACCGAGAGTTTGGTACTTTTCAGGGTGTACTACAGAAGTAACCACAATGACCACAGACTCTCAGCCCTTAAAAACATTAACTTCTGTATGTTCTGACCTCAAGTCACCACACAGCATTCAGATACAACTTCACATATCCACACAATAAAACCTCAAAATTGGGTTATTTTGCCGTTTTTCTCCTTCTCATTCTGCTTCTGCTTCTTCTTCTTCTCATTCTTCTTCTTCCCATTTTTCCTGCTGTACCCTCAAAGAATAATTCTCCCCATTGGATAACAACATTGCATACCTGCTCTCCCAAGCTTATCAACCAATAAAAACACTTCAAACTAATGTGGACACATCGCAGACAAAACGGCTATATGGCGTGGTGTTTTCCATGGTTTCCATAATGGTTAGAGTTGCTGTCTCTCACACAGAGGATTGCGGGTTTGAGCCTAACAGGGCGCAAGTTTATTTTCAACAAAAACAATGTACAACTGTTATACTCTTCGTTTATTAGACTTATTTTTACATTAACAAATATATTTATATTGCAACGGCAAAATACGTTTCCAATATTAGCCTAACTGTTCAAAGTTTCACTTACTACAGCGAAATGGTGAAAGTCAGATGACACCACTTCAGGTAACGTTACACAGTATGGAAACAAATGTCATTGACAAATGGCCTATAGCCTATATCACGTGACTGTACCAACAGGCTTTGGTATAGTGGTAAGCGTCAATGCTTACCATGCGAGAGATCTGGGCTCGATCCCTGCCTGGTACTAAAAAGTATAATTTCATTTTGGACTAAAACATTGTGCACATGTTGTGGTTTTCTCATACAATAATGCTTTTTTATTGTAAAGGCAAAGACACGTTTACAATATTAACTGTTCACTTGTAGCCTGTTACTTAAACAATTCAGTCACTGGACACCATAGCAGTTATGCAATAGCTAACGTTATGGGAACAGGTATCCCGTGGCAATTTGTCAAGCAAAGAAAAAAGTGTTACCGCAGAATATCATCTGGTTAACATCGCGTTGTTGCATTAATGTAAAAAAAAAAAAATCAATAAATAACTGTGCCATTGGCTATATGTTTTAAGCTCACACAAATACCAACAAAAAATTTTGGCTGTGTGGAGCCTGCTGTGCTCTTGCGGTCATGTCTGACTCACTGTGCAAACCGAACCTTCAACGCTCGCCTCGGCCAACATTTATTTATTATGTCTTCCATTCATTTTTTCACTTCAGCTCTGTTCCGTTTATGCTTTTCACACATAACACAATGTCACCCTAAAATTAACTACTAGGAAAATTAAGAATTTACGATAATACATTAAGAATTGATGACAGCCTACTATAAGCTGCAATCCCTTAAGAGATCGGATTTATAAATCTCCAATTCCCCAAACATATCAGTTTCATGGTTAGTCACTTTAAAAAATTACAATAGCCTGGGAACATGGCTCTAGTCTATACGCTACTCTGCAGATAATGTAGCTTACTGCAAACACTTTTAATTATAATCATAATAAGAAGAATAATCTCTGGTAGGCTACCTTATTAGTAGTATCTATTGTTTTCTTTCTGGCTAAGATTCCTGGGAAATATGCGTTGTCCAATTAAGCGTCTTAGCCAACGCTAGTTTTGCCAGAGAAACGTCAGTCAGCTGCTAGTCAGGAAGCAGGTACAAGCTAGGCTACGAAGTGAATCAACATGCCTTATACGTCCATTGCACTACAGAAAACTAAACTAAACCTAGCTACATAGTCCGGAACCAAAAGATTTCCCGCAGGCAACGTTAGGCTACACTACCGGGAAAAAAACTCAGAAGGAATTATGCTGTGCTTATGAAGTCGGCAGCTCTTAGCCCAGACATGGAAGCTTGGAGTTATGCATCCGACAAGCCAGTGTTGAATAACGTTAAATGTATTTCTATAGAATACTAATACGCCTATTTTACAACTGTATTTCCATATTTTACTTATGCAAACTATTTAGGCTGTATGTATTTCTTTCAGCTACAATGTGTTTGCGTCTAGCCTATTATGCATGCATGTCTCCATATAGACTTGGTTAATTCATTTACATGCTTCTTCATGATCCAACTTTCAGGTGGTGCTGTTCATTGTATTTCATTAGACATTAAATACAGCTCATCTACAAACTCTTTTAATGTAATTGTGGGCTATCGGTAATAGGAGAAATGTTCTCATTCTCATCAGTACAGGGCGTTATAGTTACGGGAATGTCTTCATGCATTTATTTGGAATGCATGTATTCTGTATGCATGTCTCTCTCGATGTCATTATCTTCATGCATTATTCATCATTATTTAGCTACCAAAAATAAGTGATGCTATTTGGCAGTGATGCCTTTATAACTTTTGCAAGTCTTTAGGCCATTGTGGCCGGACTGCCCTTTTACATTGACTGAAATGCCTGCAAGTCAAACCTTTGTGACCCATCAATGTATTTACCAGTGTCACATTTTTTTGTACGTCATGATTGGACATCTTCTTCCTTATTGTTTTATGTTGTTACTATGTCCAACAAATAAACAACCAACACGTTTAAAAAAAAACAACTAAAACAACTACAACATCCAGGCTACTCACTTGCTCACCACCACTGCTGAAGTTAAAGCCATAAAGCTGACACTTTCGACATGGCCAGATTGATAGTGATTCTCGACCTTGGTAATACTCTTACGCCGCGTACACACAGCGAGCAACTTCGGTCGCCCAGTTGCCGGAAGTCCATTCATTCTCTATGAAGCTGAGCGACGTTCAGCGACCTGAGCAACTAGAAAACTGAGCGACCAAAATCGGCCGATAAATGTTGCCCACAGTTTAACTTTTTGGCCGACGTCGGCCGTAACAGCCAATCAGAATTCCGCGTTTCATATTTCTCCAACCGACACGAAACCATTTCGTGAATAATTGTTCCGTAACCTAGCTAGCTACGTAGCCTAGTATTGCCTATCAAACTAAGCTAGGCGAAATAGGGTTAGCAGCGGTAACAGTGAATAATTTATATATTATCATTGTATAATTATCAGTGTCATAACATAACCTTAAAGGATATATGTGGCTTGTTTTACCAATATCACATTGATCCCAAACTACGTGTTGAGTTTTATAGCTAGGCTACATAAATCTATCTAGATAGATTAATAGATTTATGTATAAAACCGCCGGTACTTGCAATTACGTTCGAGAAATAAAAGGGTCTTGAATCGGTTTCGATGATGAAAGACGGTATAGCTTCTTTATTTGTATACAGTTCAGCATGATGTTGGTCAGCTTTCCAGTCTAACATGCCCTTACACTCCAAACTGGCCCAGCATTTACTGTAAAACCGAATAATAGATAGATAAAGATCGCCAGCTCGCAACGAAGATGAATATAGCCTATCGCTAGCTAGCGAGAACACATAATTATCAGTGTCATGACATAACTATAAAGAATAGGCTGCATCGCAAATATGTCTTTCTTATATGTAGGCTACCGCCGTTGTTTCTTTCATCAAAAAATTGTAGCTGTACGAGCAGACTTGGATGACACAACGGGAAGCTCTTGCCCCGCCCCCAGCCTAGTAGACTTGACCGACCCAGCAACCAAGTTGCTCGCTGTGTGTACGCGGCGTTAGTTTCACTTCCATAATAAGACAAAGTGATAGCCATTTTCGCTAGCAGAGCGGCCGGTAGCTACTTCTTCGGCTGGTACCTACTTCCATAATAAGTTACAAGAGCAGACAGAGTGATAGCCATTTTCGCTAGCAGAGCGGCCGCGTTAGCTAGCAAAAGCGGGAGCCAGGGATGTACGACAGGATTCTGGATAGTGTAGTTATGTTTCTCAAACTTCATTAATTCAAATTTGATTTAAATACAGTGGTGAGTATATAATGGACTTTGTATCACATATATGTCAAAGTTTGGTCCATACAATGCCATAGATCATCATAAGGGTGACTGAAAGATCCTGAAGTGGGGCAGGTAATGGCTTCCGGCAGTCTTCTGGGACCAGCCAGGGATAGGAGGGGGCTGGGACTACGGAGCTCTACTGGTTTCGTCGCACGGTCATATCAACCGTTAAAGGGTAACAAAGCACTAAATTTACACTTATTTTAGATGAGAACTGATTCATTTGGTTTTTTCTAAGTGTTACTGATTGATCCTGGTCAAAATCTTGACATTTTACTGCAGTTAGCACAAAACAGCATAAACCCAAATGATCTGGCTCAAAAGTGTCTCTAGTGGTAAAACTTTAGGTACTGCACGTCCAGTCTGTCATTGGCCAGAAACTTCATCCAGCTGACGTATTCCTCCCAGTGACAAAATTGAAACCTGTACAGCTACGCCCCAAAGTTTTGGAGCGAGGGTGGGCGAATCTCAGCGGTTGATCTCACTGTTTTCTATATAGTTCGGTGGTTGATCTGTGTGGATGGAAAGGAGATAGGAGAGAGAGCGAGCAAGCGATATATATATAGCTAGCTTACAGTAAAAAAAAAAAGTATATTCTAGTAAGTTATAGTAACCTATTTTTGTTATATTTTTTAATAGCTTGGTAGGCCCTTGTTCGTTTTTCAGTCAAGCTTAGCAAGTAGCTAGCTAGTTTACTTAAAAATATATATGCAGTATATATACTTCATTAAAAATAAATATAGCATCATTGAGCCAGGACTTGTATGCATTCTACACATTTACCTTTGCAACACACATTATCTCTTGGAGAGTTCAGTGCAGTGACTACATGTGCACCCGTTGAAATGGAAACCAATATTGTTGATATCTTGCAGGTAATGTTAGTGTGACTGCCTACAGCCTGTGTAAAATGAGTAGCCTACATGGCATAGGTAACTATTTGTAGCTACAGCGTGTTGTTGTTTGCTGGCCACATCATTATAAGCCCAAATGAGGCTATGCGTGCCGCCGCCTACCACTCCAAAACATTGCTTCTGCCTTGGCTACTTGGGGCTCAGCAGCAGCTGGAGCGAGCGTGTTTGTGTGTGTATGAGTGAGAGAGGTAGTGAGAGAGAGTGGAACAAATCAGCCGCTGTTAGTGCTTTCCAGAGTAGAGCTTTTGGCTACTAGTGAAAAAAATTGCTGGCTTGCTAACTGATTCCTCTTAGATGTCTATATGGATTCACCGCAAGTAAGATAACGTTGGTTATTATTTGTTTTGCTTGTAAAGTTAAGCAAATTTATCCTTGATCTGTCAAATAATTCTCTCTTGTCGTATCCAGGCCAGGGCATCATGTCTTTCTAAATGATGCTTAGCTGCTATAATTAAATGACTCCAAAGAACTCACTGACTACGATTCTACTTACTGCAAGATAATATAGCATATTGATGGCGATTAGCTTGCCAAGTAGCCGACACTAACGTTCATTAGCTAACTTCATAACTGATTCATAACTGATATCCAGTTTCTGATCAATCACAGAGGACTTTGCCAAGTCAAAACATACTCACTGCGTTGGTATTAAATGCCAGTTTTGGTCTCATGCATTGTGTTGAGAAGATTATTTTTCAGATTATTTTTTCATGGACGACTGTTGTTCACTGGGGTGGGTAGCCTATTCTTCATTCTTCATATTTGCCGGTAAAATGTAGGCCTACTGCTCGTTAAAATTTCAGTTTTCCGGAACTTTGCTATCCTGTTTGTGTAGGATAATGGATCCTGTCATGGTTTGTGACCTTTTTCCCTTGCGGTTGTGTTCCTCAGTCGCCACAAGCGGGCGCTGCTTCGTTGGTGGAGTTTTGGCTCCGTTCCTTCTTCTCGCGAAGAAGTCTCATCAACGTTGCACAGCTGTACATGGTTGCCGGTGAGCTTTATAAGCCTTCCGTTTCCTTCATTCGGGGCTTCGATATTGATTGTTTGTTGTTTGTGCTGTGGTGTGCTGTTTGGCATTATTTGTGCTGTTTTGTGTGCGGTTTATTTAGCCCTTTTAAAGTTTAAGCCAGTATGTTTGTTCTAGTGTTTTAAGGAGACCGTTTTGCTCCATTGTGCTCTGTTGTGCTTTATTGGAGTTTTGCAGGACTTGCCTTTGTGCTTTGAGCTGTGAGGTTTAATTCCTGTTTTGTGTGCTCATTTCAGTCTCCGCTTTCTGGTCTGTCCTTTGTAGTTTGCCTAGATCATTTGCCATTTGCTGTCTCTTTCTCCTCTCTCTGTCTGCTGTCTTCTCTGAAGGCAAGAGGAGTTTGTTTATTGAGTTTTTTCGTACTGACTTTAGGGCTCTATTTATTCTTAGAGGCAGGGCTTGTATTTTCTATTGAGCTTGCGCTGGTCAGATAGCCGATAATTCCGGTGCAGCTGTCCTCTCGTCCCTGTGTGCCTTTATCCGTATATGGAGTTTGACGATTTTGTTCGGAACTTTAGTTCTGTTTCATCTGTCGATGCATGTCTTGTACCTTTATCCGTATATGGAGTTTGACGATTTTGTTCGGAACTGTAGTTCTGTTTCGTCTGTCGGAGCATGTCTTGTGCCTTTATCCGTATATGGAGTTTGACGATTTTGTTCGGAACTGTAGTTCTGTTTCGTCTGTCGGTGCATGTCTTCCTGTGGGGAGGATTGGGCGATGTTGTGGACATGTTTGCGTGTGACTGCGAGCCTCCATATAAGCCTTAGAACATTTATTATCGGTTCCTTCACCTCGTTACATTTTCCCTTACTGAGAGGCTAGGGCGTTTATTTTCTATTTAAGATAGTCATTCTGCTAGTAAAGTTATGGGACTGCGGTGCTCCGTCGGCTCTCCTGTAAAATGGTCCTCCCTCCTGGGAGATAGGGAGTTTACCCCTTTATGTTATGCATATGACTGCAAGCTTATGAAACTAGCCACGGAACGTTATCTCTGTTCCTTCGCCTTCTCGTTACATTCCTCTTTACCAAGAGGCAGGGCGTTTATTCTCTATACTCGTGTTAGTCAGTTAGCCGATAATTCCGGTGCAGCTGTCCTTTCGTCCCTGTGTGCCTTTTATCCTTATATGGAGTTTGACGATTTTGTTCGGAACTGTAGTTCTGTTTCGTCTGTCGGTGCATGTCTTCCTGTGGGGAAGATTGGGCGATGTTGTGGACATGTTTGCGTTTGACTGCGAGTCTGAGAGTAGCCTTGGAATGTTAGATCTCCGTTCCTTTCGCCTCCTGGCATTCTAATTTGCATTAGTTTTCAGTGTTTGTTGGTTATATGTTTTATGTGTACCTTTTGTGCTACTCGCCTATTCTTGCGCCTCATTACTGAGGCAGGGCGTTTATTATTGCTGGCCGTTTAATTACTTAGCACGTGGAAGCATGGGGTAGCAGTTCTTTGTTCCCCTTCGCCTTGTTTGGATTTCTTGCTGTGAAATCAGGCATTTGTGCTTCTACTCAATTGTGTGTTACAGTGTGCCGGTTCGTAGCTTCGGTACGTTGGTGTGTATTTGTGCCATTATGCTACTCGCCTGTTCTTATGCGTCTCGTTTCCGAGACAGGGCTTTTGTTATTTCCGGCTCGTTTATTAGTTACTTAGCTCGTAGAAGTATGAGGTAGTAGTCCTTTGTTCCCTTTCGCCTTGTTTGGGTTTCTTGTTGTGAAACCAGGCGTTTGTGCTTCTACTCATTGGTGTGTAACAGTGAGCCGGTCTGTAGCTGTGGTGTGTGTGTTTCCTTGTCTTGTCTCCTCCCTTATCTGCGGGGTTTCCCGCCTTAGTGGCCTTAGGGCTTAAAGAATCCCCTTGCTGCGTTTGGCTCCTCCTACCTCACACGTCACGCCCCTTTACAGGATCCATTAACATTACACTATTTAATAAAATGGTCGAACTTGCAATGATGTTAAAACGGTGCGTCTTACCATCAATTTCCTGGATTGTTCAATATAATGCCCGCTCGCAAAATATGTCGTTTTTCTGGACCAGCTTCGAGTATATTTTACGTTTAAGTATTTTTCTTGTGAATATACCAACACTGGCACTGTTTAGAAACTCGACGTCCTATAATTCCCTCCGGACGAGCAGCGTTCTCTCCAAACGTTGTCATATAATGTTAGCCAGCAGTAGCACACAGCTCCGTTTTTAAACACTTTTTTCTAATGTTAGCTAGCTTGACTAAAAGCTAGAATTGCTTTATGTGGTTAACCGTAGCGTAGTTTCTGACCTTGTCGGGGGGGCTTCTCAACTTAGCAAGCTAACGTTAGCTCGTCTTCAGCGGCAGGCTATTGCCATTCTGCCAAAAATGTCCAGACGAGATGATGATATCTTATTGGTCGAGAAACACCCGTGCGTTGCAGGATATGTTGTCCGTTAAAGTGGACTACATGTCAAACTACAATCGTTAATCCATTACTTTAAAAAAAAAAATTGGAACATGTGATATATGGTCTATATCCTTATACTACACAAGCTAAACCAGGAACGTTTCAGCTCACTCTATAAATCAGATTTCAAGAAATAGTCGATAGTTTCCGAAGCCCGTTCTATCTGTCATAGGGAATTTACTTCCAAAACCAGACTCCGCCCACGTCTGTCATACTCACTTGAGTACTCTATAGAGCTGAACAGTGGCCGCCCCCTTTTTTAGTGGCCCTGGTCGCGGAAGTAAATTTCCAATTCATTTTCTCCATAGACATTTCAGGAACTCCCTAGCCATGAACCGAGCTATCCAGCTGCAAGACGAATCATGACATTATAAAACCATTTCAGAGAAGAAAAAAAATTTGGAAAACGGAAAAAGAGGCAAAGGTACAAGACTGTGTACTTAATGTTTTTTAAGAGGGAATTAAAAAACGACATAGTTTGCGAACGGGCGTTATATTGAACAATCCGGGAAATTGACTGTAAGACATAATCAGTAGAAATGGTTTAAAAGTAAGCTTTAGTTAATATCTACGCTCTAAATGAATGGGGAATTTACTTCCGAAACCAGCGTGACGTAGTCACTTGAGTCACTTGAGTACTTGAGTTTCAGGCTGAAGTGAGGCTTGACATGGTGTTACGTGTTCTTTTTTGAGAAATGTATTCATTATTAAGGTAGGCAGACAGGTAGAAAGACTAGCATGCATAGCCTAGCTAGCTAATGTGGTTACCTGGCTAATTATTCTCGACATTTCACAGTGCTTCTAATTCTGTGCAACAAAACATAAAAATGCGGCAGGAGATACAAAATGCTACAGAAAATTGACGGTTAACAAATATTTTACCAAGCTAACGTTAGCTTAATGACAAGCCTAATGAAGGCGTACTGGCTATGAGGTAGCTGCAGGCTGGAGCTGGGTTCAGTTAGCCATCAAAAGCAAGAAAGCCAGTGATACCCCAGCCCAGCTCAATTGTTTTAATCTTTTATCAGATCAAAAACGTCTACGAGATTTTTAAAAAGCCAAGTTACTCACGCATAGCCTACATAGCGCTTCTTTGGAATGCATGTCTCTCTCCGTGTTTATCTTCATGCATTATTCATCATTAGTTAGCTATAAAAAATAAGTGATATCAGATCAAAAACGTCTATGACGTAAAAAAAAAAAAAGCCAAGTTACTCACGCATAGCCTACATAGCGCTGTCTATAAGTCCTTAATTCCAACTTGCAAAAACTAGGCCTGCCTCAAAGTATTGATATCAAAATGTGGCCAAGTTACAACTAACAATATTGCCTATCGTAGCTCACACTAAATAAACTAGCTCTATTCCAAAGCAATGCTATCCAAACTTTCCTAAATTATTTAATGCAACTTGGCCCTGTGTTCTTTGCATGTGAAGAGATTGTGCCTCATGGAACAACATATGATTTCAATTAATGTTTTTAACAGTTGATGAATACTTACACTCCAGAAAGGATATGGTTGTACTTTGTTGGCAAGTTTACTTTAGAAAATGTACAGGTTTTAAAATGTTAAATGCTGCTACAGATTTCTTTACAATTCACAAACAGACATTTATATCAAGAAACATAGTGTACAATAGAGAAAGGGGTGATGAATAAATAAATGCAGATAAAAATTTGTAATATTTTTACCTAGAAAATAGTGTACATATAGCATTTTTACAAACGTATCCAGACATGTTTGTGGGTCAGATGGTGGAAAATAAGTAATAGTACCAATTTTCTTAACATAATAGTAGTTATGATATTTGCAAACAGAATTTTGTGAACACAAGGATATCTATGCTCTGTAGGACCACACAGGTTTTGATAGAAATCCAAATAAATAAATCAATAAATACATAATAATAATAATACATTTTATTAATTCTGTGCTTTTCATAGACCCAAAGCAGTGGATGCAGACAATTGTTCAAACATGCCCTATAGTGTAGTAATTTTTCTGTTTAATTTCTAAGTGCAACACATCTGAATCAGAGTATTTCCACTATAAATTATTTTCATTTTATAAATTATTTTTCATTACCGTCGGATAGGCTAAGTGTCTTATTTTCATTCGGTTTCAGCTGTGCATTAGTTAATTGAACTGTTTGTAGCGTAGTCACTGTGTAGTTGAAGTAAATTGCAGCATTACCGATCAGTTGTTAACTTGCTTTGTGTTTTTAGGCCAGCTACTAGTCTTTTGTGTTGCTAATTGAAAATAGATTCACCTGAGTGAACTAGCCCTGCAAGCAGCTGAGTGCAATCGGGAAATTAGCAAATAGTCTATAAGTTAAAACAGATAAATTGACGATGAGGCTGCCGTATTTACGGTATTTACGGCAGCCTCATCGTCAATTTATCTGAACTATCTGTTTGTAATGATCTTTCCCCACCTAACCTGTCTTATCACCCCCTACCATGTGTCTAACCCCCATTCCTCTGTGCTCCATGCCTCGCTCCAGGAGGCCCAACCACCGCAGACACTGTCCGGCTAACCTGGTCTGCCCACCACTGTCCTCTCATAAGGAACTCTCAGTGGTGGGTGGACTATGGAACTACCGGTCAGCCGTCCAGAAAGCTGACTTCATCACTGCCTATGCCAAGGTGAAGAGTCCCTCCACTTCCTGGCTCTCACTGAGACCTGGATCACTCCCGATAGCAGCCACTCCAGCTGCTCTGTCTGCTGGCTGCTCCTTCTCCCACACCCCCAGGGCCTCTGGCAGAGGCGGGGGTACTGGTTTGCTCATTTCCACGTCCTGGAAATTCTCTATTCCCACTGTACACTGCCTGAATATCTCCTCCTTTGAGTTTCATGCAGTCACTGTAACTCACCCATCTGCACTTAACATTGTTGTTCTCTATCGCCCTCCAGGTCCGCTCAGCGCCTTCCTGGATGAACTGGACACTCTCCTGAGCTTCCCTGAGGATGGCACCCCTGTAATCCTACTGGGAGACTTCAACCTCCAACCAAGACAGTTCCCAGCTATCCAGTGTCGCCTCACTCCTCCAGTCCTTCGCCCTCACTCAGTCCCCATCGCCTGCCACCCACAAGGGTGGTAACCAACTGGACCTTGTACTCACCAGGAGTTGCGCCACATCTGAACTCACGGTGACCCCCCCTCCACATATCGGACCATTTCTTTATCTCCTTTTCTCTCTCCTGCCCACTCTCCCTCAACTCCGCTAACAACCCACCCACTGTTATGTTCAGGAGAAATCTCCGCACCCTTTCACACTCCTCTCTCACTACTTCTGCTCTCTCTGCACTTCCTCCTCCTGCTACCTTTGCTAAAATGCCTATTGATGTTGCCACCTCTGTGTTTAACTCATGCCTCTCTCAGTCTCTCAACTCACTATGTCCTCTTGTCTCCAAACCAGCTCGACCATCACTCCCCTCCCCGTGGCTGACGGATTCTCTCAGATCCAGCAGAACCATGCTGCGAGCCGCTGAGAGAAAGTGGAGGAAATCCAGATCCCCAGATGACCTGGCCTCCTACCACACTCTGCTGGCAGCCTTCACAGCTGCAACCACATCAGCTAAAACCTCATTTTTCCAGTCTAAAATTGAGGCATGTGTATCTAATCCACGTAAACTCTTTTCCACCTTCTCCTCCCTGCTCATCCCCCCTCCACCCCATTCACCCTCCTCCCTCTCTGCAGATGACTTCCAGACCCACTTTGAGGGGAAGGTGGTCACGATCCGGAACTCGTTCACGCATCCGGTGACACCCCACATCCCCCATACTGAACCCATCGCTACACTGTCGTCCTTGAAGATTCTGGAGGACTCAGATGTGCTCCAGCTGGTGACGCACCATCGCGCAACCACCTGTCCACTAGACCCCATACCTTCAGCAGTCCTCCAGTCTATATCCGCTGAGCTCCTTCCATATCTGTCCTCCATTATCAACACCTCCCTTATCTGTGGCCATGTTCCTGCTGCCTTTAAAACTGCCCGTGTAACCCCACTCCTTAAAAAACCTAGCTTGGATCCCTCTGATGTCAGGAACTACCGTCCTGTATCTCTCTTCCCCTTCCTGTCCAAAACAATTGAACGTGCTGTGCTTAACCAACTGTCTGTTTTTCTCCACCAGAACAACCTGCTTGACCCGCATCAGTCCGGCTTCAGAAGCGGCCATTCCACTGAAACTGCTCTCCTGGCCATGACGGAGGCACTCGCCACTGCTAGAGCCTCCTCCCTCTCCTCTGTACTGATTTTCCTTGACCTGTCTGCGGCATTCGACACAGTCAACCACAAACTCCCGATCTCCACACTCGCTGAGATGGGCATTTCTGGGACTGCCCTCTCTTGGTTTGTATCATATCTCACTGATATATCCTACCAAGTCTCCTGGAAGGGTTCCATCTCTGCTCCCTGACCCCTGTCTACAGGAGTCCCGCAGGGATCTGTACCTTGTCCTCTGCTGTTCTCTATGTATACTAAGTCTCTTGGCTCAGTAATTAATTCACATGGCTTCTCATACCATAGCTATGCTGATGATACTCAACTCTTCCTCTCTTTCCCTCCCTCTACTCCACAGGTTAAGGAGAGGATATCTGCTTGTCTGACTGACATCTCTGAGTGGATGGCTACCCATCATCTGAAGCTCAACCTTGACAAGACAGAGGTCCTCTTCATGCCATACAAGACCTCCCCACTACATGACCTCTCAATCACCGTTGACGGGACCGTGGTGGCTGCCTCCCGCTCTGCAAGGAACCTGGGGGTGGTCCTGGACGACCGACTGGACTTCAAAGAGCACATCAGGGCGACGGCACGGTCCTGCAGGTTCCTCCTGTACAACATCAGGAGGATTCGACCGTACCTGACCACCTACTCCACCCAGCTTCTTGTCCAGACCATGGTCACCTCAGGCCTGGACTACTGCAACTCCCTGCTCGCAGCCTACCGGCCTGCGCCATTCTGCCTCTTCAACTGATCCAGAATGCAGCTGCCCGGCTTGTGTTCAACCTCCCGAAATTTTCCCATGTAACCCCCCTGCTGAGGTCACTCCACTGGCTGCCAGTTGCAGCCAGGATCAGGTTCAAAGTTCTGACCCTGGCCTACACTGCAGCCAATAGGACAGGCCCCGCCTACCTGCAGGACTTAATCCAGAACTATGTTCCTGCTCGACCACTTCGCTCTTCTACAGCAGGGCGACTCGCACTTCCCCCCCTCCGTGTCTACGGCTCTCGCTCGTCCTGACTGCGCTATGTAGGCTATGCATGAGTAACTTGGCTTTTTTTTTTTTCGTCATAGACGTTTTTGATCTGATATCACTTATTTTTTATAGTTAACTAATGATGAATAATGCATGAAGATAAACACGGAGAGAGACATGCATTCCAAAGAAATGCATGCAGACATTCGCATAACTATACCGCCCTCTATTGACAAGAATGAGAACAGTTATCCTATTACAGAGAGCACACAATTACATGAACAGTTTGTAGATGAGCAGTATTTAATGTGTAATGAAATACAATGAACAGCACCACCTGAGCTATGGATCATGAAGAAGCATGTAAATGAATGAACCAAGTCTATATGGAGACATGCATGCACAATGGGCTAGACGCAAACACATTCTAGCTGAAAGACATACAGCCTAAATAGCTAGCATCAGCAAAATATGGAAATACAGTTATAAAATAGGGCTATTCGTATTCTATAGAAAATTAAATACATTTAACATTAGGCTCTTCAACACTGGATTGCCAGATGCCTAACTACAACCTTCCATGTGTGGGCTACGAGCTAGCGAGCGAGCTAGTGAGTTCATAAGCACAGCAGAATTCCTTTGCGGTTTTCCGGTAGTGTAGAACGTTACCTGCGGGAAATGCTTTGGTACCGGACAGCTAGGTTTAGTTTAGTTTTCTGTAGTGCAATAAATGTAGGCTATAAGGCATGTTGATTCGCTTTGTAGTAGCCTAGCTTGTATCTGCTTCCTGACTAGAAGCAGACTGACACATTTCTCTGGCAACAGTAACGTTGGCTAACAAGCTTAATTGGACAACACATATTTCCCAGGAATCTTAGCCAGAAAGAAAACAATAGATATTACTAAGAAAGTACATAAAATAATCCCAACAGAGATTATTAGGGGTCCAAGCACGTAGTGCTGGAACCCTATTGTTTTTGTTCAGATTATTAGGGGACCGAGCAGCGTAGCTGCTGGTACCCTATTGTATTTGTTCAGATTCTTTTTTTTTTTTTTTTTTTCTCCCCTTTCACCTAAAATTCCCATGAGCTGATTTGGCCTAGAATCACCAAACTTGGCACGCTTGTTGGGATTGCCAAACTCTTGGATCCTCTGTATTATGACGCAGAGGGAACACCTGGTGGCGCTGTAGTGCATGTGACAAAATTTTTACATTGACACGCCCACTGCTGACGCCCCATTTCACCTAGAGTCAAAAAAATTTGGTAAACAGGTCCCTTTGCTCATTCTGAACAAATTTGCCTCAAGGACCCATCTAGTCCGCATTATTGGATTTTTTGCTAATTAGCATTTTTTGTAAAACGCTTAAAATGCTACTTCTCCTACAAAATTTGACCCATTTAGATGAAACTTGGTATACACACTCCTTAGACCATGCCTCATAAAACTTATATTCAGAATTTTTATATTTTAAAAGATGGCCGAATGACGAGCCAATTAATTTTTACTTGGCGTGGCTCATCACAAAAATGCTAATAATTCCAAAACCATTTCACAGAAATTTATGAAACTTGGAAGGTCTTTTAAGAGTAAAATCTGGACCTGAGCTCTCCAGTTTAAACCCAATCGAGCCACATGGTGGCGCTATAGAGATCCAAATATAAGAAAATATTAAAAAATTCACTAAAAATCATTGACACGCCCACTGTATACGCCCCGTTTGATCTACAGTCACAAAATTTGGTGAACATGTCCCACTGCTCATGCCCAACAAATTCCCCCCATGGAACCATGGAGTCTGCCATCTTCGATTTTCCTTTAATTAGTATTTTTTGTAAAAAAACTTAAAATGCTACTCCTCCTACAGAATCAAACCAATTTGCACCAAACCTGTTCGAGGGACTCATCCCACATCCCTTCATACATTCATTACTTTCAAAATAGCCTTCGGCTATTTTTTAATGTCAAAAAATAGCCGAAGGAGAAGCCAATGAATTTTTCATTGGGCGTGGCTTATCATAAAAATGCTAGTAATTCTGAAATCGTTTGATATAAAGTTCAGAAACTTGGTGAGTTGATTGAGAGTTAGATCAAGACTTGAGCCCTGCAGTTTCAACCCAATCAATCCGCGTGGGTGGTGCTATAGAAATACAAATGTTGGGATGGCAGGTATGCCATCCGCCAAGTACACTATCTCTGCTTAACAGGCCGTCTACCTACCATACCAACTGTGAAAGTTTCCATACAGATCACGGACGAGATACAACAATCCGCCGTTACTGAGCATTTTACTGGCAAATGTTCAATCCCTGGACAATAAAATGGACGAACTACACACACGGATTAACTTCCAGCGGGACATTGCGAACTGCTGCGTGCTGGCGTTTACTGAGACTTAGCTAGACCCTACGGTACCTGACTCGGCCGCTACCTCGGCTAGATTTTCCATCTACCGGCAGGACAGAACTACGGAATCAGGTAAACGTAGAGGCGGTGGGGTCTGCATTATGGTTAACTCTCGCTGGGGTTCGGATGTAGCAGTACTTACAAAACACTGCTCCCACCTGGATAATGGTAGCATATACGTGATGATGCTGTTTTAGATTACAGCTCAGCATTCAACACACTTGTGCACACAAGCTTGTTCCCAAGCTCAGGATCCTGGGTCTTAACACCACCCTTTGCAACTGGATCCTGGACTTCCTGACAGGCAGTGCTGAGCAGAAAAATGCCCTCAGAAAGCCGCATAAGGGAGTTTTCACGCAGAAATTCAGATGTATAAAATAACATGTGCTGTGAGAATCTGCGTACCTCTGCACACACTGGACACCATGCATACGCAATGTTTGGAGTCAGTGTGATATGGCAACACCGTGACCGAAAGGCAGAGGTAGAAAATGCCAAACTTTTTTTAAGCAGATCTCCGACTTTCACCCGGAGCGTTCTTTTACGCATTCTTTTGCTCAGAGTTTTATACATGTGGCCCCAGGTGGTGAGAATGGGTAACCTCTCCTCCTCTGCACTGACCCTGAGCACCAGAGCCCCTCCTGTATGCCCTGTTCACGAATGACTGTGTTGTTTTTATTATGGTGTGTAGGGCTGGGTGATATGACGGTAGCATCAAATATTGACAGCGATCACAATGGGAGCTGGATATCGTGATTTACAGATGATGTCTACTTTGCTAAGTTCGCTCCCACTTTTCTGCACTAAACCTTGAAAGAATAGAACAGAATAGAATAACGTTTATTTTCCCGTTAGGGAACTTCATTTGTAGTTTCCAGCAGTAAAACAGACATAGACAGTGGGGCAGACCCACAAACACAAACATAGTTTTTGCAAGTTGGAATTAAGGACTTATAGACAGCACTCTGTAGGCTATGCGTGAGTAATTTGGCTTTTTTTTTTACGTCGGAGCCATTTTTGATCAGATCACATATACCTTCACTATAATGTAAAACATCTGATTCAATTGAATCAGATGTTTTACATTATAGTGAAGGTATATGTGATCTGATCAAAAATGGCTCCGACGTAAAAATAAAAGCCAAATTACTCACGCATAGCCTACAGAGCGCTGTCTATAAGTCCTTAATTCCAACTTGCCTGCATTTAAAAGTATTGATATCAAAGTTACAAAGTTACAACTAACAATATTGCCTATCATAGCTCACACTAAATAAACTAGCTCTATTCCAAAGCAATGCTATCCAAACTTTCCAAAATTATTTAATACAACTTGGCCCTTCATCTTAGCATGTGAAGAGATTGTGCCTCATGGAACAACGTATGATTTCAATGAATGTTTTTAACAGTTGATGAATAATTACATTCCAGAAAGGATTGGGATGGCAGGTATGCCATCCGCCAAGTTACGGCTTGGCGGGGCATGCCCCATACCTATACAGCACCGAGAGTTTGGCACTTTTCAGGGTTTCCTACAGACGTAACCACAATGACCACAGACTCTGAGCCCCTTAAAAACTGTAGTGAGGTTTGGTCAGTTTTATTCAGAACGAATGAAGTTCAACACTCAATTAGAATTCTATACGTCAGTAGAGCCCAACTTAGTGAAATGTAACGTAATGAAATGTAATGAAATGTAGACACGACAGTGGGTGGGAAAAATGACATATACTTTATTGGTTACAGCTACGAATATGTGGATAATAGAAACAATAAATGATATAACATGAGGAATATGTTCTATGATTGAATCTTAATCAGAGGAAATGATAATTATGTGGCAGCTGAATATAGAAGTTAACAGTCCCACCAATAACAAAGGTTAGTCGTGTTATGGGTTAATGACACGCTAAACTATATTAGGTTGTTAGTTTGTTTTATCAGTCTCATTGTAATGGGGCGTGACGTGTGAGATGGGAGGAGCCAAACGCAGCAAGGGGATTCATTAAGCCCTTAGGCCACTAAGGCGGGATACCCGCAGATAAGGGAGGAGACAAGACAACGAACACCACAACAAACGCTACTAACCGGCTCACTGTCACACGCCAATTAGAGTGCAAGGACAGGATACTGAACAGCAAGAAATAATACGCGCCCTGTCTCGGTAACGAGACACATAATAACAGGCGAGTAGCGTAAAGACAAACATAAAACACAAACACTACAAAATAATATGATAGTATGAGGAGGCGAAAGGAACAGATCCAACGTTTCCAGGCTACTCTCAGACTCGCGGTCACATACAAACGTGTCCACAACATCGCCCAATCCTCCATATAGGAAGACATGCACCCAAAAGACGAACAGAACAGCAGTTCCGAACAAATCGTCAAACTCCATGAAAGGAGAAAGGCACCGAAAGGAACGAACAGGACAGGCAGGTACCAGACATTTACCGGCTAGACCAAAGCGAGATTCATTGAAATACACGCCCTGCCTCTATGATGAGGAAAATAACGAGGCGCACAGGAACAGAGATTTAACGTTCCATGGCGAGAATAATAGGCTCGCAGTCAAACGCAAACATGTCCAAAACATCGCCCGTCTCCCTGAGAGACGAATTGCACCGAAGGGCGAACAGAAACACAGTTCCGAACAAAATCGCCCAAATCTCCATACACGGAGAAATAGCACAAAAGACGAAGGGATAGCTGCACCGAAACTGTCGGCTATCTGACTAACACAAGCACTTAACACAAATACAAGCCCTGCCTCTCAGTAAGGGAAATGTAACGAGGCGAACAGGAACAGAGATTTAACGTTCCATGGCTATTTAATTAGTTCGCAGTCTGAAGCAGAAAACAAAGAGGTAAACACCTGATCTCCCAGGGGAGAGAAACATTTTACAGGTGAGCCGACGGAGCACCGTTGTCCCATAGACTTTACTATCCAAAAAGACTAACGCAAAAATAGCTCAACAGCCTCTAAATATAAACAAAAACCCTGACTCACAACAAAGGAGTGTAGTCCACGAGAAGGAGACAAAAACAGGGAACAAACGTACCGAAGCTACCAACTGGCTCACCGTAACCCAGAAATGAGTAGAAGCTAAAACGCCAGGTCTCTCAGTAAGAAAACCAATCAACAGGCGAAAATGGACCAGAGAAACTGCTACTCTATACTTCTACGAGCTAAGAAACTAAGTACAAGGGAAACGCCTGATCTCCCTATGGGAAGACATGTGCCGAAGGGCGAGCAGAACTACTGTTCCGAACAGAATCGCCCAAAACTCCATACACGGAGAAAAAGCACCAAAAGGCGAAATAGAGCAGAGATTTACGGTCCCAAACTTCTACGAGATAACTAACTACCAAGCCAGCAAGAAATAAGCCCTGCCTCAACGAAGAGACGTTAAAAGTAGGTGAGTAGCCAAAATGGTACGAGAACTCACAGCCAACAATACACCACAGTACAAAACAATAAACAAACAATGAACAATTAATGTCGAAGCCCCGATAGAAGGAAACGGAAGGCTTAAATATCTCTCAGGTGACTAAGCACAGGTGTAAACGCTTAACAGAAGCTACGCCAACTCAGCAGGGCGGTGCAAGCATCTACCAAAAGGGCGGAGCAAGCATCTACCAAAAGGGCAGCGCCCCTCGCGTGGCCACAGAGGAAAACGACTGCATAGCAAAACAGGGTTCAAAACCATGACACTCATAAATGTAAAGTTTTAACAACATAAAACTACAAGGTCAGGGAAATTGGCTTTTCCCGACCAACGCATGTATAGAAAAACAAAATACAAACAACAATAGGAACAAGCAGTAAAATGACTTCAACTAGGTATCACAACTTTTATGCTAGCCTATCAATGGATGTCAGTGTTAAATAAAATGCATCTAATCTCTGTTTAATCTGATGAGCAGCAGTCACGGCAGCAATCGGATCAATATACACAGAATATTCACCTGTCAAAGCTTCACACAAGCGGTCATAATCATGACACACCTGTGATGCTTGCCGCTCCATGAATTCATGGACGGCCCTCACAGTGGTTTTGCGAATCAACATCACCTTCTCCGTTGAGGAGGCATCAGGCATAAATCTAAGAGAATAATTAATATCCTTGATATACGTCTCTATGTTATTATTTCGCGCAGAGGGACCAAGAGCCTCTATATCCTTAGCTAAATCCCGTAGCTGTCGGAGACGCATGTTAGAGAAAGGATGAGAGGGGGTTTGCTCCTTTTCCGGACGTGGTGAATAATCAGGGGTAACAGGTGACCTAGCTCTGGCCTGCACAGGGGACATAGATGGGGAGTGACTAGCCACAGAGCGAACGGGCATTCGCCCACCCCGCTTACTGAACTCTGGTTTTACCGAAGACGCCTCCCAGTAGCGCCTGGACAAAACAGCATCACGTTTAAGAGACTCAACCTCTCCTATCATAGAGTTAGTCTTTCTTTCCAGTACCTGACCTCGTCAACGTATTGGTCCCTCTCTCTCTTTACCCTTCTCATTTCACCAACGAGATGTTCTGAACTATCATCAGTATTTTCCTTCTCTAGGGTCAGTCGGCACAGTTTCGCCTCAATGTCATCCCTATCATCTCGGATAGCACAACACCGCCTGTCAGCTGCTTCTAATTGTGCATGCAGTGCAACTATTTCTGCCACAGTAGTTTTCACCTCATCTGCCTGTTTGGTCACCTGGACCTTTAATTAATCTCTCTCCATTAACACTTCTGCTAGCTGTTCATCTTGAGAGACAATCACGTTATGGGCAGCGGCTAATTCTGCCTTCAGGTCATTGTTCTCAACTTGCTGAGCCTCCAGCATTCCAGCGAATTCTGCACGCTCTAGCTTAAACTTCTCAGCTTCTGAGACAGCTTCTGAGCCTTTTTCAGCTCTTTCTGTTCCCATAACATTAGCTAGCCTATTGCATTACTGTTGTGTCCAGTGACTGAATTGTTTAACTAACAGGCTACTTTAAGTGAACAGTTAATATTGTAAACGTGTCTTTGCCTTTGCAATAAAAAATCATTATTGTATGAGAAAACCAGAACATGTGCACACTGTTTGAGTCCAAAATGAAATTATACTTTGGTACCAACCAGGCAGGGTACGAACCCACGTCTCTCGCATTCTAATAAGGCTTGACGCTAACAAGAAGACCAAAGGGATACAGTCCCGTGATATAGGTTATAGGCCATTTGTCAGTGTCCGTCTGACTTTCACCATTTCGCTGTAGTACAAGTGAAACATTGAACAGTTAATATTGGAAACGTCTTTTGCCTTTGCAGTAAAAATATGTTTGTTTAATGTGAAAATAATAACAGTAAGTAATAAATGAAAAGTATTTAACAGTTGCACATTGTTTTTGTCGAAAATAAATTTGTGTCCTGTAGGCTCGAATCCCCAATCCTCTGTGTGAGAGGCAGCAACTCTAACCAGTAGGCCACAGTAGCTTTGTGAAATACACAAAGCCATATAGCGGTTTTGTCTGTGATTCTGTGAAGTGTGCAGATTAGTTTGAAGTTTTTTTATTGGACGATAAGCTTGGGAGAGCAGGTATGCAATGTTGTTATCCAATGGGGAGAATTAATTCTTTGAGGGTACCGAGGTAGGCAGGTAGTGAGGGTCTCAGGGTAGGGGGGGAAGAAGAAGAAGAAGAAGAAGAAGAAGAAGAAGAAGAGAAGAAGAAGAAGAAGAAGAAGAAGAAGAAGAAGAAGAAGAAGAAGAAGAAGAAGAGAAGAAGAAGAAGAAGAAGAAAGAAGAAGAAGAAGAAGAGAAGAAGAAGAAGAAGAAGAAGAAGAAGAAGAAGAAGAAGAAGAAGAAGAAGAAGAAGAAGAAGAAGAAGAAGAAGAAGAAGAAGAAGAAGAAGAAGAAGAAGAAGAAGAAGAAGAAGAAGAAGAAGAAGAAGAAGAAGAAGAAGAAGAAGAAGAAGAAGAAGAAGAAGAAGAAGAGAAGAAAGAAGAAGAAGAAGAAGAAGAAGAAGAAGAAGAAGAAGAAGAAGAAGAAGAAGAAGAAGAAGAAGAAGAAGAAGAAGAAGAGAAAGAAGAAGAAGAAGAAGAAGAAGAAGAAGAAGAAGAAGAGAAGAAGAAGAAGAAGAAGAAGAAGAAGAAGAAGAAGAAGAAGAAGAAGAAGAAGAAGAAGAAGAAGAAGAATAAGAATAAGAAGTTTGGGGCTTTATTGTGTGGATGTGTGAAGTTCTATCTGAATGCTGTTTGGTTACATGAAGTCAGAACATACAGAAGTTAATGTTTTAAGAGCTGAGAGTCTGAAACTCTCTGTGCTGTATAGGTATGGGGGCATGCCCCGCCAAGCCGTAACTTGGTGGATGGCATACCTGCCATCCCAATTATGATTATGATTACAATTACTATTATTATTAGTATTATGATCAAAATTATATTATATTAAATTAATTAAATATTAATTATGATGAAAAATTGAGCATCAAAAGCAATAACAGTTCCTCATCTGCTTTTACTGTCTTGAGATGTCCAATGTCATTAAGCAGTCTAACAGCTGTAGGGACAAAGCTGTTTCGAGCTCTTTTTGCTTTAAGGGGCAAGGACCTTAATCTTCAACCTGATGAAAGAGTCTCAAAGAGAAAGTTCAGGGGATGTGATGGAAGGGCCATAATCTTCTTTTCTTTTTTCATTGTACGCTCCTCATACAGATGTTTCAGTGGTTTTTGTTGGTTCCCTATGATTTTAGTAGCCTGTACTGTCACCCTCTCCAGCTTCAGTCGCCTGATTTCACTTAATGAGCCAAACCAAGTTGTTAGGCTAAAGGTCAGCACTGACTCAAGGAAACAGGTGTAAA